>JAPKLY010000297.1:59699-94175 GCA_026898435.1 Prunella vulgaris
AAGAATGAGGTCAGTGAGGACACAAATGAGCTGAAGACGCCTGAAAAGGAGAAGAGCTTAGCTCTAAAAGCCACTCCTGAGCCTGAGGCTGGATCTAAGTCCCTGAGGGAGATGAGCAGAGATGAGTTTGCCGAGGAGTACAATCTGATGGCCCGAAGGTTTGAAAAGCTCAACTCAAGGTTTGGTAGGTATAAGAAATTTTATACTGATTCCAGGGACAAGAGGAGGTATTCCAGCCCCCGGAGGGAAGAGAGAAGTTCAGGGAGCCGGAGGGAACCTGAGGGTAAGAAATATACTGATAAACCAGGTGTTAGTGATGCAGATATGTGCTATCACTGCAAGAAGACCGGGAACTATCAGTATGATTGCCTGGAGCTCAGCGCTCGTGAGAGAGAAGATTGGAGAGCCAAGAGAGATCTGAGGGCTTCAGATCGGAGAGCTATGCTTGCTGAGGATTCCTCAGATTCAGATGGCCTAAGGCACCGATCCCCTGATCTCTTCTCTAATGAGGAGTATGATGATATCTGTCTTATGGCAGATGATGAGGTACGTTCTTCTGCCTCTTCTCCTGATCACGCACCTGAGCTTAACTCAGACTTAGCTAGGGATCTCAACCTTCAGCTCGCTTTAGAGCAATTGATGGCCGATTTCTCAAGGCTACAAGAGACCCATACTCACACAGTGGATGTGAATGCTGAATTGAGTGCGGAAAATGCTCGCCTCACCGAGATGCTCAAAGTGAGAGATACTGATGAGGCACTGAGGTTAGTGAAACTTCATGAAGAGCTTCTGAATGCCCGAAATGGGTATGAAGGAGTTCAGTTTGAGGTTGAACGACTCAGAGCTCTCAGTACCTCACTCACTGACAACTGTGAGGTTGATCGATTCCTACTTTAGGAACAGTTCAAGTATGAGCGGATCGCCTTGTAGGAAATATTTAATGCTGAGTGGGATGCTCGCCTTAGGGCTAAATGCACTGCTCGTAGCAATGAGCGCTCCGCTAGGCTAATTGCTGATCATGAACTGGTGCTTCCATACACCACTAAAATTGAGTCCCTGAGAAAGGAAAATGAGCACCTGAACTATCAGCTGGAGAAGTTATGCAAATCAGCCCAAATGGTTGAAGAGTTAACAATAATCTCTCAGCATACTGATGGTGCTAAAGCAGGGTTGGGTTACGACCCGGAGAACTCTCAGGACCAAAACAGAGGTGCTTCAGGCAACAACTCTGAAAGGTGTTTGTCCCTGTCAAAACTGATGACAAAGGCAAAGGAATTGCTCATCAGGTAATGGCTCAGGGAAGGAGGAAAAGTCTGCTGAACCCGTCGGACAACTGAATGAGGGATTAAGGCCAAAACCTAAGGGAAGGGCCAAGAAACCTCATCAGGATCCAAGGAAGACGGACCAGGGAAAGCCTAAGGCTAAGCCCAAAAATACTCAGGCCCGGAGGAACTCAACTCCGAGTACGTCTCAGGCTCAGCCTAAGGACACTCAGAGTCAAGGGATCCGAGAAGCAACTCTGCCCCAATTAAACCTCAGGCTCAGCCCAGGGTTACTCAGGACAGATGGAATTCAGGCCAAGCCAAAGGACACTCAGGTCCAGAAACATCAGATGGGGCACAGGACCCATCAGGAACGTCCTAATCCTGTCAGGAGAAGGACTAACCGGGTGGCTCCTAAAGGGCGATGGAATCCTGATTCCGATAACACTCAGACCAGACTTCATCTGCCTAGAGGTTAGGAACTAGTAGCTCCTTCTCATGATAACCCCAGACCCACTGAACCCAAGCCTAAGAGAAACCGGAGGCCAATCCCCAAGAAGAAATCTGAGGCCTCCGCAACTCAGACTGACACTCATACACCCTCGAATTCAAAGGCACCTAGGAAGAAGAGAATGGTGTATGTAGATGTTTCAGGTAGACAGGTTTACACTTCTGATGCTATCAGAATTGTTAAACAAATCTGGATCTCGAAGGGTACAGCTGACCAAATAGGACCCAATACAAGATGGGTACCTGAAGCCTGATTCTTTTCATGTCACTGTGGGCTGCAAGAAGAAGGGAGAGGATCCAAAGAAGGGGGACTGGTACTTGGACTCAGGATGTTCGAGGCACATGACCGGTTTCCGCGATCTCCTTTAGGATTATATTGCTCAGGATGTCCCGGAGGTTACCTTTGGTGATAACTCTAAGGGTTTCACCAGAGGGTCTGGTACTCTTGTTATTGGTTCTGTCCGTGTGCTTAATGTATCCTATGTTGAGGGTCTTAGGCATAACCTGCTATCTGTTAGTCAGTTTTGTGACCGTGGATATAGTGTAGAGTTTACATCGAATATATGCCTTGTGAAAGATAAATCTACACTGCAGGTTCTTATTACAGGTGTAAGGAGGGGCAACATATATTTTGCTGACTTTAAGAGCAACTCTCCTAAGACTTGTTTACTTGCTAAGAGTTCTGCTGAACTCAGTTGGCTTTGGCATAAACGCCTGAGCCACTTAAACTTCAAGATTATTAACAAGATTTCTCGACTTTCTCTTGTAGAGGGTCTTCCAAATGAACTTTTTAGCAAGGATCATGTGTGCGGAACATGTCAGGAAGACAAGCAAACAAAAGTTTCATTCAAAGAAAAGAATGTCTTCTCAACTGACAGAGTACTTCAGCTCCTACACATGGATCTTTCTGGTCCAATCACTCCTATCAGCATCAATGGTAGGAAATATGCCCTTGTTATTATTGATGATTACTCTAGGTACACATGGGTTATTTTCTTGTTGAACAAAAAGGAGACTCAGGTGAAGCTTCCAGAGTTACTCAAGAAACTGAGTATTGAACAGGGTCAGAGCATCGTCAGGATCAGATCAGATCGGGGAACAGAGTTTATTAACTCTTGTATAACTGATTTTTGTACTGACAATGATAGTGCTCATGAGACTTCTGCAGCTAGGACTCCGCAGCAGAACAGAGTAGCTGAGAGAAGGAATCGGACCCTGAAGGAAGCTGCCTGAACCATGCTGGCCAAGTCAGGACTGCCCAAGAAGTACTGGGCTGAGGCGATCAACACTGCGTGTTACACTCAGAACCGATCTATGCTGAACAAAAACATGCTCAGACACCTTATGAAACGTGGAACAAGAGGAAGTCTCGTATCTCTTATTTCCATATCTTTGGGTGTAAGTGTTTTATCCTGAACAACGGGAAAGACCAGTTGAAGGCCTTTGATAGAAAGTCTAACGAGGGAATATTCTTAGGATATTCCTCAGTTAGCAAAGCCTTCTGGGTTTACAACTGTCGGACTCTTGCTGTGGAGGAAACACCTCATGTTGTGTTTGATGAAACTGCATTTATGCGTAGAGATCAGGTTCCTAGTCCTAACGTTGAGGGGGTCACCAAGAGGGTGACGCGACTAAACCTGAAGAAGAATCCTGAGTTCGAGGTCAAGCTCGTGCATACTCCCATGGGATGGGATGATGATGACGATCAGGATGGACAAGTTGAAACCTGAAGAACCTAAAGATCAGTCCTGAAGATGGAGTAAAACAAATCCTGAAGACATTCCATTTATGGTGTTCCTACTGAGTATACTAATCGTACTCAGGTCAGGAACCACTTATTGAAGGCGGAAGTAACCTGAGTAATCGGGCTAAGTATTATCTTACCAATACTCGTAAGTCCTGATAGAAAAGGTTACTGACACAATGGAGACTTAGCATTTATGCTAACATCCGAGTACAAAAGGAATGTCAGAATCTCTGAATAAAGACAACATTAAACCTGAGTTAAGTGCTTAACAGTCGGAGTCTTAATGGTATGATGAAGGATAATGTCACATCAATAAACTAGCCATTTGAAGAACAGCCAGTAAGACATCGACACGTATGTACAGAGACTGCACCGCATTTAATGTTCCTCAAACCTGTAGGCGGCGGACAAGAGAGTTTCCCATTTAAGTATGGTAAAAAGTAATTCAAGTATACCTCAGCCTACACCTACCTAATGTAGGAAGATTTGAAAAAATCTCTTCCAATGGATCTATTTTGAATCTCCCTATAAATACAGAAGACCTTGCCCCCATTCAAGGTTACGGAAAATTTCCAAACTCTGAAATCATCCAAGATTCCAAGCATTCAAAGCATACTCAAAGCAACACTCAGCAATTAAATTTCCCTAGTGTTGTAATAGGAATCCTTCTGTAATTGCTTAGAGTGATAATCTTGATCCTTAGCATTGTTTAGATTGCAAGGATTATCACAACTTAGTTGGAAAACCAGAAAGCCAAACCTCTCAAGTTTGTGAGTTGGTTGGTGGGAAGGACTGTGACTTGTAAAACATCCAGGGGTCAATTTTCTAAGAGAGGAAGATGGCTACTCATGCACCTTGGCACGTTAAAACACAAGTACCAATTCTCAGGAGAGAATTGCTTCCTGTTTATTTCTGGTCACAATCCCATCTTCATTAAGTTTATTCTTGAATACCTCACTTTGTGATTCCTAGGTCTGGAAACAAGTTCCCAAACTTGATTTCTTTCAAAACCATTCAATTTTTCTTGCATTGCAATAATCCAGTTGACATCTTGCAGTGCTTTATAGAAATTGTAGCAAATATAGCCTCATAGACTTGTCTTCTAGTCTTCACTTAGTCTGATATGTTTCCAACAACTTGCTCAGGGGGATGGTTCTTTAACCATTTCAAATCTTTGATCATTATTCTATGCAGCTGGTGATTCACCAACTGTAGACTCATCAAGTCCTGTTGTTGGTAGATCCTCTGCTGTTAGAATATTATCATAGACTTGTTCTTAATCTCCATTATTCTCTATAGGGGGTAACTCAATTATCACCATTAATCTCCGACGCTGAAGGACGCCGCTCTCCGCCGACATTGAAGGATGTCGCTCTCCGTCGCTGCTGAAGGCCGCCGCTCGTAGTAGATCTGACGGCAGTCGGTCGCTCTCCGCCGAAGATGAAGACACAGTACACTGTCCCGGTGGCGTCGGATAATCCAAGATTGTCTTCGATTCTTATCGAAAAGTCGGCCATTCTTCTATCGTCGGAATATTTCTGCTGCTACTGATTTTTGGTAATATATATAAATTATTTTTTTCATTCGGTAATTTTACCTTATTGGGACGCTGTTGCTGATTTTTGGTTAATTTTTCATTCTTGGCATTTGGATTTTTGGTTAATTGTCATTCTTGGCCTTGGGATTTTTGGTTAATTTGTCATTCTTGGCCTTGGGAAGCTACTACTGGTTTTTTTTTTTTTTTATTTAAAGTTGTTGATATATTTTGGTTAATTTGTCATTCTTCAAGGACAAAATCTTCTGCGAAAAAGAGAGTTTAATTGTTCAAAACTATTAATATTGTTTCAATCCATCAGCCATTAAAAAAATATTGACCAAAAATTAAATATAATTTTAAGCCCCATCATTAGGACACAAAATTATAAAATTTAAAAAAAATGATCTTAGAGAGCGGTTTATAACCGCTCTCTAAGTTAAATATTAAAAAAATATGATATACTTGGTAAGCGGTGAAGAACCGCTCTGTAAGCTCATTTTTTAAAGTTTTTGTATAACAGCTCTCCAAACTTGCATAGTTGTGGCTTGGAGAGCTCTTTTAACCGCTTTCTAAGTGGGAAATCGAGATCTCTCCAAGCCTTTATTTGTATTAGTGATGCTCCACAATTGAAAAGAAAGAAAGCAGTGTCGCCATTTATATAAATTAAATTACATAATCCCTCCCATGTTCCAAGAACATATAAATAATTTGCAGAAAACATGAAAAAGTAAGAAGATTTTAATCTACTTGAATGAGAACTCCTCCAAATCAAAATCCCTAAAAATGTCATGAATCACAAAATTCTTGGACGAGAAAATATCATGCCCTTGTTATCATCGTGGGTTTTCATCTAGTTAAATTCTTCTAAACTCTTGTTCGGTTGCATCAGAGAAAATGACAACGCGAAGCTTCAGTTCTAATAGCAGAAAAATGGCACATGTGCTTTCTTTCTTTTCAATTGTGGAGCATTAAAATAATTTGAGAGAGATGAAGACTTAGTAAAAATGAAAATGGGTATAACAGTAAAATATGGGTATGTTTAGTATTTTAGATTAATTTTTTATTTTAAATGGGGTATGTTTAGTGATTGGGGTATGTTTAAAGGAATTTAGGGTATGAATAGTCGCACACTTTTAAAAAACAATTTATTTATTTATGGTTACTTTTATAACACTTATTGAATTAAGCATGAGCGCCGTTGGGAAAGGCGCTCCTGTTCAAAATGAGAGGGCACTGTCGGCATAGGCACCCTATAAATTTTCCAGTATGGCATAACATCATCACCTAGAGGGCATCATTACCATTGGCGCCCTAGGACATCCACAAGCATTTCTACTACCAAACATAACAACGTTTAATTGTTGAGATGAAAAAAAATCATAGAACATGCATAGAATGTGTAGACGCATGTCAGACAAAAGAAAAAGAAAAATTTGTTGATGAAAATTGAAAATTGCAGTGTTGTCTCCATATTCACGACAAAGAAGAAGAGTAAAGAAGAAAGGTTGTGTGAGTTTGATTTTACTTTTAAGAGTATCTTTTTATATTTAAATTATTTTATTTTTATTTTTTTTCCTACTTACTTGGGGTCAAATTGAATTAACAAATCAAAGATATTTTTCAAAATTATTTTATAACGGAACTAAAAAGTCTAAATCTAGATATAAAATATAATATATATATATAAAGTACCCACCACCACGTACTTCAATTTAAATCTAAATCCAAAATATTGTTTTTAAAAAAATTTGTTGTAATCTTGAGAGGAAAGCGTAAAACAAAAGTAAAGACACAGTATTGATGACCCAGTTCGTCACAAAGTGACTACGTCTGGGAGCGACCAAGCCAGGAGATTATGCTAATATGAACTGTCGTTTACAATGATATGAATTATAGAATACATAGGAATGATAAGTATAAATAGAATACCTAACCCTAAGTCTTGTGGGCCTAAAACCCACTGGACTATAATATTTTATTATGTCCATATAATATATAATATATTAGGAATATATTATAACACTCCCCCTTGGACATAATAATGACAAGGAAGAATGCAAGTGCTACCAAGTGGAGTATTACAAATGGCCTCGAGGATACAATCATCAGGATTGTTTAACATTTGATACTCCCCCTGAAGATAACAACCTTCCAAGTCGACGCATCCCAATTTCGTGTACGTACTTTTTAAAAGTCGTTGTGGGAAGGGATTTAGTGAACAAATCAACTAGATTGTCACTTGAGCGTACTTGTTTTATCGTGATCTCACCACTCTTCTGGAGTTCGTGAGGATAAAAGAATTTTGGGGATATATGTTTAGTCAAGTTCCCTTTGACATAGCCGTTGCTCATTTGTGCAATACATGCAGCATTATCTTCATAGATAATTGAGGGGCTTAAGTCAACAAGGGATACCACACGAATCGTGAATGTGTTTTATAAGGACTTTAACGACACACATTCTCGTGTAGTTTCGTATAGAGCTATGATCTCTGAGTGGTTTGACGATGTGGTCACCAAAGTTTGTTTGACAGATCTCCATGAAATGACTGTTCTACCACAGAGGAAAACATAACCCGTTTGTGATTTCGCATTATGGGGATCAGATAGATAACCAGCATCAGCATAACCTATAAGTGTTTTATCTTGGTTTCTTTGATAGAAAAGACCAAGATCTTGTGAACCTTGAAGATATCGTAAGAAATGTTTCACACCATTCCAATGTCTCCTCGTAGGGGCGGCACTGAACCTTGCAAGTAGATTGACTGCAAAGGCAATATCGGGCCTAGTGCAGTTTGCAAGATAGAGCAGTGCACCAATTGCACTTAGATATGGAACTTCAGGTCCCAATAGCTCTTCGGTATCTTCTTTAGGTCTAAATGAGTCCTTTTCCAAATCAAGGGAACAGACAGCCATTGGAGTGCTTAGAGGATGAGATTTATCCATGTGGAATCTCTCCAACACTTTCTTTAGGTAAGCTGATTAGTGTATCAGTATTCCTTCAGGGAAATGCTCGATCTGCAGACCGAGACAGAACTTGGTTTTACCCAAAGTTTTCATTTCAAATTCAGTTTTTAAGATTGAACTTGCTTCTTCAATCTCTTTCCTTGTTCCTTTAGATCATACACATACACCGAGATGATGCAAAAACCATTAAGGGATTTCTTAGTAAAGACACAAGGAAAAGCCTCGTTATTTACGTATTCCTTCTTCAGGAGGAATTCGCTTAGTCGATTATACCACATACTTCCTGACTGTTTTAAGCCATATAACGAGCGTTGCAACTTAATGCTGAACATACTACGATGTTCGTTATTCCTCATTTGAGGAATAGTTAATCCATTGGGGATTTTCATATAGATGTCATAATCTAATGATCCGTATAAGTATGCGGTAACTATGTCCATTAACTGCATTTAACTGCCAGGGATATATGGCGGAACTTTATAATATTAACAACAGGAGAATTTGTTTTATTACATCAAACTCAATAATGGGTCAGTGCGAAAAACCCTTAAGCTGTTAATCTCGCTTTGTATCTCTCAACTTCATTTTGTTTCGTATTAATACCCATTTATATCCTTCAGGGATAAAATGTTTAGGGGGTATGTACGATAGAACAAAACAGTTTATTTTGCGAGTCTAGCTCTTCCATATTTGCTTCTTTCTATTGCATCTAATCAAATTTAGATACTGGTACCAGATTTTAGAAAGAGCAACTATGGGTACTAATATGTTGTCGACAACAGTGATATGTTTGTCTCCTGTGTTTATTTAAGATTCATGTAGACCAGATCTTGATCATTTCCCATTGATCTGGGTGTTCCGCAATCCTAGTATTTTGATTGCTATGTGCACGTGCTTTTTACTAGGATTTCTCGTCTTCAGGACGAATCTCTTCAGGAGATTTCATGAGTGACTAAATATATTATTAGCATTAATATACCATGGTTTTGTGTAAGGAGGTTCATTACGCTTCTGGCGTATAGGGGCATCCTTAACTATTCACAGTCACTTCATTTATAATCAGTAATGCATTTGATAATGCATCTGGCAGATTACTTTCTGATTATTGCAAGTTTATTTTCTTTTGAACTTTTGGTTCAAGTTTGACTAGTGCGTGGGCCTAAGTATTGAAGATCTTTTGTGTTCCACGTAATTTCACGGCATTTATTAATTGTGGTATTTTTCTCTCCCCCTAAGGCTGGAAATAGATCTTCGTCGAATGTGCAGTCAGCAAAACGGGCTATAAACTGAACCCCAGTTAAAGGCTCGAGGTATTTAAGTATTGTGGGAGATACAAAACCAATGTAAATACCGAGTTTCCTTTGTGGGCCCATAGATGTTCGCTTATGTGGTGGTATTGGAACATACATTGCACAATCGAATGTACGCAGATGGGAAATGATAGGTTCATTTCCACGCACGAGTTGAATAGGGGAATATTCATGATATGCAGTTGGTCGGAATTGGATTAGTGATGATGCATGTAAGATTGCATGCCCCCAACATGAAACAGGTAAGTTCATTTTTTATAGTAGCGGTCTAGCGATTAATTTAAAACGATTAATAAATGATTCAGCTAGACCATTTTGAGTATGAACATGAGGGACCGAATGCTCCACTTTGATTCCCAGTGCCATGCAAAAATCATCGAATGCCTTAGAGGTGAATTTACCGGCATTATCCATACGAATGGTTTAATAGGATGATCTGGGAATTGAGATCTCAACAGGATGATCTGTGCAATAAGCTTTGCAAAAGCAGTATTGCGAGTGGATATCATCGTTACATAAGTCCACCGAGTGGATGCATCTATTAGGACCATAAAATACTGAAATGGTCCAGATGCTGGATGTATTGGTCCACAAATATCTCCTTGAATCCGTTCAAGGAATTTAGGAGATTCAGTTCTTACTTTACTACTAGAAGGACGAATTATGAGTTTACCCTTTGTGCAAGCATCACATATGTATTCATTAACAGAAGGGATTCTGTTGTGTGTTATGTTATTGCCAGATGAATTACATAGAATCCGACGCATCATGGATTGTTCTGGATGTTTTAACCGCTCATGCCATAATTTGAAAGAATTTGGATCATTAAATTTTAGATTAAGGGCTAAATGGAAATTTGAGGGTCTGATGTATGTGTAATACTCCCTCCGTCCATGAAATTTATGCTCACATTTTTGCACGTGGTTTAATGCAATATGTCGAAAGGTATTATGGGATATTGTGAGGCCCGTTTTGAGTAAAGAAAGTATTTATGGAAAGTACATATGATATACTTTTCATAAATATTCTCTTTATTCAAAACGGACCTCATAATATCCTGTAATACCCTCCGACATATTGCATTAAACCACGTGCAACAATGTGAGCATAAATTTCGTGGACGGAGGTAGTACAAGCCAGACGAGAAAGATGGAATTTTTTCGACGATGTGTTTACGACAATTTAAATAGTGAGTCATCAACAGATATTCACTATTGTCCTCAGTATTTGTTTCAATGTGATAGCCATTCTGTCGAATATCTTTGAAACTGAGGAGGGTACGCTTTGATTGTGGAAACAATAAAGAATTCTCGATTATTAATTCGGTACCCATAGGTAGAATGATCGAGGCTCTTCCGGAGCCAACGATTTGTATGTCGTCATCAGAAATAGTAGTGACACTTCCTTTCTTTTCAGTTAATGTTTGGAAAAATTGTCGATCTTTTAAGATAGTATGTGTAGTAGTACTATCTACTAAGCACAACACATTAATCTCCATAAGCACTTAAGTGTATGTTTGGATACGTTTAGATATGAGGAATGCTAAGGAGAGCCAAGATTACAGACGCTGATTGATCAGCCGCACAAGGGATCACTTAGGTCCTACTTTATCAAAAACGTATTAAATTTTGTAGTCAATAGTCATATGTTCACCCAAGAGGTCATCCTTTGTCTATGACAAAGCCTGCTTTGGGCAAGTCGGTGTGGTGTGTCCCACCGTGATGAGCCTTCCCATTTTTGTCTTTTAGCATACGTTGATACGCCTCCACCAAATGTTTTGGTATACGACACGAGCGAGACCAATGGTCGTCGCATCCACACTTGTGACAGACTTGTTTGTTCTGTGCACGTGAGCTCGATAGTTGATCTTGAGGTGCATTCATTTCAGTTGCACTATATTGTGCATTGTTGCGACCTCGACCTCTTCCCCTACCACGGCCTCGACTTCGGGTCGATCTGCGTCCCCCACTCGCCTCATTTCCTTTTCCACGTTTACGGCATCTAGAGTTCCTCCGAGTAGCATGTGCTTCAGGCACAGCTTGTGAGCCAACCAGTCTAATATTGTGATTTTTCATCAACAATTGGTTGTGCTTTTCTGCAACAAAAGTGCAGAAATGAGCTCGGAGTGTGATTGATACTCTTTGGCCCTGTACTGCAGCTGGAGTACAAGATTAATAGCGTGGAAAGTGGAAAGAGTTTTTTTCAATTAACTGATAATCAGTTATTGTTTCTTTACACAGCTTAAGCTGAGAAACTATGCGATGTAGGGCGGAGTTGTACTCCGGTACAAACTTGAAGTTTTGGAAACGAAGTGTTATCCATTCATGTCTGGTTTCGGGGAGGATCACATCGTGTTGTTGTTGGAATTGATCCTGGAGGGATTTCCACAACGTCGATGGATCTTTTTTAGTGAGGTATTCGTTCTTAAGATCTTTGTGAAGATGATGTCTTAAGAAGATTAGAGCTTGTGCCATTTGGGCAGTTGTGGATTTAGATGGTTGTCTAGTTGTGTCGGTAAAGTCTTTAGAGACAAAGTGGATTTCAACGTTGAGAGCCCATGTCAAGAAGTTATGGCAAACAAGTGCCAATTCATTGAATTCACATTTAGTGATGTTTGACATGTTTTTGCTTCAAAAATTAATAAATGGAAATTTATTAAAAATTATTTGTTTGTAGCATTTAATAATTAAGGCTCAATCATAAAACTGCTAAGATAAAAATTAATAATTAATTATAGGGGGTATAAATATTTTTGGGTGTATGACTTTTATGAGACATTTATTAATGGGACTTTAACCCAAAAATAATTATTGGATAAGGCCTTAAAAAATTTATGATTTGGGCTTCATAATACCATTATGAATTTTTATTAATGGGAACATCGGACCCAAAAATAATTGTTAGGATCCAAATTAATTAGGATCAACTAAATAAAATGCCCAATCAATTAAATTAAAAAAAAATGGCCCAAGGCAGATTTTTTTTTTTTTTTTAATTAATGGTTCGACCCATTTAGGAAAACAGGCCCAATTAAAAGCTCAAGAATAAATATTAGGAGCCCCATTTCAATTAAAAGGAATGGCCCAGTTACCGGCCCAATTTGAAAAAGAGGGCGGCCCATTTAAAGGGATTAGGGTTCAGAATTTTTAATTACTGATTGTGAGCCACGACATGGTCAAATGCCGATTTTTGCGGAGTCGTTCGCGAGAAAAACTGAATCAGGGAGGGCCACGTTGACATCGTCGTTCACCGATGTGATGTCGTCGATCGGCAAACACCATTGCGCGTCCGGCACCATCGCAGCGTGTAACGAGGACTGCGCATCGTCGCAGTGCCTGGCGTCGCGCAGAGGCGTCTGAGCCGTCGCGAGAACGGTGGCCGTTGCCAACTCGCCGTCTGGTCGGTAAGCGTGCCGGTGTATTTCCGGCGTGAACCAGAGGCGCGCCGCCTCTCGCCGTCGCGGCGCAAGGGCAGAGCAGCGTCGTCTCAGGTGCAGTCGCCGATTATCACGACGCCACAACAGGGACCGTCGCGAAGAAGGGGGACACCGCTGTTTGCGCGGCGTTCGGCACCTTGCCATCGCGGACAGGAGCTGCGTCGCACACTAGATGTGGCGTTGCGCTTCGAACTGTACCGCCAGGCGTGGAGGTCCGCCAGAGGGACGGAGGCGGTGGCTGCCATTCGCGTTTTGCGAGGGAACGACGCCGTTGCCGGTGTGTATCTGCCTTCGCGCCAGAGGTGACGTCGGGCAGAGGCAGAGCGATACTGTTCGCGAGGGTTCGTCGTCGACCGATGGTAAGGGTCAATTGGGGCTTTGATTTCAGAAAAATGAGTGTTTTCGATTTGTTTCGGAAAAAGTTTCCTTTTTTTTTCAGAAATAAAAGGGCTTTCTCGAATTGGGTTTCTGATGTTGATTTTCGAAAAACAAAAGTCAACAATTTAATTTTTGAAATGAAACATTGGGTTTCAGCATTTGAAATCGCGCAAAAATGATTTTGGATTTCTGGGATTTCGGTTTCTGAATTTTTTTCTTTTCGAAACTGGATTTTGAAGATTGTGGATACAGGGGTTTGTTAGGTAAACAAAACATGTATAAACATATACATATAGAACATAGCATATGATTCCTAAAACCAGATATTCACACATTAAATCATCAATTCAGAACGCAAATATACACATTTATTTGATCAGAAACGTTGCCATAAAAAAATCATATTTGGCATATGAATACCCATCATATATTCGACATGTAAGCATATGATTTGAATATTAATATCTAAACAGAATCATGAATTTAATAGCACAGGAAATTATCAGGCTGAATATGCATAATATGAACAAATTTATCCGACAGCATCTTCAGCATACCTAGGCATGGATATTCATTAAAAATTTCAGATTAATATTGAATTAGAAACTTACTGTTTCAGCAGCAAAATTAATATTAATCATGATTGATTTGATCCCGAAAACAGCTGGAGCAATCCTCTCGTAAATCCTTATTGCTCGTAGAGACTCGTGCTGATAACGTGTTGTAATCTTGAGAGAAAAGCGTAAAACAAAAGTAAAGACACAGTATTGATGACCCAGTTCGTCACAAAGTGACTACGTCTAGGGGCGACCAAACCAGGAGATTATGCTAATATGAACTGCCGTTTACAATGATATAAATTACAGAATACATAGGAATGATAAGTATAAATAGAATACCTAACCCTAAGTCTTGTGGGCCTAAAGGCAACTGAACTATAATATTTTATTATGTCCATATAATATATAAT
This sequence comes from Prunella vulgaris, assembly GCA_026898435.1. NCBI lineage: Eukaryota > Viridiplantae > Streptophyta > Magnoliopsida > Lamiales > Lamiaceae > Prunella > Prunella vulgaris. Next base: position 73,816 of record JAPKLY010000297.1, read on the forward strand.
ATATTAGGAATATATTATAACAATTTTAACCACCCACTCACGTATTATGTCTGCTTAGGCTATATCCATTGTTGTTTTAGAAACTCGTGAAAATAGTTAATATTGTTCAATTAACTTCATACTATAATCATTAATAAATTAACTTCACAATTTTATCAATCTTAATTCATACTATATTATTTTTATTAACTTCAATATAATTATTAATAAATTATGATATTGTGTGATTTTTTATTAAATATATAGTATTTTAAATATATATATATATATATATTATATTTTATATTTAGATTTAGAAATTTAATTCAATTATAAAATAATTTTAAAAAAAAATTAATTTGTCAATTTAATTTGACCAAGTAAGTATTGAGAAATCAAAAATTTGAATTAATTGTATTTTATTAAGGAAAATTAATGATCCAAACAAAGTGGCGCTATATTTAGGGATGACAATGGGGCGGGTTCAAACTCGGACCCGCCACGAACCCGCCCCGTACGGGCCGGGTAAAAACCCGGTCAAACGGGTCGCGGGGCGGGTTTGGACCCGTTTGACCAAAAACCCTCCGGGTTTTTAACGGGTCTTAGTATTAGGTGGACCCGCACCGTATATATATATATATTAAATATATATAGTTAAATAAATATATTATATAAGTATAATTAAATATATAAAAATTAGACTATTAATTAACATATTCATTAAATTATTAGATTAAATATGTGCATAAAGTCATGAGCAAAAATTGTACAAATTAGAGTTTATTAATTTTTTTTATTATTTTAATTTCAATGAACAATATATGTGTGATTTTAAATATTTAGATTTAATAAGTTGAAACTTGAAGTGGATTATTTTGCATATTTATTGTTGTTTGAATTATGCATATGCATATTGATGTTATATTTTAAAATTTATTATATTTTGTGTAAAGTATTTGATATGTATGATAAAAATAAAATAAAATAAAAATAGGCGGGTCGGGGCGGGTAAAACCCGCCGGGTTCGTGGGACGGGACGGGGCGGGTCTCGGGTCCTAAAAATTCTTGGCGGGGCGGGTCCTGGGACAGGCCAAACCCGTCCCAGACCCGCCCCGTTGCCATCCCTAGCTATATTTTAAGGGCTCATTTGGTTCGTAAAATAAAAGTATCTATCCGTCAAAAACATGCATGTTTTTTACGGATAGATATTTTTATCTTACGAACCAAATGAGCCCTAAGAGTTTAAGAAAATTTAAATAATTTAAATGAAATACTCTAAAAAATAAAATCAAACTCTGACATTTTATTTATACAACATTTTTTCTTCACTCTTCTTCGTCGAGAATACAGAGACAATGCTACAATTTTCAATTTTCATTATCAATTTTGCAGCTCCACAAAAGAGGACAGAATATGCCATGGAAGAGTTCCTTGTTAAACCCCTCAATTTTTATAATTAATTTTTAAAAAATTCTTATTTTAATAAATTTGCCTGATTTTGGTATTCCTCCCCATTATGTGAAATGCCAGAGAAGTTTCAAAAAATGCAATTAAAATCGAAATAAGAGGGTGCCAATAATGATGGCGCTCATGCTAATGTCCGTTCCTTCATCGGGCACCAATATTGATGGCACTCCTCTCTTTGAACAGTGACCGCACCATTAGTGTCGCGCTCTTGCTTATTTTCATAACTCCAAGTACACAACTACATATTGATAAATTAAACTTTAAAATACAATATTTTAAGAAAAAAGCCAGTAAACTAAGGCATGTCTAACTAGGAAAGACAAGCCGAAGTCAAAATTGTGTTTCCCGGGAAGCGTCACATGTCACAACTGCATAGCAGCCACACTAGGGGGAAAAAAAAAAAAAAAAAGCCTTTTTTCAACACGAATGCATGACTACGTTAGTGAAAACGAAAAGGATGGTATGAAGTAAAAAAAAAAACATGGGAAAGGAGGAGCGAGAATGCAATAAGAAAACCGCAAATGATCCTTGTTCAATGTTTCCATACATATGAGAATAAATCAAAGCACCTCAATCTACATAAAATATAATCAAGATTGATTGTTTTGAGAGAGTGATGACTATGAAATCACAGGTTTGCCATTTAATTTGGGGAAAGGGTCTTGTTTGCTTAAAACCACCACTTTACTTTTGTGAGCAAAATACCCCTTCACAAGATTCTTGTATATAAGAATCGACACTATGCACTCCACCTGCACTTGACAAATAAGGAAAAATCAACTCTTTTCTTCGTTCATATTCAGTCTACTATGCATCACAATCTCAATATAGTATCATATCATCACCCCATACACATCTATCACGACAATATACAGTATGCAATGAAAGAAATAGTTGTAGCATAAAATTATTTTAGGCATGACAAAACGAGAATTCATGGTTCTGCAACACGGGTGATTACATAGAACTAGGAAATACCCCACTTCATGTCCTGTCTCATAAAATAAGCAATCATACCACAACAGGAAATAGATCCTAAATAGGAAAACAGACTAAAAAATCCCATCTCTGTAATCCTTAAAACATTAACACACCATAAAGGGGGAAAAAACAAACATAATTTCATGGAAAGTACTACTCTACAAAACCTAGAGGTGTCAAACAGTTAGAAACAACAAAGGGATGGACTATGGAGGCGCAACCAGACCAAACAGCTCCTTTTTTTTTTTTAAATAATTATGGAAGTAAAGTATGTTTTTAGTTCCTTGATTTCTATACCCTTACCTTTTACACTTTGAAATTAATCTTTCTTTTTTTTTTTTTTGAAGGAATGAAATTAATCTTTTAAATACGCATTTGTTTTGATTTTAGTCTCCCTTACCTGCTATCACAGGTAACTTTCAGGTCACAGGTAATTTAGCATTTCATTTAATTATATTTTATAAAAATAGTATATTAAATATTAAAATTTAAAAAAAAACATTAAAAATTATTTGAAGCTTAAAAAAATGAAAAACAGTCAGCAAAATTCAAAAAATAAAATCTTATTTTTTAAAAAATAAAGGTGTATTTACAAATAAGTTTAAAAAAATGACTGTATTTGCAAATAGGTTTAAAATATTTAAACGAATATATAATTTTCATTTGCACAAAAGCATAAAATTTTTGTTTTCAACCTATTTGCAAATATTGTTACTTTTTTTTAACTTACCCTAAACTCTATTAACTAATCTTAAAAAATAATTTTAAAGGATCAATTTAAAAATAAAAGATATGATAGAAATTTTTTAAAAAAAAATTCCAAAGCTAAATAAAATCTCAAAAATATGAAAAGAATATCTAAAATATTTTTAAAAAATAAATTTTATATATCAATTACTCCCTCCATCCAGTAGGAATTTGCACCCTACGGGGTGGCACATTTTTTAAGAAAAATGTGTTTTATAAATAAAGTAGTGGCATATGGATAAATATGTGTATAATTTTGTGAGTGTGCACGCAAATCGATGTTTCCTTGTTTAGTAGTGTGCAAATTTGTGAGGGATATCCAAAAGAGAAAAATGTGCAAATTCCTGTGGGACGGGGAGTATAAAATAAAAGACATGATAGGAATAAAATTATAACCCCAAAGATGAATTAAATCTTCAAGTTAAAAAAAAATTAATTAAATCTTCATAAAATAGTTAAATTAAAAAGATAATTATCTTCATCTTCAGATATATGAAAAAATTTGAATAAAAAACCTAAAAATATTAAAAATGATCAGCTAAATTTTCAAAAAATAATCTAAAGTTTTTTAACTTTCTCAGGTTTTTTTTAAAAAATTATTTTTTTAACATTTAGTTGATATTTTTTAAAGCTTCTTCATCCCAAGTCTAGAGAGAATCCTCCCACAATCTTTCCCTTCGTCCCCTTTCCCTTCGCCACTTGTTGCTGCTTGTTTCCCCCAAGCTTGAGCGTCATAAGCGGGCTCATCAACTCCAAAGGCACTAGCAGCAGCAGCCCAAATCAAGATTTTACCTTCGAAAACCAACATATCTTCCTCATCATTCATTGCCCCAATTACCCACTCATTATTTTCTTCGATGTTTGACAACGAGATGTGATCACGTGCATCATACCAACGCTTCAATGCATACTTCACAAATACCAAAGCATTCATGCACTGCTGCTCTAACATATTTCTTCTTTTGGCATGAACCTACGAATCTCAAAAGTAATATTAAAATCAACAACACGTGTAATAATACTAATTCTAATAGTATATTAGTGTAATATATTAATACAATAGTACTTACATTCTCAAATATGCTTCAATTACGCTCGCATCAGGAAAAGGTACAAGTGAGACTTAACACTCTAATAGAAAACTTCCGCAAACATGGAGCACTTGAACCAAAAATTTTCCACCATATAGCTGGAGTCATTGTATCTCATTGTCTAATTGCTATAAGATGTCTATGAATATTCTGCATGTCTATAAACAGAAAACTCATTAGCAATCTTGTTCTTATCAAAAACATCCGTAACCAATTCCTCCACAACTGTATAAAATTCATCGATCACTTCATAATCCACATCCATATTTTGATAGAAGAATTGAATGTTCAAGAAAAATCAAACTGTGGAGAAATATGGATGTGAATAATAAAGTGAGGAATGGATGTTATGCAGCCGTGGAGAAATTAGTTTCTAATACTTTTAATCAAAATAAGATTGCTAATGAGTTGTCTGTGTATAACAGTGCACATAATTCATTAGGGTGTACTATAGCAATTAGACAACGAGATACGATGCCCTGGCCATATGGTTGAAAAATGTTGGATCAAGTGCTCCATATTTGTGAAAGTTTGTTATTAGAGTGTTAAGTCTCACTTGTATTTTTTCAAAATGCACATGTTTAGAGCATATTTGAAAAATGTAAGTATTATTGTATTAATATATTACAATACTATAATATTAGAATTAATATTATTACACATCTTGTTGGTTTAAATATAACTTTTGAGATACATAGGTATATGCGAATAGATGAAATAGACTAGAGCAGCAGCAGCGCATGAATGATTTGGTATTTGTGTAGTATAATCGTGCATTGAAGTGTCGGTATGATGCTCGTGATCACATTGATCTCATCTCTTTGTCAAACATTGATGAAAGTAATGAGCGGGTGACTGGGACAATGAATGATTAGGAAGATGTGTTGGTTATCGAATGTGAAGATTTGACTTAGGGTGTTGCTACTAGTGCCACTGGAATTGACAAGCCCGCTTATCACACTAGAGCTAAGGAGGATTAGTTTGCTATTTGTTTGCTTTTTATTTGAACATTCATGATTTTACTATGTTTTGAAGTTTGCTACCTGTTATCGAAGCTTATGTCTTTAATTTGCGTCACTTATGTGGTTTTGAACTTCCATCTAATTGTTATTTATATGTTAGTATGTTTATCTAAGTTTGCTACCTGTTTAAGTAATGTATTCAATATTTTTGCCTCAATGTTCGAAAAGTGCACCTTAGGCACTAGGTGGACAGTGGACTGTTGCGCCTCGAAGCCTTAATAATTATGTAAATACCACACACCCTTCACTACATTATGGTATAAACATCATACAAATACTCATAATGATAATAAACATAAACACTTGCTAGATTTAGATCTAATCTTAAAACTATTATGCAATTGTTCACATTGACTCCTGAAGACCAAAGTGATGAAGTACTGAATTGATTACCAAAGCCAACAAAATTATCTATACAATAGTCAATAGTGAATTTATAAATTTTATACGATATGTGATTGTTAAACTCTAGGATTGCGTTGAAAATGAATATTTTACCAACGATCAATGTTTACATATTTGAACATTTTGTACCTTAGATATAAGTATTAACTAATCCACACAATCAATAAATACAAAACAAAGAAATAGAAACATCATATAAAGGTAATTGCTTTGAAAGAGAATGTTTCATTCATTTTATTGCTTCAATAAGTTAACTTTTAATCTTATAGAATGGTTTTAGTAAAGTTAAAACTATTTCTTTTGTAAGAGGCAAACAGAGTCACATTAGTAAATGACCCAAGCCATATAATTTGGAGACAGAGAGAGATCTTAAACTTACCTCATCAACATCCATGTCCATGTCAAGCCATTTCAGTGCTTTAACAATAACATCTAACTTGATCTGGTGAGCCCTATTTGGATCTCTCTGCTTTTGCAAGATATGACTGCAGCAGGATAAATATTAGATAATATATCTAGAGTCTAGGCTCGCCAAACATAAAATACAGGCCAACTTAACATGACAACTTACATTTTTTTTACTAGTCGTTGGTAGACTTGGAGTTCTAACTTCTCCAGAACAAGATATACCCCTGACCTTAAGAACCTAATAATGATTTAGTGGGATCAATATTTCTGGGAATCTGAGCATCTTAGTAAACTACCTACCAGAAGAATAGCAATTATACCTGTCCTCATGTTCCTGAAGAGCATGTCGTAGGAGTCGAAGATCACCTCTTCTAAGAGCAAGCACAACATCACTATACTGCAAAAAGCAGCAGAAAAAGGAAAATTCTTACAGCAGTTCAAATATGGTGGAATTTCGTTTCATTTCATTCACACAGGCAATTGTGATATTAAACTAAAACATATTTTAAAGGACGTTATGCTTAAAGTATATACAGCTCCATTTGTTCCTCAATCAATTAATGAATTCTATTTCATTATACAAAGAGAAAATGAATGTTCCTGATAAAGTTGTTAGATAAATGTTTCAGTTACTGCCAAATATCCAAACTTTATATCTGATACATCTGTTGCTCCAGAAACTGAAACCAAAACTGATGAAAACCTTCCTTCCTTCAGAACTTGTTATCTCCTGAAAGAATTTTAAGTAAAGAAAAGCCACTCTTCCTGAATCTTTGATCTTATAGTCCAAAATAAATTTCACAAGGATTTTTTCGAAGAGCAGGCCGAAATCTATAGCCATCTCCTGAAAAATGACCATTTGTCACTATCAGTTCGTTTTTCAAGTCAGGCTGAGCAGTCATCTAACAATACTTTTCAGTTTCCTGTTCACCTATGGACAAGTTTTCTGTCAACCAAAAGCTACATGCTGCCATATCTATGCCAACACATATATGCATGTATGCACAAGAAAATTAACTTGGACAGTTTATACCTAAAAAATGGTGATAATGGTTAAAATTGCTCCAAACTTGTTCTACTCAACAGTTCCGGACTTCTGAGAGATAACTATAAGGAGAACTTGAAAAAACTATATACAAAGAAGAAACTACCATGCCATCATACAATTTAAAAAAAAAAAAAAAAAAAGAATAATTAGCAAAGATTCTACTAGTGGACATGGTCTTCAGAATGTATGACAAATTTCAATATGTAAGGTGGCATATATGGACCATACCTCATTTAAGTTGAACTTCTCAAGAAGCAATGCATTAGGTAAGATTCCTATTGAAAGCTTCACAGGTATCAGATATTTTAGTATCATCCTATTAGAAGAAGAAAATATGATTAGTGGTACACAAAGGCCCATAATCAATCTCCATGTCAAAGTCAAAACTGTAGAATGAAGCAACAATTTTAGCAGCTCGGAATGTTGTGATAGTATTAGTGATGGCAACCTGCTTATTATATCTAATAAGGATAGATATGGAAATAAGTATGACAGAAGAGTGAGAGATCGAGAAAGTTGGAAGACTGATATAATTGATTTGATTAGATTTAGATTGATTGTAGATATGATTAAATTAGATTTATTTCTTAATTCTCACTAAGCACATGGGCTTTAGGTTTTAGTATTTATGCTTGCACAGTGGAGGATTATGAATGAAAATTGCTTCTGCATAATAATTCCAAAGCATACTACTGCCGATTACAAGTGTATCTAAGATTATTTCTTAGGTTCCAAGAATAACTCATGACTCGTGAGAGGTTTCAATCATATACCAAGGAAAACAGAATATGATGCCTAAGCACCAATTCTCCCATTACTAAATAATAAGATTGACATTAAACTGAAAAAAAAAAAAAAAGGAAAAGCTCTTCAGTGACAGTAAACAATACATTATAGTATTATGCACATACTAAATACGCAAGAACTAAGATTGCAGTTCACGGTTCACCACTTATATGTCCGCCTTCAATTAGATCATACTGCATGCTCAAAATATAAATTAGTAACGGGTTTGGTAATGCTTCAGGATTTCCAATGTTCTCCAGATTCAGGTTTACGATTTACAACCCAAGGGAGAAATGTATGTTCAAACCTTATGTTTGCATCTTCCTTTGTGTTGCAATATTTCAACGCATATGATAATTTGTAGTCAGCAGCTGGAAAGTTTTCGTTGTACACCTCCAAACGACCAGTGTAGTACATGTAAGTGACCTTATCCCTGACTGGGAACTCCTCAAAGTCAAAAATCCTAGCAGTTTCAATACTTCGTATCACACTGCGACATAGGTGGACAGTCCCCAGCTTGAAATATATTTTAAAAAGTTGGCATGTCACATATAAAGCTCCAACACGCTTTGGTCCTTTTCCAGCAAGAACCCCAAACACTTTCATCAGAAAAGAACCAGCGCCTTTCAGTTTTTCTGGGGTTTTCCCTATTGAAGCCAACTCTATATCAGCCTTCAAATGCAAGAATATAAATCAGTGGGGTTTCCAAGTGGTTTTATTGTGCATGCGAATCTAGCTGTCAACAAGGAAAAAGATTCATATATTTCTTACCCTCTCAGCGAGAATCCTAATTTCATAGGCAATAACATATAATGCTTCCAAAGCCCAGGATGATTCCCAATTCCGAAATTCCTGAATAAAAGAACTATAATTCTCTATCATTAGAATTATAATAACATAGAGAAATTTTAACTACACTATATTCATTTATAACAACATACTTGGATGATTTTTCAAAGGCCACGTAAGACTCAACCAAATTTCCTAACCGATAACTCTGCAAAGCCCGAAAGATTGGGACAAGAATGTCCACATACTGAGAATATTTCTCAGATTGCCTAATAACTCTGTCAGCATCCTGTAGACATGAACATATGAGTTAAAGGCCAACATGAACGCTATTTCATATCACCAAATAGAGATAATAGAGAGCTTTAAAAGATACTCCATCCGTCCCTTGTTAAACTTCTCATTTTGCCAAAATGGGCAGCCAAGTAAAGCATCCTATTTCCGGAAGTAAATGTCCCCAAATCTCTCTATCTATGTCACCTTTTTTTTCTTTCCTATCACATCTCAACACCTTAATGGTATATATTACTTGATTCTTGTGCAAAAAGCAAAAAGGAAACTTAACAAGGACCCTGGGGAGTATCGGAAGGAAAACACACAATTTAATCATAAATTAACAATTTTTACAAGATCTCTGAAACAGAACCATCACGAACAGAATACGTATGATGACTTCATACCAATGAAATTTCACATTCACCAGAGAAAATGAATACATGTTCCCCTATTACTTATTCAAATTTGAGACCAAATCAATTCGAACCGCAGCAATTTTCTACTTTCAGCACATTACAGGCTACAACCATTGGATTAATTTCAACTGTGAAAATGCAAAAACGCATCCATCTTCAATACCAAATCGCTCAAACTAATAACTAATACAAGAGCACCAACTCATAAACAGAACCACGTTCAGAGATGTGAAATTTCCGCAGATTTTATGAGTGCCAAAAAAGTGTGTAAAACACCAATTTAAATAGAGGTACAACGGAACCTGGAAGGTATTGAGGGCGTCGGCGAGGGAGAGGAGGGCAGTGGAATCAGAGGACAAGGAGAGTAGGCGGCTGAGTGATTTGCCGTCTTGATACGAAATTGCATCAGCGAAACGATTAAGGTACTCGGCTATCCGCCTGTGAGCTTCTCCCATGCTTACATATGCCGCCATTTTCCCTGCAACTGAAGAACTTTAGCAACAATGTTACTCGAAGGTGCTTCGCAAGACGGAGGAAATATTTGTAATACGACGACGTCAACTGACGCCCAGGTGGTCGTGGGGTTAGGGTTATTTTAAGGGGCCTGCTGAAACAATTTGCGTTATATTTGAGATCTCATTTTGAAATTTTAATTGAGCCATGTTACTTAGTTGGCAAATTTATCTATGTAAGGATCTTTCGAGATGGAATTACAGAAATAGGGATAAAAGTGAAAGTATTAGCATTTTAAAATCAGTCGGTATCATAGGTACCGACTGGTGACGTGTGTCACCGACGCCTGCGATAGTGTGCGGGACAGGGTCAGTTGGAGGGGACCTCCTGAGTCCTGACACCTTCACGTGAGCAATTGTGCTATTTATTAATAGCATCAAAATAATTTATAGCATATTCACATGGGTTATTTGTGCAATATTCAATTCATAACCTCACTTAAAAAATTATTAATAAAATTTACCATTTTTTATTTCAATTTATATTTAACTCATTATGAATTAAATTATTTATTTTTTATTGCCTTTAATTATTATAATATATATATATATATATATATATGTGTGTGTGTGTGTGATGTAAATAGCGTAGACCATTTAGGCGTTTGGTAGTACTTGATCGCCGACGCATAGATTAAATCACCGAAAAAAATCGTTAAATTTATTTGGCTCCGTCGAGACAGTCTTGGTGCTGCCTAAACGGTCATTACTCTTTTTTAAAAAAAGTTTTTTTTTTCAAGGAAAATATGTTTTATATATAGACTTAATTGCAAAATAAATCACAATATTTTCACGAATTGCAATTTAATCTAAACTTTTGGATTTTGGCAAAATAAATCATCACCTTTCATATCTTTTGCAATTTAAATTTCGAGCAACTTGGGTCTTGCCCAAAAGATACGTGGACAAATAAATGCACATTCATCATCACAATAAGTATCCACATCATTAAATATTTAAAAACATAAATAAAATTATTAATACTATAAATATAAAAATAAATAAATAAACATATATAATTATAACAAAAATAGTCATATTATTTAAAATAAAATTTTTGAATGCATTTCAAAAATAAATAAAAAATTAAAAATTAAAAGTTATATTGTCTTAAAAATAAATATATAACTTATATTATATTAAAATATACAATTAAATTATATGTATTAATAATATAAAAATAAAAATATTTTTTTAAAATTAAAATAAAACATTCAAAGTACAATAAAAATATTCAAATTTATTTACTATAACTATAAATTTAAATATTATATTTTAAAGAAAAAATATACAAATATATAGTTTTAATTTTTAAATATATTTTTGGAACCAATTTATTTTTGTGTGAGCTTTTATAATTTTAAGAAATATATATAATTTTATAAATTTAGAAAATACAAAAATTATGTATATGAATATTTATTTATAAAATTAAGAATTGATTTAAGTAAATTATTTAATTTTTATTATAACCAATATATTTTTATTTTTCAGAGAGAATATATATAATTTTGGATTTATTTTAATATTTTAATTTTTGAAAAATTTTATATTTCAAAAAAATTATATTTTGAATTAAAATAGAATATATATTTTTATTAAAAAATTATAATGAATATGTATTTATAATTTTTTATAGTATTTATTTAATTCCTTGTGTATTTAAAAAAGATTATATATAATTTTGCAAAAAATATATGTAAAAATTATATATATATATATATATATATATATATTTAAAAATTATAAAAGCTCATGGAAGATTTATGATTCTAAAAATATATTTAAATTTTAAGATTATAAATGTGTATTATTTTTCCATAAAAATTTAATATTTAAATTTATAGTTATTGTAAATAAATGTGAATATTTTTATTGTACTTTGAATATTTTATTTTAAATTTTTAAAAAATAATTTTATTTTTATATTATTAATATATATAATTTATTATGTTTTTAATATAATAAAATATTTATTTATTTTTAAGACAATATAACTTTTTGTTGGTCCCGAAACGAGTAAGATCAGTGTATGGGGGGGAATACACTGATGTCAGATTTTTCTGAAAGACTCAGAAAAATGCTCTTACACTCTCAGTCAGGATTTCCTGAATTACTTAGTATGCTGAAGGTCCACAGGGACAGCAGGGACAGTTCAGTAACGAGTCAGATAAGCTGAGTGTGAGTAAAGTGCTCGGAAGCTCAGTAGAGATAACAAACGTACTGACTGCTTGGAAGCGAGTCAGTTGGATTACTATCTCAGTGAGCTAGAGTACGTGCGGAAGGTGAGCCCTTAGTTTCTACTCGTTTTAGTTTCTGAAAACATTTTCTCTGAACTTGCTTAGAAGACGGGTGATTAAGGCTGAGTGCACCGTATTAAGATTCAGGATGATTGATTCAGTCCTGAGGATAAAACAATGCAGAATGTTCAGTTTATTATGATGACAATTATGATCCTGAACAAAACAGTAAATCAGCACACAAGGGTCTTTTTAACGTGGTTCGGAGATAACCAACTCCTACGTCCACGACCTGATTTAACAGGAAGCTATCCTCAAAACCCTGAGGATAGGTGCTTGGTTTTACGTGTCAAGGGACACGAGTAGACAACTTCCTCTCTTAGGAACTGACCCCTGGGCGTTTTACAAGTCCCAGTCCTTCTAACCAACCAATCTCACACCTTGAGTGGTTTGGTATTCTGGTTTCCAACTAAAATAGCTCTAGCAATACAAAACAATGTTAAATATTAGAGCTATCGATCTAAGCAAATACAGAGTGAATCCTACTACAACACTAGGGAAATTTAATTGCAGAGTGTTGCTTATAGTATGCTTTGAGATCTTGGATTCTTGAGAGTTTTCTCTTGGAAATTTCCCGTTAGCCTTGAATGGGTGCAAGGCTCTCCATATTTATAGGCAAGATTCAAAATAGATCCGTTGGAGGAGATCAAATCAAATCTTTCCTATTTTAGGGTGTTTACAGGCTAGAAATATTGTTTGACCTAACCGCCATGCTTATTCTGGCAAGTTGTCCCATCGCCTGTAACTTTTGGGACGCATTAAATACCGCATTAAATGCTGCGCAGACTCCGTACATACGTGTCGAAAGATCATTGGCTCTCCGCTCTAACGGCTAGTTGACCTTCAGACATTTGTCCTTCCTCGTACATTCAATACTCTGAGTCTCTTGTTAATAACTCAGTATGAACGTGTGTCTTAATGGAGTCTTACTGACATTCTCTTTGTCTCTTGTCCCATGGCATAAATAACCCTTTTTGCTTTGGACTTACATGGTTCAGGTGAACTGAACTAATGCCCGAGTCAGGTCTTATGTGTATTCAGCACAGCCTGATAGATTATTCAGCTCAGTATGTGTAACCTTTTTGCTTTGGACTTACATGATTCAGGTAAACTGAACCAAGGCCTAAGTCAGATCTTAAGTGCATTCAGCATAGCCTGATAGGTAACACTTACTCTTTACTGACTAAGTTCTGTCCTGAGTATGCTTAGTGTACTCAGTAGAAGCATCAGTCAATGGTACTTCAGGATTGACTTCAGGACGGATCATCAGGCTCCGATCTTCAGCTTCAAATCAGGCAATCTTCAGCAAGACTGACTGATTCCTTCAGGATGAATTACACTTCAGACTTCAGTAAATTGGGTCGACTCCAATATTCTTCAGTCTTCAGCGAGTTCCTCCTGTACTGAATTCCTAACCTAACTATCCTGAATTATTTCAACCTGAACAACTATACTTAGGCAGATTCATCAGGGGTTTTGGGATCTAATCAAAATACTCAGATTGTCCCAACAATTTCCCCCTTTTTGATGATGCCAAAACCCTTAAGCAAATTCATATTCATCTATACAATCAACTGACTTAGTCAGTGAGAACAACTCAGTACCACCTGACAACTAGGTACTTAGTCTATAAGATGAAAACAAGGAATGGGTTAGTACAGTTCTTGATAAGGATTCAGAAAAGTAAATTCAGGAGTCAACAAGAAGTTGTACTCAGGAAAAATAAAATAACTTCATTGATAGATATAGAATTACAGTTATCCTGAAGCTATTACAAATTCCTGAACAACTAGCTCCTGATCTAGTCTTCATCCTTATTCCATACAGCTTGTGGAATATCATACATCTCCAAGACTCGGTTCAAGACCAACTTCATCCTGTTCCGATCACCAACAGCCCCGGCAACGCGTCCTACTCTGACGACTTCTTCTGATATTGCTTTCAGGTCTAGTTGTTTGGAGTTCCTGAAGAGTGGAGGAGGGTACTTGATGAATTCCGGAGGAGCGATCTCTACACCTTCAGTGTCAGCATGTCTGATTATTTTAGCCCAGAGATCAGGGTGCTCCTGTGCCATCCAGTGATGGAGTATGACGTCTTTTTCTTCAGTTAGATCGTCCCATAACCCCACCACGTAGAATAGGTAGGCCCACCTATTCCGGATCGGAATCCATACCTCCAACATCTCTATAGGAATGAAGTCTTCCACAAACTGAAGTGGAGGAGGGCCTTGTTCTGGATTAACCACCATTTTCCTCTGAGTCTTCATCCGAGATCCAGAAGTCACAGACTTTTTCTTCTGAACCTGCGAAGTCAGATACTCGTTGGACTCTTTCAAGCGCTGGATCTGACTGAGGAGCGAAATCTCCTTCATCTTTGCTATCTTTTCAGCTTCAGTCATCACCATTTTCTTCTGAGTGGTCAACCCAGCTTGCATTTGTTCCTCCATCTCTTTGTACAAAGGTTCCAAAGCAGGATCCTCAGAGGGCCTTAATCTCTTCGGATCTGAACCTTCAGCAGCTTCGATGGCAGCGATGGACCTTGTCCTCTTTCTTTCCGCCGCTATCAGTTCAGGGGGGAAGATTTTCTTCTTTGCTTTACCAGTAGTGGCAATTTGCTTCTTCCCTTCTTCCCCCTTTTTGGCATCATCGTCATTGATCCGTTTGACAACTTCGTCTACTGACTCCGCCAATAATGTGAACTGACTGTCCATCTCAGTCTGCTTGCCCTGCAATTGCCCAATCTGCCTGGCCATCCCTCTCAGGCCAACACTTAGCTTGTCGACGGCTGAATTGTGCTCAGCTTTTAGCCGTCCTTCAAAGCTCATCATCCGATTGTTCAGGGCAGTAGCAATTGCATCCTTCTCCTGTTCAGACATCTCATTCAGCAGCTCCTCTTTCAGTTCAGCTTTCAGTTTGACCAACTTTTCATCAACCAGTTGATCAACTTTTTCAGACAATTGTTGATCAAGAAAAGTGGCAAGCTTATTCTCCTACTGAATTTGCACATCTGAGACCATCTGATTGCAGCTTTGTATGGCACCTTTTGCTTGCTCGGAGATAGCAGTGAGATCTACTGAATGTTGAGTTCTGACTTCTCCAAGAAGATCTATTGCAGCATGTATATCAGTGGCTATTTCATTCAGGTCTTTGTCCAGCCTTTTCATTTTCTTGCTCAGAGCTTCAGAATTTGAATCAACCCTACTTGTCTTTCGCTCAACGAGATTTATTCTTCTGTGACAATTAGCAAGTGCTCGTGAGGAATTTTCAGTGAACATAGCTGCTGGGGTGATCCAGTTTCCTCTGGCTCGGATAAGACCTGTTCGACCCTCTCCTGAAGCCTCCGCAGTCCCGGGTCCAAGGGGTGCATCATCGGCCGGTGCACTGACTCCTTCAGTGCCACCTTGCTGAATGTCTTCAGCAATCACAACTTCTTCCCTCTCATCCTTCTTCTCCTCCTCAACTTTTTCAGGCTCTGGCTCAGGGTAGATGCGTCTGACAGTTCTGATGAAGTCTGCCATTTTGATCAGGTGATGTAAAGAATTCACGTTGAAGTGATCAAAGAGGGCAGCTTCAGTCTCAGCCATATTCTCCCATCCTCTCAACTCCCCAAGCTGACTCAATTCAGGCCATGTGGCATTCCTGATCATAGCATAGGTGCGAAGTTGCACTACCGCCTCCTTCTGAGCTTCTGAGAGGTCAGGAAACCTCCTCTTCACCATTTCAGCAACCCCTCCCCTTGCCACTATCTCAAAATCCGGCAATGTGTTCTCATTAGGCGCGGGGAAAGGCCACGGGGCTTCAGCCTGAATTGGTTCAGCAGCCTCCTACTCAACTCCTCCTTCCTGAGCAGGTTCCACCTGATCCTTCTCAACACTCTAATAGGTTGAGGCGATGTCGAGAATCAGTTGATCGAGATCAGGTGATGCAATGTCAGGAACGGAAGTAATGGGAGCAATTTCAAGAGCGGCCTGAGCCGATTCCTTTTCCAGAGTTGTATGCTGAACAGCTTCTTCAGCAACTCTCTCTTCCACGAGCTTCTTCTCTCGCTCTGCTGACCCTGAATAAAGAAATTTGAGCTTCTGTTGCTTGGGTCCTGGGGGCTTAGATTTTACCTCCACTGGCTTTGCTATGTCAGCCTCAGAAGATTTGCTCGCCTGAGCCTTGACTCTTCCAGTCGTGCTTGCATGAGCCTTCTTCTTCTGAGTCCGAGGTCTCCTTTTTACGCCAGCATCATCGGAGTAAGCCCTGAAGAGATCAATTTTTGGTGGAATCTCGAGCGACTGGGCCTGATCAATGTCCCCGAGATCCAGGGTTTCCAAAATCAATGAGATCTTGGTGCCATAGTGCATCTTGGCCTCGAACGTCGCCTGACCCTCAGGCGAATACTTGATTTTGTTGGTCTCAGCAACCAGCAATTGGAGGAAGTAATCCTCCCAGTGAAAATTGTGCACTGAGGCGTCAGAAATTACCATCATCGTATAAAGCTTCGGTCTGAAGATTTACTCCAATCCTCCGGCAATTCCCATCACTCCCTGACTTGTTAGGTCGAAGAAATGACGGTTCTCAGTCCTCAGGACTGATTTATTGAGACCTGACCTCAGGACGACATCTCCATCGCATAGGGACTAAAGAAAATCCTTCTCATTCCCGAACCCGTAATCAACCGGGCTTCATCCAGAGCGGGGAAGATTAAAAACCTCTCTAATCTTCTCCCTGAGGTTAATAGTGACCCACCTTCTGGTCATTTCCTCCTCACCATCCTTCTTCTTCACACAGGAAGTAAGGGGAATGCATGTCTCCCACTCCTGGGAGTCCTTGTTCTGCGCCATCTTCAGATAAAAGGCAGCAACAAGTCTGGGGTGCAGTCTCTGAGGTCTGGCTGTAATGAAGCGCAAGAGACCTGCATTGTTGAAGAGTTCCTTCACAGGAAGTAAATCAGAATGGTTTGAGGTAAAATCTCCATAGGGTTCCCAATGAATTTCATTTCTAAGGTGAAAAAGGTTTTCGAAGAATGAGTCTACTGAAGGAGACGCCATGGAAATAAGTTGGAGATTTGAAGAAAATTGGGTTGCAGAGAAAAATATGTTAGGAAAATATTTGGGTGCATAAAGAATGCAAAGTCGAACACTTCCCTTATATATACTAATTTATCAGTTTAAATCGGATGGCTCTGAAAATAATGACTTATGAGATTCAATGGTCAAGATTAAAAAGTGAAAAGCATGGAGCCTTTTTGGTTTTCAAAAGTAACTGGTCAAACTTTATCGAAAACTGTTCCCGCCCACAGTGCATTAAATGCACATTAGAGCATGTCCGTACTTAATTCAAATAAATTGAATTAAATAATAACCGAATATTAAATGAATGGCTGGGATCATTTGACAAATTAAATTGATTTGACAATACAACAAACACTATCAAGGATAGTGCACGCAAGATAAGATGACTAGATAAAAATCAGGAAACATACCAGTCAGTCAGATTCGTATTCTGACTGATACCACTTGTGACCTATCAGGGTGACAAGTCCTGAATTCAGTGTCCTGAATCTTAGTCAGTCTATACTGATCATCCTTTTCAGCTGAATGTTCCCCCTACAACCATTCACATTCTCTCTGAGATTCCTTCAATCTGAGTCATAGTTGATCATTCCCCCTGACCATGTGCATTCTGATTAGAGATTCAGACTGAATCACCTAAGCCTGGGTCAAGGAGTCCTAACTCTACTGATAACTCAACAAATCTAGTTTCAGGCAGAGCCTTAGTTAGAATGTCAGCTCTCTGTTTTTCAGTAGGGACTCTCTCCATCCTGATGTCCTTCTTTTCAACATGATCTCTGATAAAATGATGCCTGATGTCTACATGCTTACACCTTGTGTGTAAGACTGGGTTTTGGGATATGGCAATGGCACTATTATTGTCACAATAAATTGGGACTTCAGTGGCCTCAACTTGGTAGTCTCTCAGTTGCTGTTTCAGCCAAAGGATCTGAGAACAACAACTGCCTGCCGCCATATACTCAGCCTCAGTAGTAGATGTTGCAACACTGGTGTGTTTTTTAGAAAACCAAGAGATCAGTTTACTCCCTAGAAACTGACATGTGCCTGTAGTTGATTTCCTATCAAGTCTACAGCCTCCATAATCTGCATCTGAATAGCCAGTCAGTTCTAGGTTGTCATAAGAGGGATACCAAAGTCCTAGATTGACTGTACCTCTCAGGTATTTCAGTATCTTTTTTGCACTCTCTAGATGACTCTTCTTTGGATCAGACTGATATCTTGCACAAACTCCAACTGCATAAGTGATGTCAGGACGACTAGCAGTCAGATACAATAAGGATCCTATCAGTGCCCTATATTCAGTCTGATTTACTGAGACTCCTTCTTTGTCAGGATCCAGCTTCTCATTTGTGTTCATGGGAATACGTGAGACTTTGCTGGACTGAACTCCAAATTTCTGAATCAAATCCCTCGCATACTTGGACTGATTTATGAAGATTCCGGAGTCAGTTTGCCTGACTTGGAGACCCAGAAAGAAATTCATTTCTCCCATCATTGACATCTCAAATTTCCCAGTCATCAGCTTGGAGAATTTCTCACAAAGCTTCAGATTAGGAGATCCAAATATTATGTCATCCACATAAATCGGGACCAAGAGAATGTCCTCCCCTTCGGAAATCCTGAAGAGGGTCCTATCCACTGTTCCTTTCACGAACCCGTGGTCTATCAGGAATTGGGATAATGTATCATACCAAGCTCTCGGAGCTTGCTTCAGGCCATAAAGAGCTTTCTTCAGGTGATATACCTTGTCACCAACTTCGAATCCTGGAGGTTGCTCAACATACCCCTCTTCATTCAGTACACCATTCAGAAAAGCACTCTTTACGTCCATCTGATACACTTTGAATTTCTTGAATGTTGCATATGCCAGAAACAACCTGATTGCTTCCAACCTTGCAACTGGAGCGAAGGTCTCATCATAGTCGATTCCTTCAGCCTGAGAGTAACCCTTTGCTACCAATCTGGCCTTATTCCTGACCACAACATTCTTCTCATCCCTCTTGTTCTTAAAGACCCACTTGGTGCCAATGACATGTTGACGCCTAGGTCTCTCAACTAACTCCCAAACCTGATTCCGCTCAAACTGATTGAGCTCACCCTGCATGGCTAGGATCCAGTTGGGATCAGCAAGAGCTTCTTCTATGCTCTTAGGTTCCTGATCACTCAGGAAGCAGCAAAACATAGCGCTCTCACCAAAGGACATCCTAGTCCTGACCCCCTCATTGATATCACCAATGATATCAGCCAATGAGTGATCATCTAGCCACCGCCTTCTGCTGACGGGAGCACTGGGAGCTGCTGACGTTCCCTCGCCTGATCCTGAAACATTAGTCTCGACAATAATAGGCAAAGAACAGGAACGAGCAAGAACAGGGAATACTGAGTCATTTCCTGAGGGTTGGCCAATATCAGAGACATTGTTTCCCCCTACAGTGTTGGACTCAGTAACTGTCTCAGGTGCAGAAGCATCATCAATGACAGTACATACCTCAGGTTGAGTCTGTCCCTCCGTCTGAGACTCAACGCTCTCTGAGGCTGGGGCTTGCTGAGGGTTGGCCTGAAGTCCATCCTGATCTTCATCATCATCATCCCATCCTTTGGGAGCACTGACAAGTTTGATCTTGAATTCAGGAATCTTCAGACTCAGTCTTGTAATCCTCTTGATAACCCCCTCAGTGTCTGGATTCGGAACCTGTTTCCTATGCACTGATGCAGTCTCATCAAACACAACATGAGGTGTTTCCTCCACACAAAGGGTCCGACAGTTATACACCCTGAAGGCTTTACTGACTGAGGAGTATCCTAAGAAGACTCCCTCATCAGATTTCCAATCAAAAGCTTTCAACTGTGTTGGGACAATCTGAGTATTTTGATTAGATCCCAAAACCCCTGATGAATTTGCCTAAGTATAGTTGTTCAGGATAAAATAATTCAGGATAGTTAGGTTAGTAATTCAGTACAGGAGGACCATGCTGAAGACTGAAGAATATTGGAGTCGACCCAATTTACTGAAGTCTGATGTGCAATCCATCCTGAAGAAGTCAGAGTCAGTTCTGCTGAAGACTGCCTGTACT
>JAPKLY010000297.1:97797-180151 GCA_026898435.1 Prunella vulgaris
TGCACATAAGACCTGACTTAGGTCTTGGTTCAGTTTACCTGAATCATGTAAGTTCAAAGCAAAAAGGTTACACATACTGGGCTGAATAACCTATCAGGCTGTGCTGAATGCACATAGGACCTGACTCAGGCCGTGGTTCAGATCACCTGAATCATGTAAGTCCAAAGCAAAAGGTTATTTATGCTATAGGACAAGAGACAAAGAGAATGTCAGTAAGACTCCATTAAAACACACGTTCAGACTGAGTTATTAACAAGAGACTCAGAGTATTGAATGTACGAGGAAGGACAAATGTCTGAAAGTCAACTAGCCGTTAGAACGGAGAGCCAATGATCTTTCGACACGTATGTACGGAGTCTGCGCAGCATTTAATGCGGCATTTAATGCGTCTCAGAAAGTTGCAGGCGGCGCGACAATTTGCCAGATTAGGCATGGCGGTTAGGTCAAACAGTATTTCTAGCCTGCAATCTACCTAAAATAGGAAAGATTTGATTTGATGTCCTCCAACGGATCTATTTTGAATCTTGCCTATAAATATGGAGAGCCTTGCACCCATTCAAGGCTAACGGGAAATTTCCAAGAGAAAGCTCTCAAGAATCCAAGCATTCGAAGCATACTATAAACAACACTCTGCAATTAAATTTTCCCTAGTGTTGTAGTAGGATTCACTCTGTATTTTACTTAGATCGATAGCTCTATTATTTAGCATTGTTTTGTATTGCTAGAGTTATCTTAGTTGGAAACCAAGAATACCAAACCACTCTGGGTGTGAGATTGGTTGGTTAGAAGGACTGAGACTTGTAAAACGCTCAGGGGTCAGTTCCTAAGAAGAGGAAGTTGGCTATTCGTGTCCCTTGGCACGTAAAACCCAAGTACCTATCCTCAGGGTTTTGAGGATAGCTTCCTATTAAATCAGGTCGTGGACGTAGGAGTGGGTTATCTCCGAACCACGTTAAAAAGACTCTTGTGTGCTGATTTACTATTTTGTTCAGGATCATAACTGTCATCATAATAAACTGAACATTCTGCATCTTTTTTCTATTCAGGACTGAATCAATCATCCTGAATCTTAATACTGTGCACTCAGCCTTAACCACTAGTTTACTAAGCAAACTCAGAGAAAATGTTTTCAGAAACTAAAACGAGTAGAAACTAAGGGCTCACTTTCTGCACGTACTCTGGCTCCCTGAGATAGTAGTCCAACTGACCCACTTCCAAGCAGTCAGTAGGTTTGTTATCTCTACTGAGCTTCCGAGCACTTTACTCACACTCAGTTTATCTGACTCATTACTGAACCGTCCCTGCTGCCCCTGAGGACCTTCAGCATACCGAGTACTTCAGGAAATCCTGACTGAGAGTGTAAGAGCATTTTTCTGAGTCTTTCAGAAAAATCTGACATCAGTGTATTCCCCCCATACACTGATTATACTCGTTTCGGGACAACAAGTGGTATCAGAGCACAGGTCACGGGTTCGAGTCCCCATGGCGCAAATAGTGGTATGTTTGGCTTCAAGTCAGGCTACTGCTAGGGGGGATTGTTGGGAGAAATCCTAGCAGTCCCTACCTTGGAGGCGAGCTGCGCTCAAGTCCACTCGTTCGCTCGATTAAAGGCATAGTTGCGTGCCGCCCGTGGCGCTGAAGCTAGATATTGGGTTTAAAGGAATTGATTGTACTACTCATACCAACAAGGTGCATCTTCTTTTCTGCTACCCATTGTGAAAGAACTCTAAAGTTAAGCGTGCTTGGCTTGGAGCAATTTCATGATGGGTGACCCCCTGGGAAGTTCTCAGGGTGCGTGCAAGTGAGGACATAAGCACGCTAGAAAAGACCTGTGTTGGTTTGCGAGGATAGTACATCAGTTCTACTCAGCGCAACCGATCTAACAATTGGTATCAGAGCCAAGTTTTACACGATGATGGCAATCTCTGACGCCTCTATGCACAATTTTGACTGGGAGGAGTACTTTCTCCAAATGCTGGTAGCTGAGACCAGTAAAATCAAGTACTCGCCAGAGGGTCAGGCGACGTTCGAGGCCAAGATGCATTTTGGCACCAAAATCTCACTGATTTTGGAGACCTTGGATCTCGGGGACGTAGATCAGGCCCAGTCCCTCGAGCTTCCACCCAAAACTGACCTCTTCAGAGCTTATTCCAGTGATGCTGGCACCAGGAGAAGACCACAGACTCAGAAGAAGAAGGCCCAGGCGAGCATGACTGAGAGAGTCAAGGCTCAGGCAGGGAAGTCTTCAGAGTCCGATACAGCAAAGCCAGCGGAGGACAAATCTAAGCCCTCAGGACCCAATCAACAAAAACTGAAATTTCTTTATTCAGGGTCAGCTGAGCGAGAGAAGAAACTCGTGGAAGAGCGAGAGAAGAACCTTATGGAAGAGAGGGAGTCTGAAGAAGCTGTTCAGCATGCAACTCCGGAGAGGGAACCGGCTCAGACCGCGCTTGAAATTGCTCCCATTACGTCTGTTCCGGATGTTGCATCTCCTGATCCTGATCAACTGATTCTCGACATTGCCTCAACCTATCAGAGTTTAGAAAAGGATCAGGTGGAACCTGTTCAGGAAGGAGAAGTTGAGCAGGAGGGTGCTGAACCAGTTCAGGCTGAAGCCCCATGGTCGTTCCCTGCGCCCGATGTGAACAATTTATCAGATTTTGAGATTGTAGCAAGGGGAGCGGCAGCTGAAATGGTGGAGAGAAGGTTTCCTGGCCTCTCTGAAGCTCAGAAGGAGGTAGTAGTGCAACTCCGCACTTTTTCCATGATAAGAAACGTCACATGGTCTGAGCTCAGTCAGCTAGGAGAGTCCAGAGGATGGGACTGCATTGCAGAATTAGAAGCCGCCCTCTTTGATCATTTTGATGTGAACTCTCTACATCAATTGATTAAGATGGTGGATTTTATCAAAACAGTCCGCCGAACTTATCCTGAGCCTGAGACTCAGAAAGCTGAGGAAGAGAAGGGAGAGAAGAAGGAAGCTGAGATGGATGTGGTGGTGATTGCTGATGATGATCAGCAAGGTGGCACTGAGGGAGTTAGTGCACCGGCCGATGAAGCAATCCTGGGACCCGGGATTGCGGAGGCTTCAGGAGAGGGTCCACCAGGCATGGTCCAAGTCAGAGGAAAATGGACCACACCCGAATCTCTATATCTTCAGAATTCCTCACGAGCTCTTGGCAATCTGCACAGGAGGGTAATTCTCATTGAGAGAAAAGCAAGTAGGGTTGGTACAAATTCTGAAGTGCTGAACAAAAAGATGAATAGACTGGACCGTGACCTGAATGATATGGCCACTGATATGCATGCCGCAATAGACCTTCTCGGGGAAGTTTGGACTGAATTCAACGTAGACCTTACTGTTATTTCCGAACAAACCAAGGGGGCCATTCAGAACTGCAATCGAATGGTCTCTGATGTGCAGACTCAGCAAAAGACTAAGCTTGCCACTTTTCTGGATCAACAATTGTCTGAGAAAGTTGACCAACTGGTTGATGAGAAGTTGGTTAAGCTGAAAGCTGAACTGAAGGAGGAGCTGCTGAGTGAGATGTCTGCACAGGAGAAGGTGGAAATTGCATCTGCCCTAGACAACAGGATGAAAAACTTCGAGGGTCGACTAAAGGCTGCACACAATTTAGCCGTTGATAAGCTCAGTGTCGGCCTGAGAGGGATGGCAGGGCAGATTGGGCAGTTGCAGGTCAAGCAGACTGAGATGGATAGTCAGTTCAATCTTTTGGCGGAGTCAGTGGATGAAGTTGTTAAACGTATTAATGACGATGATGCCAAAAAGGGGGAAGAAGCAAATTGCTACAACTGGGAAAGCCAAGAAAAAAATCTTCCCCCTGAACTGAAAGCGGCAGAAAGGAAGAGGACAAGGTTCGTCGCTGCTGCCATCGAAGCTGCTGAAGGCTCAGATCCTAAGAGGTAGAGGCCCTCTGAGGATCCCGCTCTGGAGCCTTTGTACATGGAAATGGAGGAGCAAATGCAAACTGGGCTGACCACTCAGAAGAAAATGGTGATGACTGAAGCTGAAAAGATAGCAAAAATGAAGGAGATTTCGCTCCTCAGTCAGATCCAGCGCCTGAAGGAGTCCAATGAGTATCTGACTTCGCAGGTTCAGAAGAAGAAATCTGTGTCTTCTGGATCTCGGATAAAGACTCAGAGGAAAATGGTAGTCAGTTCAGATCAAGGCCCTCCTCCACTGAAGTTTGTGGAAGACTTCATTCCTATAGAGATGCTGGAGGTGTGGATTCCGATCCGGAATAGGTGGGCCTACCTATTCTATGTGATGGGGTTATGGGACGATCTAATTGAAGAAAAAGACGTCATACTCCATCATTGGATGGCACAGGAGCACCCTGATCTCTGGGCTGAAATCATCAGACATGCTGACACTGAAGGTGTAGAGATCGCTCCTCCGGAATTCATCAAGTACCCTTCTCCACTCTTTAGGAACTCCAAGCAACTGGACCGGAAAGCAATATCTGAAGAAGTCGTCAGAGTAGGACGAGCTGCCGGGGCCGTTGCTGATCGGAACAGGATGAAGCAGGTCCTGAACCGGGTATTGGAGATGTACGAGATTCCACTGACTGCTTGGATAAGGATGAAGACTAGATCAGGAGCTAGTTGTTCAGAAATTTTGTAATAGCTTCAGGATACTTGTACTTTCTTATCAATCAATGAAGTTATTTTTTTTTCCTGAGTACAACTACTTGTTGACTCCTGAATTTACTTTTCTGAATCCTTATCAAGAATTGTACTAACCCATTCCTTGTTTTCATCTTATAGACTAAGTACCTAGTTTGTCAGGTGGTACTGAACCTATTTCACTGAATAAGTCAGTTGATTGTATAGATGAATAGGAATTTGCTTAAGGGTTTTGGCATCATCAAAAAGGGGGAAATTGTTGGGACAATCTGAGTATTTTGATTAGATCCCAAAACCCCTGATGAATTTGCCTAAGTATAGTTGTTCAGGATAAAATAATTCAGGATAGTTAGGTTAGTAATTCAGTACAGGAGGACCATGCTGAAGACTGAAGAATATTGGAGTCGACCCAATTTACTGAAGTCTGATGTGCAATCCATCCTGAAGAAGTCAGAGTCAGTTCTGCTGAAGACTGCCTGTACTGAAGCTGAAGAACGAAGCCTGCTGATCCATCCTGAAGTCAATCCTGAAGTACCATTGGCTGATGTTTCTACTGAGTACACTAAGCATACTCAGGACAGAACTTAGTTAGTGAAGAGTAAGTGTTACCTATCAGGCTGTGCTGAATGCACTTAAGACCTGACTTAGGCCTTAGTTCAGTTTACCTGAATCATGTAAGTCCAAAGCAAAAAGGTTACACATACTGGGCTGAATAACCTATCAGGCTGTGCTGAATGCACATAGGACCTGACTCAGGCCGTGGTTCAGATCACCTGAATCATGTAAGTCCAAAGAAAAAGGTTATTTATGCTATGGGACAACAGACAAAGAGAATGTCAGTAAGACTCCATTAAAACACACGTTCAGACTGAGTTATTAACAAGAGACTCAGAGTATTGAATATACGAGGAAGGACAAATGTCTGAAAGTCAACTAGCCGTTAGAACGGAGAGCCAATGATCTTTCGACATGTATGTACGGAGTCTGCGCAGCATTTAATGCGTCTCAGAAAGTTGCAGGTGGCGCGACAAAATTGCCAAATTGGGCATGGCGGTTAGGTCAAACAGTATTTCTAGCCTGCAATCTACCTAAAATAGGAAAGATTTGATTTGATCTCCTCCAACGGATCTATTTTAAATCTTGCCTATAAATATGGAGAGCCTTGCACCCATTCAAGGCTAACGGGAAATTTCCAAGAGAAAGCTCTCAAGAATCCAAGCATTCTAAGCATACTATAAACAACACTCTGCAATTAAATTTTCCCTAGTGTTGTAGTAGGATTCACTCTGTATTTTGCTTAGATCGATAGCTCTATTATTTAGCATTGTTTTGTATTGCTAGAGCTATCTTAGTTGGAAACCAAGAATACCAAACCACTCAGGGTGTGAGATTGGTTGGTTAGAAGGACTGGGACTTGTAAAACGCCTAGGGGTCAGTTCCTAAGAAGAGAAAGTTAGCTATTCGTGTCCCTTGGCACGTAAAACCCAAGTACCTATCCTCAGGGTTTTGAGGATAGCTTCCTGTTAAATCAGGTCGTGGACGTAGGAGTAGGTTATCTCCGAACCACGTTAAAAAGACTCTTGTGTGCTGATTTACTGTTTTGTTCAGAATCGTAACTGTCATCATAATAAACTGAACATTCTGCATCGTTTTTCTATTCAGGACTGAATCAATCATCCTGAATCTTAATACTGTGCACTCAGCCTTAACCACCAGGTTACTAAGCAAACTCAGAGAAAATGTTTTCAGAAACTAAAACGAGTAGAAACTAAGGGCTCACTTTCCGCACGTACTCTGGCTCACTGAGATAGTAGTCCAACTGACCCGCTTCCGAGCAGTCAGTAGGTTTGTTATCTCTACTGAGCTTCCGAGCACTTTACTCACACTCAGTTTATCTGACTCATTACTGAACCATCCCTGCTGCCCCTGAGGACCTTCAGCATACCGAGTACTTCAGGAAATCCTGACTGAGAGTGTAAGAGCATTTTTCTGAGTCTTTCAGAAAAATCTGACATCAGTGTATTCCCCCCCCCCATACACTGATTATACTCATTTCGGGACCAACAAACTGGTCTTTCCCATTGTTCAGGATGAAACACTTACACCCAAAAATATGGAAATAAGAGATGCGAGGCTTCCTCTTGTTCCAAGTTTCATAAGGTGTCTAAGCATGTTGTTTGTTCAGCATAGATCGATTCTGAGTGTAACAAGCAGTGTTGATTGCTTCAGCCCAGTACTTCTTGGGCAATCCTGACTCAGTCAACATGGTCCTGGCAGCTTCCTTTAGGGTCCGATTCCTTCTTTCAGCTACCCCTTTCTGCTGAGGGGTCCTGGCTGCAGAAGTCTCATGAGTTATACCATGGTTAGTACAAAAGTCAGTTATAATAGAGTTTATAAACTCAGTTCCTCGATCTGATCGGATCCTGACTATGCTCTGACCCTGTTCAGTACTCAATTGCTTGAGTAACTTTGGAAGCTTGACCTGAGTCTCCTTCTTGTTCAGCAAGAAAATAACCCATGTGTACCTGGAATAATCATCAACAACAACAAGGGTACATTTCCTACCATTTATGCTGACAGGAGTTACTAGACCAAAGAGATCCATGTGCAGAAGCTGAAGCACTCTGTCAGTTGAGAAGGCTTCTTTCACTTTGAATGAGGCTTTGGTTTGCTTGCCTTCCTGACATGCTCCGCACACGTGGTCTTTGCTAAAAACTTCATTAGGTAGACCATCTACAAGAGAAAGTCTAGAAATTTTGTTAATAATCTTGAAGTTTAAGTGACTCAGACGTTTATGCCAAAGCCAACTGAGCTCAGAGGAGCTCTTAGCGACCAAACAAGTTTCAGGAGGACTGCTCTTGAAATCAGCAAAATATACATTGCCCCTCCTGATACCTGTAAACAGAACCTGTAGTGTAGATTTGTCCTTCACAAGACACATGTTAGATGTAAATTCTACACTATATCCTCGGTCACAAAACTGACTAACCGAGAGTAAGTTATATCTCAGTCCCTCAACATATGATACATTTAGTACACGGACAGAGCCAATAACAAGGGTTCTGAATCCTCTGGTGAAACCCTTAGAGTTATCACCAAAGGTTACCTGCGGGCCTTCCTGAGCTATATAATCCTGAAGGAGATCACGAAATCCGGTCATGTGCCTGGAACATCCTGAGTCCAAGTACCAGTCCTTCATCAGATCCTCCTTCTTCTTCTTGTAGCCCGCAGCGACCTGAAAAGAATCAGGCCTCAGGTACCCATCTAGTATTGGGTCCTACTGAGTCAGCCATACCCTTCGGGATCCAGATTTGTTTAACAATTCTGATAGCATCAGAAGTGTAAACCTGTTTCCCTGAAATATCAAAATACACAGTCTTCTTCCTTTGTGCCTGGGAAGTTGAGGGTGTATGGGTGTCAGCCTGCAGTACAGGAGCCCTATATTGATTCCCGGGGGTGGGCCTCCTGTTCCTCTTTCGCCTGGGTGTATTGGACTGAGTTTGATCCTGAGAAGGAGCAACTCGGGCCTGACCTCTTGGCACATGAGGTCTAGCCTGAGTGTTACTGGAGTCAGGTCTCCATTGCCTTTCAGAGACCACCTGGTTTGTCCTTCTCTTTTGAGGATTGGGACGCACCTGATGGTGAGCCCTGTCTGAGGAGTCTGGACCTCAGTAGTCCTTGGCTTTGCCTGAGGCCTCCTCTATTCTGAGTTCCTTCCGCTCTGAGCATTTCTAGGCTGGGCCTGAGAAGTGCTAGGAGCAGAATTCTTCCCAGATTGAGGATTCCTAGGCTGAGCCTTGGAGTTCCTTTGATCTGTCTTCCTAGACTCAGGATGAGGAGCCTTGACCTTTCCCTTAGGTTTTGACCTTGATTCCTCAGTCCTTTGCCTGACAGGTTCAGCAGGAATTTTCTCCTTCCCTTTGCCTTTATTCTGATAGGCAACACTTGAGCTCTTGTCATCAGTTAGGGCAGGGACAAACTTCTTCTGAGAGTTGCTCCTTGAAGCACCTCTCTTCTTTTTACCCTTTGGGTCTTTTGAGGTATAATAGCCTAACCCAGCTTTAGCACCATCAGTCAGCTGAGAGAAACTTGTTAACTCATCAACCACTTGGATGGATGTGTATAACTTCTTCAGCTTAACCTCAAGATGCCTATTGGTTTCTTTCAGGGCCTCAATTTCAGTGGTGTACTGAAGCACCAACTCTTCATGAGCTTTCTCTTTTAAGATCAGCTCAAGATCCCAAGCGGTTTGCTCAGCACAAAGGCGAGCTTGCCACTCAGTTTCGAACATTACTCTAAGAGCAATTCGCTCAATCATCAGTTGTTCCTGAGTAAGGAACAGATCAGTATCACGAGTCTCAATCAGCGAGCTGATTACACCCTTCAGTCTTTCTACCTCCAGTGGAGCTTCATCATGCTTGTTCCGAGCATGAAGTAGCTCTTCCTGAAGATGTACTAATCTGAGGGCTTCCTCAGTATCTCTTACTCTGAGAGACTCAGTTAACCGATCATTTTCTCCACTCAGTTTTGCATTCATATTCACTATATGAGTATGAGTCTCCTGCAGCCTTGAGAAGTCAACCATCAATTTCTCTAGGGCGAGCTGAAGGTCGAGTTCTCCTACTGAATCTGAGCTAAACTCAGGTGCGTGATCAGGAGAAGAGGCAGAAGAACATACCTCATTATCTGCCATCAGGCAGAGGTCATCATACTCTTCATCGGAGAAGAGTTCAGGGGACCGGCGTCCTGGGCCATCTGAATCTGAGGAATCCTCAGCAAGCAACGCTCTCCGGTCTGATGCCCTGAGCTCTCTCTTGGCTCTCCGATCCTCTCGCTCACGAGCACTGAGCTCTGGACAATCATACTGATAATGTCCGGTCTTTTTGCAGTGGTAGCACTGATCTACATCAGAAGCAAACTTCTTGTCAGTGTACCTTTTATCAGATGACTCCCTCCTGCTCCCTGATGATCGTTCAGGTTTGGAGCTGGATCTTCTGGGCTCATCATCTCTCCTCTTCTCATCTCTTCGTCGCTCAGGCTCGTTGCGATCCCTCCTGGAATCTGAACCCCTCCTTTCTTCTCTTCGGGGGCTCGATCTCCTGGGGCTGGAGTACCTGCGATCACGACTGTCAGTATAAAATTTCTTATACCTTCCGAATCAAGAGTTCAGTTTCTTGAATCACCGCGCCATCAGGCTGTACTCCAAGGCTAGCTCATCCTTGTTCATGTCATTCAGAGACTTGGAGCCAGTTCCAGCCTCAGGCTCAGGAGTAGCTTTAAGAGCCACACTCTTTTCCTTTTCAGGAGTCTTCTCCTCACTAACTTCCTCACTGACAACACCCTTCTTCTTCCTCTTATCGAGGTCGAATTCCAGAGCCTTTAACTCTGAGAATAGGTGAGAGTAAGGAATGTTTGTAAGATCCTGAGTGTTTTTCAGCAGGATTACTCCTGTGTCCCATCTTTCAGGGAGACAGTTCAGGATTTTAGAAGACACCTCCCTCTTGGGAAACTCCTTCCCAAGGGTTGCTAGCTCGTTCATCATCTTAATGAACCGAGCTTCCAACTGATCGATGGATTCTCCCTCTAGCATCCGGAAGGCTTCAAACTTCCTAATAGCAAGATCTCTCTTGTTCTCCTTGATCTTTTCTGATCCCTCACTCATCTCCCTCAGAGCATCCCAGATTTCCTTTGCAGTCCTCAGATGCATGAGCCTGACCGAATTCTCGTAAGAAACGGTGTGGAGTATAATGTTCTTGGCAACATTATCCAGTCCGATTTGCTTAATCTGATCAGAATTAAGCGCGGACCTCTCCACTTCTTCATCTCCCGCGGCTGGAACAGGGACATTGCCAGCAACAGGTCAGGTCGTTTGAAGATTCCTCATAAACCTGATCGAACCATGTTCAATCACCTGATGCATCTGATCATGGATAGAATAGAGATGTGCAAGTACCCTGAATTTCCAATAATCATAATTGTCAATAGAGAATTCAGGAAGATTGCCCTCGAGGCGTTTGGAACCGGATGCCATGATATGCAATTTTCAGAAACAAGATCTATTCAGTAGACCACCAAAAGTTTCTCCTCAGAAACTGTTGGTAAACAAAGTCAGTGGTCTTTTGAACCACTGCTCTGATACCACTTGTTGGTCCCGAAACGAGTAAGATCAGTGTATGGGGGGGAATACACTGATGTCAGATTTTTTTGAAAGACTCAGAAAAATGCTCTTACACTCTCAGTCAGGATTTCCTGAATTACTCAGTATGCTGAAGGTCCACAGGGACAGCAGGGACAGTTCAGTAACGAGTCAGATAAGCTGAGTGTGAGTAAAGTGCTCGGAAGCTCAGTAGAGATAACAAACCTACTGACTGCTTGGAAGCGAGTCAGTTGGACTACTATCTCAGTGAGCTAGAGTACGTGCGGAAGGTGAGCCCTTAGTTTCTACTCGTTTTAGTTTCTGAAAACATTTTCTCTGAACTTGCTTAGAAGACGGGTGATTAAAGCTGAGTGCACCGTATTAAGATTCAGGATGATTGATTCAGTCCTGAGGATAAAACAATGCAGAATGTTCAGTTTATTATGATGACAGTTATGATCCTGAACAAAACAGTAAATCAGCACACAAGGGTCTTTTTAACGTGGTTCGGAGATAACCAACTCCTACGTCCACGACCTGATTTAACAGGAAGCTATCCTCAAAACCCTGAGGATAGGTGCTTGGTTTTACGTGCCAAGGGACACGAGTAGCCAACTTCCTCTCTTAGGAACTGACCCCTGGGTGTTTTACAAGTCCCAGTCCTTCTAACCAACCAATCTCACACCTTGAGTGGTTTGGTATTCTGGTTTCCAACTAAGATAGCTCTAGCAATACAAAACAATGCTAAATATTAGAGCTATCGATCTAAGCAAATACAGAGTGAATCCTACTACAACACTAGAGAAATTTAATTGCAGAGTGTTGCTTATAGTATGCTTTGAGATCTTGGATTCTTGAGAGCTTTCTTTTGGAAATTTCCCGTTAGCCTTGAATGGGTGCAAGGCTCTCCATATTTATAGGCAAGATTCAAAATAGATCCGTTGGAGGAGATCAAATCAAATCTTTCCTATTTTAGGGTGTTTGCAGGCTAGAAATTCTGTTTGACCTAACCGCCATGCTTATTCTGGCAAGTTGTCCCATCGCCTGCAACTTTTGAGACGCATTAAATGCCGCATTAAATGCTGCGTAGACTCCGTACATACGTGTCGAAAGATCATTGGCTCTCCGCTCTAACGGCTAGTTGACCTTCAGACATTTGTCCTTCCTCGTACATTCAATACTCTGAGTCTCTTGTTAATAACTCAGTCTGAACGTGTGTCTTAATGTTGTCTTACTGACATTCTCTTTGTCTCTTGTCCCATAGCATAAATAACCCTTTTTGCTTTGGACTTACATAGTTCAGGTGAACTGAACTAATGCCCGAGTCAGGTCTTATGTGTATTCAGCACAGCCTGATAGATTATTCAGCTCAGTATTTGTAACCTTTTTGCTTTGGACTTACATGATTCAGGTAAACTGAACCAAGGCCTAAGTCAGGTCTTAAGTGCATTCAGCACAGCCTGATAGGTAACACTTACTCTTTACTGACTAAGTTCTGTCCTGAGTATGCTTAGTGTACTCAGTAGAAACATCAGCCAATGGTACTTCAGGATTGACTTCAGGACGGATCATCAGGCTCCGATCTTCAGCTTCAGATCAGGCAATCTTCAGCAAGACTGACTGATTCCTTCAGGATGAATTACACTTCAGACTTCAGTAAATTGGGTCGACTCCAATATTCTTCAGTCTTCAGCGAGTTCCTCCTGTAGTGAATTCCTAACCTAACTATCCTGAATTATTTCAACCTGCACAACTATACTTAGGCAGATTCATCAGGGGTTTTGGGATCTAATCAAAATACTCAGATTGTCCCAACACTTTTAATTTATAATTTTATTATTTTTAATTTATTTTTGAAATACATTCAAACTTTTTAATTTTAAATATGACTATTTTTATTATAATTATATTTGTTTATTTATTTACTTTTATTTTTATTTTTATAATATTGATAATTTTATTTATATTTTTAAATATTTAATGATGTGAATGCTTATTGGGATGATAAATGTGCATTTATTTGTCCACATCATCTTTTGGGCAAGGGACAAACTGCCCGAAGTTTAAATTGCAAAAAAATATGAAAGGTGATGATTTATTTTGCCAAAATTCAAAAGTTTAGATTAAATTGCAATTCGCGAAAAGTGGTGATTTATTTTGCAATTAAGCCTTATATATAAAGTAGTGGTATATGGATAAATATGTTTATAGGTTTGTGAGTGTGAACGTAAGTCAATATTTTCTTTTTTAATAGTGTGCAAATTTGTGTGGGACAGAGGGAGTATTATTTTATATTTTTTTAAATAAATTATGTAAAATTTTTAACATAACTTAATTACTCTACAAAAAATATACAATATAAAATTTTAAAATAAATGTCAATTATAAATTTTTTTGAAACAAAATATTTTTTTTCAAAAAAACACATAAAATATGCAAATTTAGTAACTTTGTGATGGAGGTATGAATTGAATACTAGTGCACATAATTGGCCACGTGAGTAAGCTGTGAATTGAATAGGTTATGAATTATCTTGAGACTTGTCCCCTCTTTCAGTTCCTGTCTCGTAAAGCTAATCACACGTCACCAGTCGGTACCAATGGTACCGACTGGTTTTAAAATGCTAATACCTTCACTTTCATCCCTATTTCTGTTATTCCATCTCAAAAGATCACTACATAAATAAATTCACCTAACTTAGTTTATAGAATATTAACAATTATATGTATTTGCTCTTATCAATATCTTAATCTTATCTTAATATTATATAAATACGAAGTTATGAAATCAACCAAAATGCTGGATTTCGAATTTCCTCTATTCTCATTCATTCTGACATTAAGAATTAATCTCGACTTTATAATTTATGTGTTTTAATCTTGACCATAGATTTTATATTTTATATATATATACATATATATATATATATATATCTTATATAAATCTTATAAATATATTCATAATATCAAATCGTATATCTATTTTTTAATCTCAACCGTTCATCTTAATTTCTATACTTCTATAAATTTCAACTCCATAAATATTATTGTTCTCATCTTTTAACCTTATTTCTTCGTGCGTCTCTTGCTTTTTCTTATTTCTCTTCGTCGTATTCTAATATTCAAATTGTTTATTTATTTATTTTTTGCAGGTTCATATTTCACATTTAATAATCTGGTGAAATAATATTTTTTTCTAAAGCTACACAACTTCTGTGATTTTGTTTTGGAGGTAACGTTGAGTAGCTATAATTGCAGATCTATTTGATTTAAAATTTTAATGTTTGAATTGTTTATTTGATGTTTGAATTGCAGATTTATTCTAGAGCATAATATTGTGTATGTGTTATCCATGTGCATATAATTTTAATTTTATGATATTTGAATTGTTTATTTGTCTTTTTAATTTTTTTTTCATGTTTTTAATAGTTAAAATTTTGATGTTTGAATTGTTTTCTTTTCTATTGCTACACAATTTTCATGGTTTTTATAGGTAATATTTAATTGCTACAATTGCATACCTATTTGATTTAAAAAAAATTATGTTTGAATTGTTTATTTATCTTTTTAATAATTTTTTCATGTTTTAAATATTCTGATATTGTTTTTTATATTCAGTTTTAATTGCAGGTTCGTATTAAAATCATTGTGTCTATGTCATACACACCGTAAGTTATTTATAATTTTAGAACCAAAGATGTTATAGAAATAATATTATGTATGCGTTGTGAATGTGTACATATTTTTTAAGTACTTAATTTATTTACCGCAATATTGTTTATGTGTTGTGCATGTATAAATCATTAATACACGTATATGTTAGATTCAAGAAATCAGACACACAATTATATATATATATATATATATATATATATATATATATATATATATATTATAACTCATTAAAACACGTGTATATAAACTCAATAAATCTTAACAAAATAAATTTTATAAAATATTTTGTTCTTGATTATTTTAATAACATTTTTTTATATATTCTTGATTTTCTTTTAATATACCTATTTACTAATAAAAATTTATATTATAAAATATTATGTTCTTGATTTTTTAAATCATATATTTTGATATGTTCTTGATTTTCTTTTAACATACTTATATAATAATAAAATATTAGAAATAATCATAGATTGATACAAAAGTAATACATTATTTTCAAATAAATACAAAATTTAAGGGTGACTTACATATTGGTTCAAAAAAGTGACTATATTTACAAATTAGTTCACAATATCTGCACAGAAGTGTAATTTTTTTCTGCACAAAAGTGTATTTTTTTCTGCACAGAACCAATTTATAATTTTTGTCAATTTTGTGAACCATTTTGTGATTTTCCCAAAATTTAATTATTGTATGAATAAGACAGCCTCAAATTATATTTTAATATTGTGTGAATACAAAAGTAATACACTATTTTCATATTTTAAATATTATGTGAATAAGATAACCTCAAATTATATAAATATAGATATATATTATCGAATAAATCTATATATTAATATACAAGAAATTAAAGTTTATTAATTCATAATATAATCTATATTAAAAATATTTTTTTAATAATCTCGCGTAATACGCGGGTTTACGTACTAGTATTATATAAAGACGAAGTTATGAAATCAATCAGAATGCTCGATTTCAAAATTCCTCTATTCTCATTAATTGTGACATTAAAAATTAATCTCGACCTTATAATTTAAGTGTTTTAATCTTGACCGTATATTTTGATATTTTACATATATATATATATCTTATATGAATCTTATACATATATTCATAATATCAAATCCTGTATCTAATTTTTTAATCTCAACCGTTCATCTTAATTTCTATACTTCTATAAATTTCAACTCCATAAACATTATTATTCTCATCTTTTAATCTTATTTTTTTCTTGCGTCTCATTATTTCTTCTTATTTCTTTTTTGATGTTCTTATTTATCGTATAGTGATATTGAAATTATTTATTTATCTATTTATGTTTGAATTTTTTTTTTGCAGGTTCATATTTTACATCTAATAATTTGTTGAAATAAATTTTTTTTCTATTTCTACATAATTTTTGTGGTTTTCTTTTGGAGGTAATGTTTAATTGCTATAATTGCAGATCTATTGATTTAAAATTTTGATGTTTGAATTGTTTTCTTTTCTATTGTTACACAATTTCATGGTTTTTTTAGGTAGTGTTTGATTGCTACAATAGCAGATCTAATTGATTTATAAATTTTGATGTTTGAATTGTTTATTTGTCTTTTAAATATTTTTTTTCATGTTCTTAATATTCTAATATTATTTTTTTATATTCTATTTTAATTGCAGGTTCGTATTAAAATAATTGTGTCTGCGTCATACATACCGTAAGTTATTTTACACCGTAAATTATTTATAATTCTAGAACCAAAGATGTTATAGAACATAATA
Organism: Prunella vulgaris; assembly: GCA_026898435.1. Taxonomy (NCBI): domain Eukaryota; kingdom Viridiplantae; phylum Streptophyta; class Magnoliopsida; order Lamiales; family Lamiaceae; genus Prunella; species Prunella vulgaris. Next base: position 114,019 of record JAPKLY010000297.1, read on the forward strand.
TTGTATATGTGTTGTGCATGTGTCCATATTTTTTAAGTACTTAATTTATTTACCGCAATATTGTATGTACGTTGTGCAAGAAATCACACACACACACATACACACACACACACACACACACACACACACACACACATATATATATATATATATATATATATATATATATATATATATATATTATAACTCATTAATACACATATATATAAATTCAATAAATCTTAACAAAATAAATCTTATAAAATATTATGTTCTTGATTATTTTAATAATATTTTTTTTATATATTCTTGATTTTCTTTTAACGTACTTATATAATAATAAAAATTTATATTATAAAATATTATATTTTTTATTTTTTTATTCATATATTTTGATATGTTCGTGATTTTGTTTTAACATGCTTATACAATAAGAACATTTTATAATTCAAATCTTACATAATTCGGTGGATGTTAGTACATTTATATTTTAAATATTGTGTAAGATAGCCTCAAATTAATGAATTATATAAGTATAGATGTATTATCAAATAAATCTATATATAAATATACAAGAAATTAAAATTTATTCACATAATATAATATATATTAAAAATATATTTATTTAATAATCCCACACGTGGGTTTACGTACTAGTATATATATATATATATATATTAGTGTAATAATATTAATAAATTCATGCAAGATATTAATTTTATGAGTGGGTATTATGTCAGTGTTATAAATCATAAAAGATCCATGAACATTAGTTTGATCCAATCCATTAACCCATCAAATAAAACCATAATATTCACATAGTAACGATGAAATTTCACATAGTTGAAAATAGAGAATTTAAGGCGACGATGGAGGCGACAGAGCAGACGGACAATGACACTTGAAGGCGGACAGCGGCGCTGGAAGATTGGCAGCGGCGCCGCTGGACGACTAGCGGCAGAAGAAATGCGATAATGACAGATTGTGAAGCAATTGAGAAGATGGAGGATCAACAAGAGTTAAATTCAGGCAACCTTTGTTTGTCTACAACAGAATACGCTATTGAATTGCGAGAATAATTTATCTATTAAATAAGCTATTACATTCAGGTATTTGCTTGTAGATTGTATTTTTTCCTTGAAGTATAAGTTTTTGTCTAGAAAGTAATTTATTAAAAAAGCTTTACTGAATCTGAGAAATGTGATAAGAAGCATTGCAGCAGAGAGTATGATGAGAGCCACTCTCCTGCAAGAACATCAGTTTCAAAAGGATATACAGAAATATGAGTTTTTGGAATTTGGGACGTCGTCTTACACTGATTCGATCAGGTTCTTGATGTCTTTCGAATTATCATGAGTTTTGCTAGTAAGTGTACTAGCTGAAGAATCAATCAGGGATTAAATCTGATCAATGTCTGTTTAGACATTAGGAGGCAGGGATACTTGAACAACATTGAACTACTTAGCTGCAGAGAGATATCCCGACACGTTCTTGAGATTCTCAGATGTGTCATCGGCCTGATGAACGACATATTCCAATGTGTTAATCGTAGTGCTATGGAATTTCTCCTGGCCAGTGTACAGAACAGCACATCCAATACTGAAAATGTATGATAAAAAATTATGCCCATTTGACAAAGAATATTGCATTTATTGAAGTATGTGAATCAATTTTTTTATGTCTTAATTTCCATTTAATTTCCTGTACCAAAAATCATGTAGGTTTGAGGAGTGATCATGTAGTTAGCCACCATTTAATTTTCTGCACCAGAAATCAGGTTAAGATACTAGCTATTATTTTCTACTTAGCAGCCTAGAATCTTTTGGAATCGTGTTTTCTCAAGACAAAAATGTAAGTGGTGGATTTATTACAATTTTTATCAATAGTTTATTATTTTATATGGTTTGATCACATGCTATCCATCCCTAGCATTATGTCATTGTGTTTTTGGTCTTGATTGTTAAATCCTCAGGGTTGCAAGAGGTTTAATTTATGGATATATAAGTCACAAATCAATTCATAGGATTGATTTTATGATTATGTATTGGTAGAAACGAGTAAAATGAATCTTGAGAATGCTCTATCACATAATCTGTTTGCTTAAGAGATGCATGTTGTGAGCAGCTCTCTGTGAACTAGGTTCATGTGAGCTTTCTATATGAAGTAATCAATATTTAAAAAATAATAAAAATTGGGTGATAATAGGCTTTGAGTACAAAAAGTCAGCTAATAAGACAAGATTGGGTGATAATGGGCTTTGCCTTTTTTAGATGTCTGCTTCTGTTGCCCACTAGATTTTTTCCCCTTTTTTTTCTTTTTCTGATGTAGTGTTATGTTGAGAGTACTAATAGTAGCAGTTTATATAGATATAAATATTATGGTCAAAATCTCGGAGTTCCAACTCGCAAATAATCCATCAATACCTGATGTGCACCCTTGGAAGAAACCAACTGAAAACATTAGTGCACCTGCAGCATATTTCCCTTATAACTGGAATTACACTACCTATCCAAATAATCCACCAATACCTATTGTGCATCTTTTCTCCCCCATCTAAAAACATTAGTAATGCACCTGCTCAATATTTATGATGTTTGAGTCATTCTTTTGATGATGTATATCCCTTGTATGTGCTCATGCAGCTATTCCTTTAATTTTTTGGTGAGGTTTAAGTCATTCTTTTGATGATGTTTATCCTTTACCTTATAGTTTGTTTTGTTTATTTGGCTATCTATTTCCTGATTTATTTATGATCAATTTGACTACTTAATGTAGTGGTTAACCAGTTAATTATGTGCTAAGTAAAATGGCGAAGTAACAACCTCACCATCGTAGAGTTCACTATACTTGATTCTTGAATGGGGCTTTGGTATTTAGTGTATCTGCTATTAACACGTGAAACATAAGATAAGACATTTAATTGTAATTGGAATTTAGGCCTACTTATAAATCTGAAGCCTATGTTAAAAACTGGTAATTGACATGTTTTGTGTGTTAAGAATCTTGAAAATTGGTTTCAAGAAAGAGAGATTACAATTTCTTGTTTACGTTTTTGTTATTGGTTTTTTTTTATAATTTGATATTTACTAATGTGGTGAATCGCGCAGAGGGAAATAACGAGAAAACTGAAGCTGAGGGACTTCAAAGATTACTTCAGTCTTCCAATAGGGGAAGCTTCCCAGAGATTGAGTTTATGCCCAACTGTGGTGAAGAAGATATGCCTCAAGCATGGTATCAAAATGTGGCCATATAAAAAGGTTTATGCTCTCTTTTTCTCTCTCTCTCTCTTAATTATTCAGAGTCAGATTATGGAGGTTTTCTGTCTCATATTTATTGATGAAATTATTTAAATCACTTCCAATCACTGTTAATATTCACTAAAATTGTTGTTCTCTAAAATTGGTATGATTATTGCCAGAGTAATTGCAGAAGTATGTGATGAAACTTGTTTAACTTACTAATATAACACCGTAGTGTATATGGATTAACCCTACACTGTATATTAACTAACACCATACTTTATGTGAACTAACATTGCATACATAATAGTAAATAACACCATGACATACTTCTTATCATGTTGTACTTACCATTATTTATATTTTATAAATACAAAAATTATTGATCAAAATAGTGATGTCATGATTGACATTGATGATCTTGATATACTTGAAGAATATGGTGAGGGTGGAATTATTGAACTTCATGATGATGACGCTATGGTAACAACTAACACCACAATTGTTGAGCTTGATGATTAGAATGAAAATATAGATCAAGATGCTAAAAATGTAAATGAAGGTAATAATTTTTTTTTAACTTAACATTATTACATATGTATGTAATATTAATTATATAAGTGTTTAGTATTAATTTTGATTTTTCATTTTAGGGGAACAATGATGATTCTGATGACATGAGTGGAAGTATGATGGGATTGAGGAGATGTACAATATGTACCGAAGATATGCACGGGTCAATGGATTTAGTGTGAGAAAAGGTTCTAAGAGATTATCAAGGACTGATGGAGCTGAATTAGCGCAAATATTTCTTTGCTCTTGTGCTGGAATTAAAGAAAAAAATGAAACTGCAAAGATTGAAAACAAAAAGAAAGAAAGAAAATTTAGAATTACAAGGACAAATTGCAAAGCTATATTGAGTGTGAAGATGAACAAAGATGGAATTTATGAAGTAATAAGACATGATATGGAGCATAATCATCAATTGACACGGCCAGAGTGGAGCCATCATCACCGATCAGAAAGAAGGATAACAGAAGATAGAGGGAAGACTATTGAACAAATTATATCTTCAGGATTGAAGCCAGCAGAGTCTTATCATTATGGTGAATAAGGCTAGAGGTCATGAAAGTGTAGGCCACACTATGAGAGATCACTTAAATTATGTGAGTCGAATGAAGATGGAGAAGATAGAATCAGGGGATGCACAAACTTTAATTGACAAGGTCCAAGAAGAAAGTAAACAAGATCTAGATTTTTCTTATCAAGTAAAATTAGATGGTGAAACAAGGTTGGAAAATAATGTTTGGCGAGACTTATTGATGAAGGAGGATTACACGATATATGGGGATGTCGTTGTATTTGATACAACATACATGACAAATAAATATAATCTCATATGTACTCCTTTTGTTTAAATAAATAATCATTGGAAGAATGTAATGTTTGTGTGTGTCTTCATATCTGATGAAAAAATTGAGACTTTTGAATGGTTATTCAAAGTATTTCGGAAATCAATGGAATGGAAGCATCATATCTCTATCTTCACTGACCAAGATTTGGCGATAACAAAAGGAATAGCAAAGGTATAAATTTTAATATAATGTAGTATATTATTCATATTAAATTTTTAATAATGCGCAAATGATCTTGAATTTATGTAATATGCATATTTTTCCTGAAACAAGGCACAAATTATGTCTCTGGCACCTTCAACAGAATGTGATATCCTGATTTAGAATTTTGAAGAGTGATATTTCTTTTAAGGATATATTCGACAAATGATTGTCTGGGTGTAATGATGAAGATGACTTTGAAGTTACTTGGCAAAGAATGATATCAACATACGGTCTACAAGAAAATTCATGGTTTACAAGATTGTATGGGTTGAAAGAGAAATGGTGCACGAAATTAAACAAAAAGTTCTTCTCTGCTGGAATAAAGTCATCACGAAGAAGTGAAAGCACAAATCACTCAATTCAATAAAAAAACTAGGAAGGATACAACTCTAACAGGTTTTTTGAGCTCTTCAAGGATACTGTGAAGAATTGGAGGATTGAGGAACAAAAGGATGAATTCCACTGCTCAATGTCAAAACCTGAATCATCTTTGCAAATGGTTGGAATGATACGGTATGCATTAGAGGTATACACACAAGACTTTCTTTAGAAAATTTGAAAAAGTGTTTATAAAGTGTATTACTGCTTCATCTAAAATTGTTTAGATCCTGGATAGAAATATGGTGTATGATGTTGAAGGTATTGGTGGTGGTCCAAATGATAGGGTTATATTTGATTCTATTGCACATTCAGTAAGTTGTACTTGAATGAAATTTGAAGAATGTGGAGTACTTTTCTACCACTGCTTATAAATTCAGTGCAAGACATTCCTGATGCATATATTCTGAAGAGATGGACAAAGCAAGCCAAATCACAAGTGTAGGATAAATTAAAATCTCAAAATAATGAAAAGGAAAATGCTGGGTCAATCACTTGGAGAAATGACATTGCAAGAAAGTACTACAACTTGGCAGCGTTGTGTGAAGGAAATGAAGATGCAAGAAAATTCATTGAAGAACATTACATTAGAGGCTTGGCTTATGTGAAGACATTGGTGTGTACAGGAAGAAGAAAAAACTTTTGTACAATAATCATATCAAGAACAATATTGGATCCCATTCGTTCAGTAATAAAAGGATGAAACCAAAGGAAAAAAAAAGTCATTTTCCCCAAAAGAAGAAGAAAAAAAGAGCAAGTTCAACACAGTCAGCACCAAATTTGGAGTTTGGGACTAGTACATCTCATATAGTTTAGTTAGTGGATATTTATTGTTGTTTGGTTGTAATATATTATTGATTTATTAAATATTTTTGTCACGAACCTGTCAAATTAATGGTGTTGAATTTATTGATTAAGGTATGTTTCACTTATAATTTAGGTTAATCGGCATTGTTGAATTTATGATTTAATTGATGTTGTTGAATTTATTCATTAATTTATATACAACTTTGTTACAACTAATATATATATATATATATATATATATATAAGTGTGTGATTTATTTTCATTCAGGTAGTTGCTGTTGGGCCCAGACAATTCTAACACGATAATTAGGAATCTGACCTCTGTAAATGTAATTCGGAATTAATTCGAACCAGATTGTAATCCTCGTCCTTTTGATCTCGGGGTCCTAGTTGCAGTATGTGCAAACCAATTTTCCACGAATTGGTACTGTATATTATGTCTGTGTGTTTTAAGATGATGGTCTGTGTATTATACTCTGGAATGAATAATCTCCACTTCTGCGTAGAATGATTCTCATATCTCATCTTATCCAGAGAGGGGGAAATAACTGCACCTTCAGTTATATATAACTCCCCTTAACATTATATAATAATATACTATTAATATTAATAAACTAAATATGTGAAATTATAATATAAATAATATTTATATTTAAATATTATTTACATCTCCCACTCACATATGAAGTTTCATTATATCTTACACATCTTCATCATCATCAACAACTTTCATATTGATACAAATACTTCGTGTGACCCATGAGTGCATGAGTTACTATGTCATACACTTGTTAGGAATATATGGCACCTCAATCGTTTCATCAAGGATATGTGCAATCTCGTTATACCCCAGAATTCATTTAAACATTTAACACTTGTTGACATATCTCTATTGAATCCCTCAAAATAGAACATATTCAACTATATTCGCGAAGTTCTAATGTATTCATAATCAAACTCTCAGCTTGATTGACTAGTCAATGAATCACACTAGAATGTGTTAAATAAAGACATTCTTCCTTTCTAGCTAAGAGTCTACAGTCTCCCACTGTAGCTGCTTTCCTAGACATGTACCGCATAGCTCTTAAAATTTATAGCCATTGGAAACATGCTAAAGTAGCAACGCCAAAGTGTAAACTTAGAAACTATGTAGAAAGTCTTAAGGGTAAAAAGTTTAAAATAAAGGACTCATACTTAGTGAGAAATTAGGGATATTTTCTCATTTCCTTTTCGGGTCATTTAGCACATGAAGTTTCTCAAAAAACACATGTCACAATATCTTTGATTCCTATGAAGGAAGCGTATGTCTAATTTAAATTTGACATTGCGTAAATTTATAAATTAAATGCATTATGTGCACTTAACCCAGACATCCACCCTCAAGTGTAACAGGACATCTTGTAAAATTTAGCTAATTAAACAAGTTAGACAGATTTTGTGGTCCAATCTATCTCGATTATATTTCTTATTATAATCTCATATCTGCGCTCCCACTGGAACAGAGGTGATCTCGTATGAGAGAGCCAATCATAACTTGTCGACATACTTTCATATATGAAACAATACATATACGTAATAAAACATAAATAGTTACATCAATAACCATTAATATAACATCATTCAACATTTCATTCGAATAGAATCAAATCCTATGCAAGCCCAAACCTGTAACATGTTTCATAAAAACATCTCTAGCAATTGGTTTGGTAAAAGGATCTGCTAACATGTCATGAGTAGAAATGTACTTCAGAATCACTTTCTTCTTTTCAACTATGTCTCTAACAAAATAAAACTTAGTGTCAATGTGTTTGGTCTTTCCATGATATTTGGGATCTTTTGTGTAAGCAATGGCTGCTTGATTATCACAATTAACTGGTACAGCTCCCACTGAGGTGTCAGTTATCTCCAAATGCTTCAGGAATCTCCTTAACCAAATAGCCTCTTAAACAGCAGCAACACATGCCACAAATTCGGCTTCCATTGTGGACAGTGCTATACAAGTCTGTTTCTTGCTACACCATTATATTGCTCCATTGTTGAGCAAGAAGACATAACCGAAAGTTGATTTTCGTTCATCCAAATCACCACTCCAGTCTGCATCTGTATACCCATTGAGTGTCACATTATTTCCTTGATAGCAAAAATGATAGTCTGCAGTCCCTTTTAGATATCTGAAAATCCTTTTCACTGTCGACCAGTGTCTTCTCCCAGGATTAGATTGATACCTGCTGACTAGACCAACAGCATAACAAATGTCTGGTCATGTGCACAACATTGCATACATCAGACTACCAATAGTATTGGCATATGGTATTTTGGACATTTCATCTTTTTCTTTTTTAGTCTTAGGACACATATGCTCAAAGATTCACCTTTCATAACAGGAGTATCTAGTGGTTTCTAGTCTTTCATTTTGAATCGTTCCAAAAGTTTCCTGATGTAAGTCTCTTGGGATAAACCCAATAACCTTTTCGAGCGATCCCTTTGGATCTTGACACCAAGAATATATTCTGCTTCACCCATATCTTTCATTTCAAAATTTGAAGACAACCATCTCTTGATAGTTTCAAGATACTCTTTGTTATTTCAAGCTAATAGTATGTCATCTACATACAGAGATAGAATCTCAAAATTGTTCTTAGAACGTTTAACATACACACAGTGGTCTTCGTTTATCATAACAAAGTTATATGAGATTACCGTCGAGTGAAATCTCAAATACCACTGTCTCGAGGATTGTTTTACTCCATAAATGGACTTTTTCAACTTACAAACTTTATCCTCTTGACCTCGAAGAACAAAACCTACAGGCTGATGCATGTAGATTTCATCTTCTAATTCTCTATTGAGAAAAGCAGTTTTAACGTCCATCTGATGCAATTCTAAATCCATACTTGCTACTATAGCTAGGAGTAAACGAATCGAGGAAAATCTCACTACAGGCGAAAAGGTTTCTTCATAATCTATACCCTCTTGTTGAGTATATCCTTTTGCCACTAAGCGAGCTTTAAACCTTTCTATTGAGCCATCAGCTTTTCTTTTAATCTTAAGAATCCATTTATTTCTGATTACTTTGCGTCCTTTTGGGAGGTCAACAAGTTCCCAGACTTGATTTGACTTCATAGACTCCATTTCCTCTTCCATTGCTTTCTTCCATTTCTCTTTTGCTGGACAAGTTAGAGCTTCTTTTATAGTTTTAGGCTCTTCTTCATCCACTGGAGAAATATCCCCATTTTCTGGAGAAATAAAGAAAGCATGACCTTCTATGTCATAATGCCTTTTTGTCATTGATTTCCTACAACTTTTCCGAGACTGTGGTTCTGTAGGACCCTCTGTAGATAAAATGTCCTCATTAAGAATGGTTTGATCCTCAATTTGGACAAATCTATCAAGATCCACATTTTTAGATATACCACTCCCACTTGGATCAGATAGGGTTTGGTTTTCCACTGTCTAAAAAATTTAATCGACTTTTTCAATTCCAACCTAGCTTTCCATATTGACTCGTAGAGTCATGTATTTAAGCTGCACATCCCCATGCTCTAAGGTTACTTAGGTCCGGTTTTCTACCAGTCCATAATTCATAAGGAGTTGAAACGACTGATTTAGTAGGCACATGATTAAGCACATAAGCAGCTGTGAGTAACGCATCTCCCCAAAAAGAGATAGGTAAATTTGCTTGTGCCATCATAGATCTCACCATTTCCAACAATGTTCTATTCCTTCTCTCAGCCACACCATTTTGTTGAGGTGTGTAAGGAATTGTCAATTGTCGAATAATCCCTTTTTCATTACATAATTCTTTGAATTGATCAGAAAGATATTCACGTCCCCTATCAGTTCTTAAAACTTTGATAGTTTTGTCATTTTGATTTTCAACTTCATTTAGAAAACGTCTAAAACAATCCAATGCTTCAGATTTGTGAGAAATCAAATAGACATAACCAAAACGTGAATAATCGTTAATAAATGTAATGAAATAGTACGCTCCATGTCGGGCACTTACATTAACAGGACCACAAATATCAGAATGAACTATTTGCAATGGAAGTTCGGATCTAATGGCTTTGCCGAATGGTTTTCTAGTCATTTTTTCAGCAAGACAATGTTCACACTTAGATAACTTGACTTTTGAAGTAAGGTTCAATAACCCTTCTTTTACAAGACGGTTCATCCTATCTTGCCCAATATGACCTAATCTAGCATGCCATATGTCTACATTTAAACAAGCATTACTAGAGGAACATGCATTTAGTGAATATGAATAATCATCATAATACCTAAAAGATGTTCGATTACAATCTAAAATCATAAAACCATCGTGCATAAATCCATTACAATAACACACATCATCTTTGCTAATAAAAACCGAGTCTTTAGCAAACAATACTTCAAATCCTAATTTAAGTAATACTGATACAGATACAAGATTTCGCGTGATATCAGGAGCAAATAGTACATCATGTAGAATAAAAGCTCGACCGTTGTCAAGGTAAAATTTGTAAGTTCCAAGTCCTTTGACTTCAACACGAGCATTATTTCCTACATATATCCATCTTGTCCCCTGTGGAACACGATGAAAATCAACAAACGCTCCCCTATCTCTTGTCACATGGTCTGTTGCCCCTGAGTCTATAATCCACAAAGGAAAAGATTCAGTTAATAAGACAGTACTAGAGACATTTATAATGCTTGAAATAGAATTAGATGGATCTACCTTGTCCCTCTTGGGCTCAGGGCATTCCCTAGCAAAATGACCTAACTGGTGACAGTTATAGCAAGTCATTTTACTCTTATCCTTCTTATTCTTTTTCCCACGCTTTTTCTTTCCTTTCTTCTCATCAGTTTTGTTTTGAGCATTGTTCATTGGTTTATCATTGTTAGATCCTTTACCCTTCTTCCCTTTCTTTCAGTTTCACTTTCTCTTGAAGCCATAGAAGGCAGCAGAAGAGGATTTAAAAGCTCCCTGCCTTTCATCTTCCAGCTCAACATGTCGAGCCGCATCACCAAAATTTCTAATACTTTCATTGTGGGTCAAATTGACCTTAAGATGTTCCTATTGATTTGGCAGCGAGCGTATCAGGGCTTGGATCTGTTGTTCATCAGAAAGAGCATGACCAGCAGTTTTAAGTTCAATGATTATGTTTGACATCTCCCTAAGGTGTTGTCTGATGTTATGATCCGGCTTTTTCTTATAAGTGTCGAACTTTATGGTCAACTGTCTCAGTTTAGAAACAGACGTTCCACCATATTTCTCACTCAGATAAACCCAGATATCATGCGCAGATTTGTGTTGTTCACACTCATGGATCATTTCATCAATCACTGAACTAACTAGGATACCACGTGCAGTGGAGTTCTTTTCCTTCCACGCAAGGTAAGCCTCTTGGTCCCTCCTTTCCTGATTTCCAGTTCCAACTCCCGGATCTTCCATGAATTGGTTTATAGCATCCAGTGTGTCTTGTTCGTCCCAAACGTACCATATCTTATGACACCAGGTGTCATAATTGTCCCCATTGAGTTTTTCTCCTTTGTTAAGCTCAGCTACTATTGATTTTGAAGCTATTGTCTTTTATGAAAAGAATTGATTCGATGATGTTAAAGGTGTTTTATGCTAAAGTCTTATGTTAAGCTAAAACAAAACATCTTAATATCGACATAAGACTTGATGTCGAAAAATAACTTAAAGTTACTAATCTTTGATCTAATCATGCATCTCAAAAAATAGATTTTTGTTTAAAAAATATAAAACAACAAATCAGTTCATATAATTCATACGAGAGAATAATAAATGAACTACCACAATACATTCAGCTAAATCATCATAAAATGTATCAAACTGAAAATAAAACAAAATACAACAGACGAGCTACCATAGGTCAATCAGCTAAATCATCAAAATGTATCAAGCTGAGACAAAATAAAAAACACAACCTAGCAAGAACTACAACATCAGTGTATCAATCTGGGAAAACAAGTTGCCTACGAACAGAACGAGCCAATTGTGCATTAGACTTCTCAATTCTTGTTCTATCAAGCCCCCTAGTCGCCGCACTATAGATTACTTTTGCCATAGGATCTAAGTGTGGATTCTTTACTCGACCATCCCTAGGTCCCTTCAGACTCATAAGATCAGATCGATGAATACCACCCATCCCCGAGCATATAGTCCTAAGTGCTTGACTACCGTCAGTCTTAATGGAAGCTATTGCAATTTCCTCCATCATATCCCGACCATTTGGCCTTTGATCTTTGATCCTATACTGATCCTAAAAAGTTAAGTGCAAATAGCGCGGGAGTGTCCTAGCCCAAGTGTAAGGATCATGTATGAGCTTCAGTAAATGGGCGGATAGTAGGCCGTTGTTAATCAGAAATACTAACTGGTTGAACAGTTCTAGCAACTCAACATAATGGTCTCTAAGGTTGTGAGTGGGCTTCATCTTGTAGTGTAGGAAGTTATGAAGAACTTCAAACTTAGTCCTTATGTCGTGAGTGGAAACCGTTCTGCGATACATACCTGAAAAATTAGCAGCCAAAAAATTGACCAACAATCAGTTAAAAAGCTTCAACACATGAATTTCCTCAAAATAGGCATATTCACAAGTGTAATAAAGTTATATTTCTTGGCTCCCACTTTCTCAGATAATCGTAATCACTCAACAATTTCCAAAAAACATCTAGACATGAGTTTCTACTAAACAAACGCATATAATAGGCTAAAACATGCATTTATAGTAAGTAAAAACAGCTCAAAACACATCAAAACACGTAGAACACCCCAGAAAACACAGTAGAACGTGAAGAACGCGCCGGAAAAGGGTCCGACGCGCCCCCACGCACCACCAGGAATCGACTGGCGCTCCCACGCGCCGCCACGTGCTCCTATGCGCTGTCACGCGCTGCCACGCGCCGCCACGCACGACCTACTGCCTACACGTGAGTCGCACTCGCCCACCGGAGCTCCAACAGCCGCCGGAGCGTGGGCCTCACGCGCCGCCACCGCTGTCGGTCAACTGTCGGTGCGTGGGCCTCAAGCGCCACCGCCAGTCCCGGCGCGTTGCTGTCACGCGCCGCCGTCGGATTGTCGCCTCGCCGGCGCATGGCCTCCACGCGCCACCGCCGGCTGGTCAACAGCGAAGTTCTGTTTGACTGAATAAAACTTTTAATAATTATTTTTGGGTCCCTCCAAAAAATCAAATTTTCAAAAACAGGCCCCTTGAATTTTCTGAAACTTTTCAAAACGACCCTAGGATTCAATTTTTTTTTTAAAATTCATATCTCACAATTTACAAAACCAAAAAATGCGAAAAAAATATCATCTTGATCCTGGTGACAAGGGCTATCTTTTCATATAAAAAAAAATCACATTTTGGGTGAACTTTGAACAAACCCATAAAATGGATAAATGATACGGGACACCAAAAAAGCTTGAATTTAACAAAAATAGTCAATTCAGAATATCTCCTGGACATCTATGGACTGGGAATGGTACACTGAAGCAACCGAACAATATAAAAATTGGAAAACTCACGTTGGCAGAAAGCATGATTAGACATAAAAAAATTACAAATATCATGGATATAGTCATGTCAAAACATTAACGCCAAATGATTGACACTAACATGCCTTTGAACATATACGTGCAGTAAATCACATATCTTCATAAAATTCCAAAATTAAAAACATTGCTTCAGTGGACGGGAAAACAACCATATGGCTCTGATACCATATGTTGGGCCCAAACATTTCTAACACGATAATTAGAAATGTGACCTTTGTAAATGTAATGCGGAATTAATTCGAACCAGATTGTAATCCTCGTCCTTTTGATCTCGGGGTCGCAGTTGCAGTATGTGCAAACCAATTTTCCACGAATTGGTACTGTATATTATGTTTGTGTGTTTTAAGATGATGGTCTGTGTATTATACTCTGGAATGAATAATCTCCACTTCTGAGTAGAATGATTCTCATATCTCATCTTATCCAGAGAGGGGGAAATAACTGCACCTTTAGTTATATATAACTCCCCTTAACATTATATAATAATATAATATTAATAAACTAAATATGTGAAATTAAAATATAAATAATATTTATATTTAAATATTATTTACAGTTGCAATATAATAATCATACTCATAGTGCGAGTAACTCTGTACGTCTATATAGAGACATATTTGATCACATGAGAGATAATGAAGTAAGTAACATTTCATATTATTTTAATCCATGAAGTAAGTAAAAATTATGTACATAATCTAATTAATTTGTTTTATATATAGCTTAATTGGCAGCCATATGATATGAATCTTCCAGAAGTGGAAAGTCTTGGTCCTAGATGTATAACTGCAAATTGGATGTCAGAGAGTCCACTTATCAATATGTGCATAGTGGAGTTTCATCATCCAAGTAGGGTGATGAGACAGTTTGGACGGAGACAAGACATTCCTCCCTTTTTGCAGAATGCTCATGATGAGTTGCATAATACTACCTCCGTCCCGGAACTACTTTCATAGTAGTTCCGGGCACGTGAACCAAGGAAAAGTAAATATGTGAGTGTAAATTTAAATAATAAAATAAGAAAAAGTGTATTTTGTTGCTTTTGTGAGAGAGAAAAAATTTCCTTTTTTGGTGTGTGAAAGAAGAGTTGGGACGTCCAAATAAGGAAAGTGTGAAAGTAGTTTTGGGACGGAGGGAGTATAAGTTTTCAAGGACGAGATGGGTGTAAATGGGCACAATACAATCAGCGTTGGATCCAATTTTGGGAAATGAAAGTTCAATTGGAAAATATGGATGCTGCACATGGTTCTTCAAACTTGAGCAGAGATTACATGAAACGACTACAGGCTACCAACCAGCAAATACATTTGGACGTGATGCTATGGTATGTTTTATGTGTTAATAAATATTGTATTCAGATACAACATCATCACTTTAAAAATTAAATATCAACTAATCTTTTTTTTTTCAGTTTCATTTGATGCAGTGCTTGTCTACCTCAAGTGATCAAGCGAGTGTTGAAAATCCTGAATCAGTGGAAGATTTGCATCGTAACAGTAGATAGGTCATCTCACATATGCATAACTTACTTATGAGACCTCCATACCTTGAAGATCCCCATACGGCAAATCAAAATGGTGTTGGGCCTTCTACATCTAGAAGTCAATGACAACACAATCAAACTGATGAGTTTACTGCTGGGCAACAGAGTGCTAGGCCTTCTACATCTAGAAGTCAAAGGCGTCGAAATCAGACTGATGAGTTTACTGCTGGGCCTTCAATATTTAGGCATTCTAGGGGTCAAAGAAGAAACATTAATCAATCATAGTACACTTATTCAGATATAATTATATAGTGTTACACAATTGATATTATCATGCAATGTTAATTGATTATATTTCATATTTTAATACAGACATTCCTACAACTTTTCATGACACAGAAATTAATGAAGTTCTCTACTTCCCCCAGTAAGAACTGCTAGATATTCACATGTCTGATGCAAACACTCCCCAGTGCATGTTATTTATGTCTCTTTTACAGTCGAGTTATCCATCCACAACATATGCACAAGGAGTGTATGATCAATCTATGCTTGGGGCACCTTACTTCAACACATCTCCAGTTCCATATCCTGACTACGAAAATATGGCATCACATGAGCATGAGGATCATACTGAAAATGAAGGTGAAAATCAAGACGTACAACGTCCTACACGTCATAGACGACCACGAAAGTGTGGCACCGGGGATCATTTATTTAGGCGTTAGTTAATGTTGGGAAACATGATTTTGATATTCTATTTTATAGTAATTATTTTTTTGCTAATTTAAATTATAACTTTTAATCAATCAACATGCAATTATAATACATACTAAAGTAATAGTACAAATTGAACAATAAATAAAATAGACTTAGTTTACTTAGAGTGAAACTACAAAATTAACCTTTATCAAGTACACATCTTCGATGCCAATCGAAGATAGTTGGTTGAAGGGTCGG
This sequence comes from Prunella vulgaris, assembly GCA_026898435.1. Taxonomy (NCBI): domain Eukaryota; kingdom Viridiplantae; phylum Streptophyta; class Magnoliopsida; order Lamiales; family Lamiaceae; genus Prunella; species Prunella vulgaris. Next base: position 130,045 of record JAPKLY010000297.1, read on the forward strand.
CGCTTGAAATAAAATACTAAGTATATCCCACAGGGGTTCGTCGGAGTATTTATAAGAGTTTGCTTGATCATCCACCTACACCAAAATAATGAATGAAATTATTAAAAACTTACAAGGTTGAATTTAATAAATAAAATACTAAGTTATAACACATATATCTAACCAGAACTAGCATATCTCAGCTGATCCAGAAATAGTAGTGAAGTCTTTATCCCATTCACATTGCCCCTTAGTGTTGATCATCATGGACCAACAATAATGTCTTGATTTAAATGAAACAATTCGTTCAATCACCTGATCAATGTCATAATTTTGGGTTTGAAAATGTTGATTTAGTTTTGACGTAGCATTCACAATGGATTGACAGTTATCGGTTCTACCAACTTTCCATCGACCAACAAAATGCTCGTAAATGAGATAATTAGCAAGAGTAAAGTTAGTATCTGGAGTCCATAAATCGTTGTTCTCAAGCCTCTCGAATTGGTTCTTTGCATTCATTTTTTTTAATTTGCCATTTCTAAATATTTATGTAATGATGAATATTACTTAGAACAAACATAATCATTGGAACAAAAAAGAACAAACATAACCATTAGAACAAACAAGAACAAACATAATCATTAGAACAAACATAATCATCAGAACAAACATACGAGAATGACATATTATTAACAGACAAATACATAAGCAATACAATATTAAAGAGTTTACTTCATCTCCGTCTTAATGACGAACCCTGATTAGAACTCTCAGCTCTATCTCGTGCTTGGTATTGCTGCCTCAAGCGAGTTTGCGCCCAATCTATCTTATTTGGAATTCTGGACGTGACATTTCGACCATGACAATTGATCCTACGTTCAGGGTTGTGCTGCAACATGAACAGTGCTTCATCCCATTCCTCTTCATCAGCCAATGACTCAAAAATACCAGAAGTGTATGTCAACACATATGCATGTGTACTATAACAGTGATGCACAAACCCCGTTGGATCCATTCCAAAGTATCTGCAGACAGCTATTGCATGTGAGCATGGAATTCCAGTGTTGCTCCATTGACCGCATGAAGATTCTTGTGATGATAATTTCATTATATATGTATGCGAGCTTTTGGATCCATCATGGAATGTTGTTACACTGGCAGTCTGAAGAGAATAATTATACCTGTCCACATTGTGTCGCAAATTAAGTCACAATCGTTACTCTTTGTCAAATCTTTTGAATACCTCATCTGGCCACCACTGATTTTTTATAACGTTAATACAACCTCTTCCCTTTCAAGAAAAGCATTTTTTGATCGAGTGAATGTTATTCGGACAATTGCTGTGATTAGAAGATGTCATACACCAAGTAATACACCATTGAAACATTCAGACATGTTGGTGGTCATGACACCGAATCGATGACCTTGGTCATAACTGATTTGTGTGAGAATTACACATTTTTAAGATGCTTAATTTGATTAATTTCATAGGATTACATTCATTTTTTATACTTTAAATTAATTTATTATGCTTAATGGCCAAAAAAGACATTTGTTGATATTTTGTAGGAAATTTGTAATTTTTGGAACAAAATGCATATTAATATTTTTGGAATTAATTGACGTGATGAATCGAGAAAAATACAAGAAAGAAGAGGAGTTGGGCTTCGAATTCATTTATTCAAAGTCTAAATTAAAAAATGAAAGGGAGACTCCAATTTTAATTCAAAGAAGAAGCCCAAATGAGAAGCCCATTTATTAGTGATTTGAGATTCAAAATATCAAGAAATTAGGAAGATTGCGTGCATTATATCAGATGAGAAAAGGAAATGAGGTCCACGTGTTGACCAAACCGTTGGGAAAATGGAGAAAGCTCCAAACAAAGATAAGACCCTCTTTCTTCGAGAATATAGAGCCAGTAAGGTAATCTTCGAGAAGGCACCAGAGGAGATGACCAAGCATTTGAGGCTGACGTGCCCGGTAGCTTGCTTTGCTTAGCTGACTAAGCGTCGGTCGAGATATCTTCGTTGTAAAGGATTCTTCGCATATGGTAACGGGCAAACAGGCAGGACAGCAGTAGCTCATAAGAAGCCATAGGAAGCTCCAAGCGACAAGAGAATATAGAGTGGCTTTCTTATTTTGACAAGACACTTGGGAAAAGAAAGCAATGTGGCCAGCTTTATGCCATAACCAATTTACACCTACCCACTACCATAACTCTCAACATTTGACCAAATTAACCATCTTAAAATCAAGAGAGAGAATTCTGTTATTGCCCCATTTATCACAGCCACTCACCGTCGGGAATTCATTCTCACTGAAAACCACAACCTTCGTCTCCCGTCGCGCCGAAAGCAGCGACCATTCCAGCCGCACTCCTCGACGCCAGCCGCCGGATCTGCAGCGCCACAGCCTCTCTTCACCCGCCAGAATCGAACCTGAAGTCACCTCCTCTGCGTCCACGCCGGAATCAAGCAACGCACCGCCACAGCCCGTCGTCGTCCCTGTTTTCATACTCGCCGGAGAAATCGACCTCGCCTCAAGCCGGAATTAAGTGCAGCATCCTGAGCCCCTGTTTCTCGCTCGATGTTCGCCGGAAAGTGCCATTGCCGCCGCTCCAAGCTTTGTCCACAGTCCGCGAACGTCGCCGTCCCCTGCTCGCAAATCCGAGCACCTCCTAAACCGCTGAAAGCCGACAATGGCCCACTGCCCAATCTCCACAGCTTCGCCGGAGTCCGCCCGTCACCGTTCACTGCCGGAATCAGTCTCTGCCGTCGCATTCGTATAAGATAGAGGTAAACATTCTTTGCTTGGAAAAGTCGCATAATTGATAAGTTGCTATTCCAAATTAAAGAGTTGTTATTTGTGCTCGTGCAAGGATGCACGATAGAGCTCTCTAAAGGATTTTACGAAGCGAATTTGGAAAAATAGTTGCTCGACCAATTTTGGTCGAGCGGCACTACACGATCAAGCAGTCAACAAAAGTCAGATTTTTATTGGTTGAATCAAGCCACCTGGATAAGGAATGGATTGGGCCTTGGCCCATTTGTGTTGGAAGACATATTCAGCTAGGTTTTGGGGATATACAGAGGAAAAAGGTTTTACACGAAATTAGATTGGAAATTAGAGAAATTGGGGCAGCAACTTGTTCTTCACAATTTGTGGGGAGCTCTTCTCCCCACTCACACATTAGATTAGGATTTTAATTTTCTTACAATTTGTAATTAGAATTTTGAATGCGAATTTTATTTCTTGAAGTATTGAAGTTGTGAAGAGAACCATTGAGGTGATATTGCTCTTTTATTTAAGTTCTAATGGTAATGTTATTGTTTAGAATTTATTTTATTATTTTGATCATGGGTTTGTTGATTTTAGCTATGAGCTAATTGTTTCTTGCTTTGGGTGTTTGAATTATGATGGATATTGATGTATTTGTGTCTTGATTAACTTGATTTTGCTATAGATTTGGTGATTTGATTTTCTTAATGTGTTTTTCTTGATTTAATTGATTTATTTAATTTAGTATTCCATGATTTATGATTACATGTTGCAACTAGGGTTGAGTGTGTGGTTAATTGGTCATGTGAAGAAAGGTTAGGTAATTAATTAGATTCAATTAGTGGTCTATTGACCCGAGAGGGGGTAGATTGCTTAGAATTACCATTAAGGGACATTAAATGCTTTAATTGTGAATTAGGGTGTTTAGTGAAGGGGGAAACTAGGGACGGTATCTGTGTGAACCTCCTAGCGTTCACTATCCTAGGAGCCGTTTGTAGTTAATTAGGTGCTAGTTAGCTAGAATTAATCACCCGAGCCTCAAAAGGGATAAGACTTCATTTGCTTAGTGGTAGCCCTTATCACACCCAATGAAATAACAATTGATAGGTAATTAGGATATGAGTTACATTAATTGAAATCATGAGGATAACACCCGAAGCATTTCATCTCACCTCGCACTTTCTCGGAAGTTAGTTGGTATTTTTATTTGCTTTCTAGTTTAATTGTTGCTTGTTTTTATTTCTTGCCAACCGGACTCGTCACTATAGTATCATGACGCGACAAAGGCTTGGGGCTCCACTACACTCCTAAATCCTAGGTCGATAACTACTTGGTCGTATACTTGCAATATTACAATTACCCATCCGCTTTTGGGTAGATTTGCTTTGAATTTGAAACATGCAAAAATACAAAAAAGTCAATAACAGAGTGTCCACTTACACTGATCAATTGTAGATAAATATTCAAAGGCCTCGTGATTCAACACTCTAATTTGCTCCATGATTCGTTCAAATTGTAAGACTGTCGCTAATTTACCCGCCATGTAGCACAAATCCTTCAACTAGACATTCTTAAAACAATTATTGAAATTTGAGCCAATATGTCTTAAGCAAAAATGATGTACACCCTTTGGTTCATGAAAATCTGGGATATACTGAACGACTTTCACTAAATCGCTATGTCGGTCAGAAATGAGATAAATTCCCTCAATGCCCCGAACAACATGTGTTGCCAACATACGCAGAAACCAGCACCATGAGCTGAAACTTTCTTCATCAATAACAGCATAAGCTAAAGGAAGGACATTCTGATTGGCAACAACAGTGACTGCACTCAACAACTTATGTTTATATTTAGTGTAGAGGTGTGTGTCATCCAAAGATATAATTCTATGACAATGTTAAAATGCATCAATGCATGGTTTAAATGCCCAGAACACATAATTCAATGTATAGACACCTCTATAAGGTTCATGTTCCATATGACACCACTCGACAACCGTTCCAGGGTTGTATTTCTGCAACACTCTTATGAACTTGGGCTAATACTGACATGAGCTCTCCCAGGTCCCATACACATTTTCCACAACACGTTTAATTGTGTTCCATGCCAAATGATAGGAAATTTTATAATTGTATCGATCCTTCACCATTCACCATAGGAAATTTCATAATTGTTCCAGCGATTGTCACGAAGCTCCCAGCTGATACACACACACACACCTGCCGTCGCCAATTTGAAGGAATCGTAGCCACAACCCCCTATTTTGCCGGATTTCCGCCGCTGCAACAAGTCCACTGGAATCGCCAATCGCCACACCTAGTTGTCGTACCTGTCCGTCGCTCAAACTGGTAAACCAACTCAAGAAACCACCTCTGCCGGTAATTGGAAAAAATCAATTGGGCCAAAAATACTCTTTCATTTTGAAAATCCCATTTCCATTTTATTTCATTAAGCCCAAACCTAATTCTTTTAATTAAGCCCATCCGGTTGAGGGCAGCAGGTTCTTTTATATATATTTCTACCGAGGGAGACCAGAGACGATTTTTATTCTTATTCCATTCATATTTATTTTCTGCATATTAGTTTTACATAGGGAGTTAGGGCTTTTGTTTTTGAGATAGATTTTGTTGCTTTCTTTGTGGATTTCTTCAACACTACGGTGATATCTTTATTTTATTTCTATAATTTTAGTTTTAGTTTTCAATTTATGGTTTTGGTAATCGTTGTCTCATTAATTTATTTTATTTGCTTTCTAGGATTAGTTATGAACTAATTTCTTAATACTTTGAATATGTGAAATTAGGAGGAACCCTATTCGGGGGTAAGAAGATAGATATGCTATGATTTTAATTCCGTGATTTATATTTCAAGGTTGCGTTTTGTTGAGTAAAAGTTACATGCAATATTCTTTAAGCTTGATTGTGTGTATTTAGTTCATGCCTACGACTATTGGGTGTATTAAGTATCACAAGAAAAGTATGGGTGAGTATGTGGATTTTGAATCAAATCAGTGCTTAGCTGTCCGACCAAGAGTCTAGGTGCTTAGATTAACCGACCTTGAACATTGTTGTCTATGATAGTGAGAGACGAATAAATTAGACTTAGTACCCATGTTGGAACGGAATAATTAATTCACCACCCTAGGATATTTAATTTGTCTTGAGGACTCAAATGAGGGCTCTGGAGGGACTCAACCTGATGGGGAGATGATAGACACCAATGTAGTTATTTTGTCTCTAAAATAATTGCATACAATAGTGGTAGCTCTATATAAGTGAATTAGAATCCATAGTGTGTTTGTCGAATTGCCTACGAATAGGGGGATACCTAGTGAATCATATTCGGAGTATACTTTCTCACCTTTGCATCAGCAATTTAAAAGTTAGGTTCTCATTGCTTGATTTAGTTTAGTAATACTCAAAATCAGTTTCATTAAGTTAGTGATTCATTATTGTTTAGTAGCTAGTGAAGTAGTCTTTATATTTCTTTATTAATATTGTTGCATCTTTGTTAGAATTTAGGAAAACCCCCATTTGCAACTTGAATTCCTAGCTAGGATATTTTTATTTCTCTTTAATTCAAACAATTAACAAACAATTCCCTCCTAGTTTACCTTCTGTGGGTTTGATACTACTTGTCCCTATACTTGCTTATACTACACGATCCTTTCCTCTTGAGGGTTTGTATTTTGTTTATTTACAAAATATTAGAACAAGTCAATGGCGCCGTTGCCGGGGAGGTAACAAGGGAGTGTTTATTTAATTGTTTAAATTTTAAAAAGAATTTGATACTCTATTTTGTCTCAAGTGTATGATCACAAGATCGAGAGGAGAGCCTGAGTACTCACTTGACCCTGAGATAGAAATTACATCAAGAAGGAGAAGAAGAAATCTCTCAGAATAGTTTATGGGTGTAAGGGATCAGGACAATATGCCTCATCTGGAGGATGAATCTGTAAACGAGGAAGAGAATGGTTCTAACATCCAGAACTGTCAGAACCAAGGGGGAGTACATGGAAATGATAGACAAAGAGTTGATAACCCCCAGAATAATCAAAATTTATACCCTCTTCCTAATCAAACCCCACCAAATCAGCCACCGAACCAACTAGCTCCACAGGGTTACCGACCGCCTCCTCAAAATAATCAAGCTTATCCACCATACCCTCAAAACCAACCAGACAATTATCCATGCCAACTAGAACCAGAACTACTAACAACCCTATCTATCAAGATCAACAACCACAAGCGGGTAGATTTGAAGAGGAAAGACTGATCAGGCACTTTCTGGAGCCCAAAATGAATGAGTATTATGATGGTATAGCTAGGCCAGAGGTGCAGGCACCAGATTACGATATCAATCCAGTGATGATCGGCCTCCTCATGAAGAGAAAATTTGAAGGTAAAATGGACGACAGTGAGGATCCCCATGCTCATCTGATGTGGTTTCAGGAGTTGGCAGACACGTTTAGGATGAGGGGAGTATCTGAAGACGCCAAGAGATTGTGTATGTTCTCATTCACTCTTGAGGGGAATGCCAAACTCTGGTTGAGTATCATGACTCCACCAGGACATATGAAGACATGGAATCAAGTGGCCACTGAAATTCCTAAAAAAAATTATCCTCCCGCAAAGACTCTCAAGATCAGAAATGACATCAGTGGGTTCAGACAGAGAAGTAATGAAGGTATTAAATAGGCTTAGGAACGATTTACACTTTTACTTGCCTCATGCCCACAACATGGTTTCAGCGAAGATCAAACGTTGATGTACTTTTTCAATGGGCTGAATGGACAAGATAGAATGCATTTGAATGCATGTGCAGGAGGAACTTTCATTAACATTCATCCAGGGCATGCATATCGCATTCTGGAGGGTATTGCTCAGAGTTATACTACTTTTGATGAACAAAGAAGTCGTGTTGCAAGTGTGGAAGAAGGAGAGGGTTCATCTCAAGTTATTTTGAAGCTGTTGGAAAAGGTGGAATCTCTGACTACTCAATTAGCTAAGGTAGAAGCTGGACAAGGATCTGGTTCAAGGGCTCAAGAGCCTTTATGGAGTCAGAATCAAGTGGAGGATGCATTTTACATGGGTAGACCACAGTATCAGGGTGGTCAACAACAGAATTATCAGGGTAGTTACAATCAGGGAGATTGATGAAACAAAGGATGAAAAAGGGGTAAAGTTAGTTTTGTGACTTGATGAAGAGGTGGTGGTTGAGAAGAAGTTATCTTCAGATCTCAACTACTCGTATCCTTTTGTTTGATAATTAGGTACCGTCCGGCATAGGACTTTAAACCTAGCGCTTAATGGGAGGCAACCCATTTTCTTGCTTTTGTTTATTTTCGTAGTTGATTTTATTTTATTTTATTTCTTTTGATTTGCTAGTATGTTAATCCCTGTTTCTCTCCGAGTGTGTGGTTTGTAGGTTTGAGATGGTTGCCTCCAAAAGGACACAAGACAAAGTGAATTGTGCTAGGTTGAAGATGAGTTAATTGGTGCAGATTGAGGTACCACGAACCCAAACTTAGAGTTGCTTAGCAAATCTCTAAGTTTGGGGGAGTGATTTTTCTACTTATTTTTTTTACGCCTATACTGCATAGGTGCACACATTGTTATGCCTTTTGATCTTGTTGACTTTTGTGCCTTCCTGTGAGTTGTGGGAATATTCTTGAGTGCATGTTGAGTAGGTTAGACATGAATGTGAAATTTAGATGGACACTCCAGGCTCAAACTTAGAATTGTCTAGCAAAGCTCTAAGTTTGGGGGAGTGTATTTTTTAGTTGATTTGATCTTCTTGTACATTGCACAAGCGCACCTGTCTCACTTGTGTTGAAGTCTTGTTGTTGAGATATTGTGGAATGATATTTTGAGGCTTGAATATTGTTGTTTGATATTTTATTAGATTTGTTTGAGCCTGATGGTGTGAATTGATGCTAGCTTGGTCATTTGATTATGTGAAAAATTTGCCTGCTTCTGTGCTCATATTCATGATTAGATAAGCCCGTGAGCTTTAGAGCCTTTTGAGACTTGCATATATTATGGGTCTTGATTCTTTCTTGTGGGGTATCATTCATGCTTGTGTGCTCTAGAACTTGCCATGTGTCTTATTTGAGTTCGCTTTTAGTGTGAAATTTGTGAAAATTATATGAGGCCATCTTTTTTTTGAATAGTCACTTAGTCAAACTTTCCCTACCAAATGAATTTTTCCGTAGTTAGCTCCTTTGAGCCTGTTGACTGAATTTCTTGGCAACCTACAAATTTAGCCGATTTATCCTTTTTTTTAGCCTAAATTGTCCTATGATCTAGTGGAGATTGAATGTCAAAATGGATATTGAGGTTGAATTGTTCTTTAATGTGAATTTGGGGGCTTAGTTGATGTAGAAGTGAAAGAGAGAAAAAGATGAGTTGTACATGAAAAAAATTGAGTTAAAAAAAAAAAAAAGGAACTCTCTTGTGTACAAAATTTTGGTTGGGTTTGAGAAAAAGAAAGTGTTTAACGGGGAGAAGGGTGATTTGTGTTAAGCATTGCAAGAATAGAAGCAAATTGATAGGCCTTGAGATGCCTTGTTATCCACTGAGATAGGCTTTGAGAGATGTGATTATAATGCTAATATGATGCAAGTAAATTGATGGAGTTTGAGATTATGAGTTGCAAATTGATCACTTGTGGCTTATCTTTTGAGAGTATATAGATATTCTAGCTAGGTGTCTTGACCTCTCGCTCCACTAGTTTATGAGTCACTTTTATCCATATTTTCTCTACCTCTACCAAAGAGCCAACGTTACAACAAAAAGTAAAGTCCTCTTTGATTCATGAATTGAACACTTACTTTGTGGTGGAGAATTGAGACTATTGACAAGCATATGGTAGTACATTTGTGTGGATTGATTTTGAGAGCATACACATCTTTATACACTTTTGAGGGAAGAGTTAAACACTTACTTGAGAGGATTGTGAATTGAGCATTTTACTTGGCATTAATTTGATCATAACTTGTGAGTTTGCTAGTTGATTTTTATTCCTAAGGGCTTGACTAGATTGAAAGGACTTGATAATTGTTTACTCCTGCCTTGAATTGATTTCTCATAATTTTCCCACCTTGATCTTATTTTCTTTTCATTGCTCGGGACGAGCAACACTTTAAGTTTGGGGGAATAATTGGTGTGAAAATTGCTCAAAAATAGTGTGTTTAATTTGCTTATTTCAAGAGAATTTTGTGCATTATTTACACTAATTTATTAATTTGAGCTTATTTGATATAAAAAGGTGTTTGTGTCGTTACTTTGCAGAAAATTGGGATTTTTGGAATAATATATACTTTAATTGATTTTATTAAAGTTATATATTGTTTCCATCAGCACCCAAGAACAAATGAGAGTTGAGTACAAGCAATGGGGCCCATCCTGGATACAAAAGCAATGTTGCAGACACTATACCCCAGTATTTTCCTTCATCGAAAATTCGCAACCTTGCGCCTGCAACCTCTGTCCTATTCCACCAGAAACACTACCACCATCTCCACTCACAGCAAACCGCAATTCATGCCGTACTCCACCGTCGCTCATCCTACGCCGAAAGTCTGCAATTTCCTCTGCCGCCATTCACGCCGCCTGAAATTTGCTTAAGATCGAGACCGCCGTGCGTCGCCGGACTTCCGAAGCTCTGCATTCACGCCGCGACTGCTACGAAGCTCCCTGCCGATACACGCACACACCTGTCGTCGCCAATTTGAAGGAATCGTAGCCACAACCCCCTGTTTTGCCGGATTTCCGCCGTTGCAACAAGTCCACCGGAATCGCCAATCCCCACACCTAGTTGCCGTACCTGTCCGTCGCTCAAACCGGTAAACCAACTCAAGAAACCGCCTCCGCCGGTAATTGGAAAGAATCAATTGGGCCCACAATACTCTTTCATTTTGAAAAGCCCATTTCTGATTTTTTTCATTAAGCCCAAACCTAATTCTTTTAATTAAGCCCATCTGGTTGAGGGCAGCAGGTTCTTTTATATATATTTCTACCAAGTGAGACCAGAGACGATTTTTATTCTTATTCCATTCATATTTATTTTCGGCATATTAGTTTTACATAGGGAGTTAGGGCTTTTGCTTTTGAGATAGATTTCGTTGCTTTCTTTGTGGATTTCTTCTACACTACGGTGATATCTTTATTTTATTTCTATAATTTTAGTTTTAATTTTCAATTTATGACTTTAGTAATCGTTGTCTTATTTGTTTATTTTATTTATTTTCTAGGATTAGTTATGAACTAATTTCTTAATACTTCGAATATGTGAAATTAGGAGGAACCCTATTCGGGGTTAGGAAGATAAATATGTTATGATTTTAATTCCGTGATTTATATTTCAAGGTTGCGTTTTGTTGAGTAAAAGTTGCATGCAATATTCTTTAAGCTTTATTGTGTGTATTTAATTCATGCCTACGACCATTGGGTGTTGTTGATAGACGAACTACCCAAGACTGATCACGAGATTAATTAACCAAGTCCAAGAAGCTCGCCGAGATGGAGATGAAGGTCGCCCAGACTACTACCAGACTAAGTCAAAGAACCAGACATGCCCAGGAGAGAAAAGCTCGCCCATACTCAAAGCAACCCAGCAAGAATCCACCTCTACATTACTCCCGAAAACAACACAAGGCCCCGAAGCTCGCCCAGAAGCTCGCCTAGGCCAAGGACGTAGACGACGTGTATATAAGGGGCAAGCAAGTAGACATGTAATAGGACAAGCATTATAAAGGTAGCATTGTGATGAGCCAAGACAAGTGTCAAGGACACTTGTCAACACCTAAAACCAAATAGGCTCACAAGGTGCCACCTCACACATGCAAACCTATAAATATGTCTCCATTGTATCTTTCTCTCTCTAAGTTTCATAATACACATACATTTTCTCTCACTAAGCTCTCTACTCTCTCTCTCTCTATATTCAAGCCTCAAGAACAAAATTAATTCTTGTTTATTGTTTGGTAGAATTAGATGATAAACGGCCACTAAATCATTCAATTACAAAATTCTATCAATAATTTGGCGCTAGAAGGAGGGCCTGAACCTCCTATTCTGCAAAACTGAGAGCAAAAAGTCTGAGAATCCTTTGAAGATTTGAAGGTGTTCTTGAGCTTCAACAAGAACACTTGAAGATACATACTGATTCCCAGTTTCCTGCTAAATTCCCAGAATTCCGGACTAAAAACGTAACAAAGAGGCTTTTAAACGCGTGCGTGTAGACGAATAAACCAAATTTTGGACAATTCGTGTGCATGCGAGGCTAGACAAAAACCTGAACAAAATTTACCTTGACTGGAATACGACGACCTTGACGACCTTCAATTTTAAACACAAAAATGTCAAAGGAACAAACCTTGGCAACTACTAGGAGGTGGAAAGGACGAGATGGGGAGACCTCGCGCCGAGCTCCCCAAAAGAACGATGCCCCGCGAGCTCCCCAACGAGCTACTGGGGCTCAAGATGACCTGAACCCAACTTTGAGGAACCTCGCCAATGACCCTGACGAGCTTCAGCGAACCATCGCCGCTCTTCAGAGATTGCAATAGAGACAGCAGGATGAGCTCGCCTTAGTTCCAGGTGAGCTCCTGCAAACGAGACCAGGGAGCAGACAAGGCCAACCCAGGGTACCCAGACCCGGGGGCAATACAACGACCTACCTGCTGAACAGGAGGCGAGCTCCGCCCAAGCTCGCCAGCATCGGGAACGTGCTGGTAAGGCCCAGATGGTAGATGGGGCAGACCCACGTGATGGGCGAGCTTCTGCTTATACCGGAGCATCCGTCACCCATCAATCACATAGAAGGGAAGTCCTCCAGGACAGGTTGGGGCCGAGACGCGAAGAAAATGAACGAATGGCGGCCCCAGCTTCATCCCGAAGAGGTGAATCAGACCTACAGCCTCGTAGGTTCGCCCGCGATCGATTGAGAAGGCCAGCTGTCGACAGACTTGGCCCAAACGGGGGACGCCAGTTCCAACCCATCATAGATGAGCCACCCCAGTGCGAGGGACTGCGGGGGCGTGCGTCCACGAGGCGCACTACCTTTGAACAGCCTCCACAGGAGGTGGCCCACAATGACGAGTTGGCCTCGTTGAAAAAGGCCGTCGAGATGCTGCAAATGCAAGTAGCAGCCAAATCTGGCAGACCTGACGCCACTACCCTCCCTGCATCTCCGTTGGCACCTGCCATCCTAAAAGCACCGGTTCAGAAAAAGATTCAATTCTCGGTGATGTCTTCATATGAAGGCGAATCTGACCCGAAGGTCCACCTGGCCAAGTATGCAGACTATATGATTTCTGTGGGTGCCACTGACGCAACACAATGCCGAAACTTCCCATTGACCCTCGGGGATCGCTGGTTCTCATCCCTCACCCCAGGGTCAATTCAATCCTTTGGCCAACTCACGCGGGAGTTCTTGGCCCACTTTTCTGGGTTTGGATCTTACCTGGCCCAGAAACACCGGCTCGCCAACATCCATCAAGGCGAGAATGAGACCGACCAACAGTACTTAGAAAGATTTGACAAGATCCTGCTGGAAGGTGAGCCGGTGAGTGAGGACACGAAGATAGTCGCAATGATGGCTGGACTCAAGAAAGGCACCAAACTCTGGAAAGAGATGCATCTCGCATGCCCGAACACCTACACCGAGTTCAGACACAAGGCGGGGGTGTACGTGGCCATGCAAGAGGCCTTGATGAAGGAGGTCGGTGCCTCCGAGGAGAAGAAGCCACACAGGAAAAAGTCTGGGGGCACATACAAAGCTCCCCAGAACTTGAAAGCCTTTGGTGATGGAGACGAGTTCAAAGAGAAGCTCAACCAAGTACTCACCGTCTCCGTTGACCACGTCTTCGCAGCGGTTAAGGACAATGCCATGTTGAACGAACCAAGGAGGATTCGTCAGGACCGCACGAAGCTTAACCCCAATAAATTCTATGCCTACCATCAATCAATCGGCCACTTCACTAGTGAATGCCGCAACCTCCTCAAGCAGCTATGAAAATTCTATGAGGATGGGAAGCTGGCCGAGTTCGTAAAAAAGGCACCGGCAAAGAGAACCAGGATCGAGAGGGCGGAGGTGTCAGATGATGAAGAGGAGGACGAAGATCAACGTGAACCTCGACACAGACGTAGGGCACCTCCCCAGCCTCAGCCGGATCAAGAGCCCACCTGAGAACTCCTGGTTCTCGAAGAAGTGATTGGAGCTGCCGGAGGTCTCCAAGACGGAAGATCCTTTATATCAAAGAGGTAAAGGAAGGCCGAGGTCTGGGCCATCAATCAAGTTCAAGAAGGCAGCTCCAGCTCCAAGCCCGCTGCGCAACCGACAGCAGAGCTGACATTTTCTTCAGCGGACTTGGAGGGAATTTTGACTCCTCACAACGAATCGTTGGTGATAAGCGCCAACATTATGAACGTCCAAGTTCACAGGCTGCTTGTGGATACTGGCGCATTCACCAACATACTTTTCAAATCCACCCTAGATGCTCTAGGTGATTTCGAGTCATATATAGAACCTAGTAATGCTAGGATAGTGGGGTTTGGAGAAGCTGTAACAGTCCCCGTAGGCCAGATTAGGTTGAGCGTCCAACTTGTATCGGCCGAGGATCCGGAGAGGAGACTGACTAGGTTAGTAGATTTCTTCATTGTCGACCAGCAGTCTACCTACAATGGTTTCCTTGGCTGCCCTTTTATTAATGAATTCAAAGCGGCGTGTTCGACCTACTACTATTGTCTCAAGTTTCCAACTCCTAAAGGTGCCAGAACATTTAAAGGTGACCAGAAAAAGGCCCGTGAATGTTTGCTTCAAATCAAAGATGGCCGAGTAAAGAAAGCTATAATGCAGGTTCACATCATTAAAGAAGATGTACAGATTCCGACAGACGAGCCAAACATCCTAGACATCATCTCAACAGAAACCGAGTTGATGTAGGTTGGCGACCTTCCGGAATCAATGGCCGAAATCGACCAAGTACCCGAACGTGCACAAAATACACAACCGGCACCCATGGAAGGAGTTGAGGAAGCCCAGATTGGCCAAGTTCAGGAACATGCGCATGAACAATAGCCTGAATCCATGGAGATGGTTAATGAAGTTCAAGGTGGAGAACCTGCGGGAGATCAAGAACCAACACCGATGGAAGTTGATCAAGTCCCCTAAGTTGCAGAACCATCCCAGGTTGATGAACCACCAGAAGCGGTGAGAGTTGGTGAACCAGTCCAAGTTGAAGGCGAAGCTGATGATCTCGAGCCACGTATAGGTCACTAACTGTTGGTCCCGAAATGAGTATAATCAGTGTATGAGGGGGAATACACTGATATCAAATTTTTCTGAAAGAGTCAGAAAAATGCTCTAACACGCTCAGTCAGGAATTCCTGAATTACTCAGTATGCTGAAGGTCCACAGGGGCAGCATGAACCGTTCAGTAACGAGACAGATAAGCTGAGTGTGAGTGGAGTGCTCAGAGGCTCAGTAGAGATAACAAACCTACTGACTGCTCGGAAGCGAGTCAGTTGGACTACTATCTCAGTGAGCTAGAGTACGTGCGGAAAGTGAGCCCTTAGTTTCTAATCGTTTTAGTTTCTGAAAAACATTTTCTCTGAGTTTTCTTAGTAAACTGGTGGTTAAAGCTGAGTGCACAGTATTAAGATTCAGGATGATTGGTTCAGTCATGAATGTAAAAACAATGCAGAATGTTCAGTTTAATATGATGACAATTATGATCCTGAACAAGAAAATAAATCAGCACACAGGGGACTTTTTAACGTGGTTCGGAGATAACTAACTCCTACGTCCACGACCTGATTTAACAGGAAGCTATCCTCAAAACCCTGAGGATAGGTGCTTGGTTTTACGTGCCAAGGGACACGGATAGCCAACTTCCTCTCTTAGGAACTGACCCCTGGGCGTTTTACAAGTCCCAGTTCTTCTAACTAACCAATCTCACACCCTGAGTGGTTTGGTATTCTGATTTCCAACTGAGATGGCTCTAGCAATACAAAACAATGCTGAATATTAGAGCTATCGATCTAAGCAAATATAGAGTGAATCCTACTACAACACTCGGGAAATTTAATTGCAGAGTGTTGCTTAAAGTATGCTTTGAGAGCTTGGATTCTTGAGAGCTTTCGCTTGGAAATTTCCCGTTAGCCTTGAATGGGTGCAAGGCTCTCTGTATTTATAGGCAAGATTCAAAATAGATCCGTTGGAGGAGATCAAATCAAATCTTTCCTATTTTAGGGTGGTTGCAGGCTAGAAGTACTGTTTGACCTAATCGCCATGCTTATTCTGGCAAGTTTGTCCCGCCGCCTGCAACTCTGAGACGCAATAAATGCCGCATTAAATGTCGAAAGATCATTGGCTTTCCGTTCTAACGACTAGTTAACTTTCAGACATTTGTCCTTCCTCGTACATTCAATACTCTGAGTCTCTTGTTAATAACTCAGTCTGAATGTTTGTCTCATTGGAGTCTTACTGACATTCTCTTTGTCTCTTGTCCCATAGCATGAATAACCTTTTCACTTTGGACTTACATGATTCAGGTAAACTGAACGAAGGCCCCAGTCAGGTCTTATGTGCATTCAGCACAGCCTGATAGGTTATTCAGCCCAGTAAGTGTAATCTTTTTGCTTTGGTCTTACATGATTCAGGTAAACTGAACCAATGCCTAAGTCAGGTCTTATATGCATTCAGCACAGCCTGATAGGTAACACTTACTCTTTATTGATAGAGTTCTGTCCTGAGTATGCTTAGTGTACTCAGTAGAAACATCAGCCAATGGTACTTCAGGATTGTCTTCAGGACGGATCATCAGGCTTCGTTCTTCAGCTCCAGTTCAGGCAATCTTCAGCAAGACTGACTCTGACTTCTTCAGGATGGATTGCACATCAGACTTCAGTAAATTGGGTCGACTCCAATATTCTTCAGTCTTCAGCGTGTTTCCCCTGAACTGAATTCCTAACCTGACTATCCTGAACTAGACAAACCTGAACAACTGTACTTAGGCAAATTCATCAGGGGTTTTGGGATCTAATCAAAATACTCAGATTGTCCCAACAATTTCCCCCTTTTTGATGATGCCAAAACCCTTAAGCAAATTCATATCCATCTATACAATCAACTGACTCAGTCAGTGAAATAGGTTCAGTACCTTCTGACAAACTAGGCACTTAGTCTATAAGATGAAAACAAGGAATGGGTTAGTACAGTTCTTTATAAGGATTCAGAAAAGTAAATTCAGGAGTCAACAAGAAGTTGTACTCAGGAAAATGAAATAACTTCATTGATTGATATAAGAGTTACAGTTATCCTGAAGCTATTACAATTCCTAAACAACTATTTCCTGATCTATTCTTCATCCTTATTCCAAGCAGCTTGAGTAATTTCATACATCTCCAAGACTAGGTTCAGGACCTGCTTCATCCTGTTCCGATCACCAACGGCCCCGGCAGCGCGTCCTACCCTGACGACTTCTTTTGATATCGCTTTCCGGTCCAGTTGCTTGTAGTTCCTGAAGAGTGGAGGAGGATACTTAATGAATTCTGGAGGAGCGATCTCTACACCTTCTGTGTCAGCATGTCTGATGATTTCAGCCCATAGATTCGGATGCTCTTGTGCCATCCAGTGATGGAGTATGACGTCTTTGTCTTCAGATTGATCGTCCCATAACCCCACCACATAGAATAGGTAAGCCCACCTATTCCGGATCGAAATCCATACCTCCAACATCTCTATCGGGATGAAATCCTCTACGAACTGAAGTGGAGGAGGACCTTGATCTGGATTGACCACCAACTTCCTCTGAGTCTTCGTTCGAGATCCAAAAGGCACAGTTTTCTTCTTCTGAACCTGCGAAGTCAGGTACTCATTGGACTCTTTTAATCGTTGGATCTGACTGAGCAGCGAAATCTCCTTCATCTTCGCTATCTTCTCCACCTCAGTCATCACCATCTTCTTCTGAGTGGTCAACCCCGGGTGCATCTGTTCCTCCATCTCCTTATACAATGGTTCCAGAGCGAGATCCTCAGAGGGCCTCAACCTCTTCAGATCTGAACCTTCAGCAGCTTCGATGGCAGCTACGGACCTAGTCCTTTTTCTGTCCACAGCTTTCAGTTCAGGGGGAAGATTTTCTTCTTGGCTTTCCCAGCAGCTATTTGCTTCTTCCCTTCCCCCTTTTTGGCATCATCGTCATTGATTCGGCCAACAACCTCATTTACTGACTCCGCCAATAAAGTGAACTGACTGTCCATCTCAGTCAGCTTAGCCTGCAGTTGCCCTATCTGCCCCGCCATCCCTCTCAGACCAACACTGAGCTTGTCAATAGCTGAATTATGTTCAGCCTTCAGTCGACCTTCAAAGCTCGTCATTCTGTTGTCCAGGGCAGAGGCAATTTCCATCTTCTCTTGAGCAGACATCTCACTCAGCAGCTCATCCTTCAGTTCAGCCTTCAGCTTGACCAGATTTTCATCAACTAGTTGATCAATTCTCTCAGGCAGTTGTTGATCAAGAAAAGTGGCAAGCTTGTTCTCCTGCTGAGTTTGCGCATCAGAGACCATTTGATTGCAACTTTGAATGGCCCCCTTTGCTTGCTCAGTAATAACAGTGAGATCTACTGAGTGTTGAGTTCGAACTTCTCCAAGAAGGTCAATGGCAGCGTGCATATCAGATCCCATCTCATTCAGGTCTCGATCCAGTCTATGCATTTTCTTATTCAGAACTTCAGAATTTGAACCAACCCGACTTGTTTTTCTCTTGACGAGGATTACCCTTCTGTGAAGATTGGCAAGGGCTCGTGAGGAGTTCTGAACATACAGTGACTCGGGGGTGATCCATTTTCCCTTAACTCGGACCAGACCTGTTGGACCCTCTCCTGAAGCCTCCGCAGTCCCGGGTCCCAGGAGTGCTTCATCGGCCGGTGCACTGACCCCTTCAGTGCCACCTTGCTGAGCATCATCAGCAATCACAACAACCTCCTTCTCAGCTTCCTTCTCCTTCTCTACCCTTTCTGGCTCTGGCTCAGGGTAGATGCGTCGGACGATTTTGGTAAAGTCTACCATCTTGATCAGGTGATGTAGAGAGTTTACGTCAAAGTGATCAAAGAAAGCAGCTTCTGATTCAGCCATCTTGTCCCATCCTTTCGACTCCCCGAGCTGACTGAGTTCAGGCCAGGTGGCATTCCTGATCATGGCATAGGTGCGAAGTTGCACAACTGCCTCCTTCTGAGCATCTGAGAGGTCAGGAAACCTCTTCTCCACCATTTCAGCTGCCGTTCCCCTTTCCAAGATTTCAAAATCTAGCAATGTGTTCTCATCGGGCGCAGGGAATGGCCATGGCACTTCAGCCTGAACTGCTTCAGCAACCTCCTTCTCAACTCCTTCTTCCTGAGCAGGTTCCCCCTGATCCTCACCTGAGTGGGTCTCCATACCCTGATAAGCTGTTGCAATGTTGAGGATCAGTGGATTTGGATCAGAGGGTGCAACATCCGGAACAGAAGAGATAGGGGCAATTTCAAGTGCATCCTGAGCTGATTCCCTCTCCAGAGTTGCATGCTGAATCACTTCTTCAGCAATCTTCTCTTCCACAAGCTTTTTCTCTCGCTCCTCGGACCCCGGATATAAAAATTTCAGTTTCTGTTGCTTGGGTCCTGAGGGCCTGGGTTTGTCCTCCGCTGGCTTTGCAATATCGGCCTCTGAAGATTTGCCCGCCCGAGCCTTGACTCTTCCAGTCGTGCTCGCCTGAGCCTTCTTCTTCTGAGTCCTTGGTCTTTTCTTGGTGCCAGCATCACCGGAGTAAGCTCTGTTGATATCGATCTTCGCTGGAATCTTGAGTGATTGGGCCTGATCCACATCACCGAGATTCAGGGTCTCCAAGATCCGAGAAATCTTGGTGCCAAAGTGCATTTTGGCCTCAAATGTCGCCTGACCCTCCGGTGAGTATTTGATTTTGTTGGTCTCAGCTACCAGCAATTGGAGGAAGTAATCCTCCCAGTGAAAATTGTGCACTGAGGCGTCTGAGATTGGCATCATCGTATATAATTTTGGCAGGGAAATCTGCTCCAGCCCTCCAGCAATCCCCATCACTCCCTGACTAGTCAGGTCGAAGAGGTGACGATTCTCAGTCCTCAGGACGGACTTATTCAGACCCGATTTCAGAACCACGTCTCCATCGCAGAGAGATTGGAGATAATCTTTTTCAGTCCCAAACCCGTAGTCAATACGGCTTCGTCCAGAATTGGGAAGATTAAAAACCTCCTTAATCTTCTGCCTGAGGTTGAGAGTGACCCACCTCCTGGTCATCTCTTCCTCACCATCCTTCCCCTTCACACAGGAGGTCAGGGGAATGCACGTCTCCCACTCCTGAGAGTCCTTGTTCTGCGTCATTTTGATGTAGAAAGCAGCAATAAGACAGGGATGTAGTCTTTGGGGTCTTGCAGTGATAAAACGCAGAAGACCTGCATTTTCAAAAAGCTCCTTTACAGGCAAGATGTCTGGATGGTTAGATGTGAAGTCTCCAAATGGTTCCCAGTGAATCTCGTTTCTAAGATGAAAGAGATTCCCAAAGAACGAGTCCACAGATGGAGAAGCCATAGATGATATTTGAAGATATGAAGGAGAATCGACTTGCAGGGAGAAATATAATCAAGAAAAGATTTGAGTGCATAAAGGTTGCATTAACAAAAACTTCCCTTATTTATACTAAAATTCAGTTTTAATCGGAAGGCTCAGAAAATTATGACTTATGAGATTCAATGGTTAAGATTAAAACGCAAGATGCATGAAGACTCTTCGGTTTTCAACAGTAATGAGTCAAAACTTTATAAAAAACTGATCCCGCCTTCTGTGCGATAAATGCGTGTCAGAGCATATCCTTATTAAATTCAAATAATTTTCATTAAATAATAACTTAATATTAAATGAATGCCTGGGATTAAATGACAAAATAAATTAATTTGACAAAACAACAAACAGTATCAAGAATGATGCACACAAGATATGATGACTGAAAGAAAATCAGGAAACATACCAGTCAGTCAGATTTGTATTCTGACTGATACCACATGTGACCTATCAGGGTGACAACCCCTGAATTCAGTGTCCTGAAACTTAGTCAGTCTATACTGATCATCCCTTTCATACTGAATGTTCCCCCTACAACCATTCACATTTTCTCTGAGATTCCTTCATCCTGAGTCCTAGTTAGTCGTTTCCCCTAACCTTATGCATTCAGATCAGAGATTCAGATTGAATCTCCTAAGCCTGGGTCAAGGAGTCCTAACTCTACTGATAATTCAACAAACCTAGTTTCAGGCAAAGCCTTAGTCAGGATGTCAGCTCTCTGTTTATCAGTAGGGACTCTCTCCATCCTGATGTCCTTCTTCTCAACATGATCTCTGATAAAGTGATGCCTGATGTCTACATGCTTACACCTTGTGTGTAAGACTGGGTTTTGGGATATGGCAATGACACTATTATTGTCACAATAAATTGGGACTTCAGTGGCCTCAACTTGGTAGTCTCTCAGTTGCTGTTTCATCCTCAGTTCTAACGGCTAGTTGACTTTCCGTTCTAACGGCTAGTTGACTTTCAGATATTTGTCCTTCCTCGTACATTCAATACTCTGAGTCTCTTGTTAATAACTCAGTCTGAATGTTTGTCTCATTGGAGTCTTACTGACATTCTCTTTGTCTCTTGTCCCATAGCATGAATAACCTTTTCGCTTTGGACTTACATGATTCAGGTAAACTGAACCAATGCCTAAGTCAGGTCTTATGTGCATTCAGCATAGCCTGATAGGTAACACTTACTCTTTATTGATAGAGTTCTGTCCTGAGTATGCTTAGTGTACTCAGTAGAAACATCAACCAATGGTACTTCAGGATTGTCTTCAGGACGGATCATCAGGCTTCGTTCTTCAGCTCCAGTTCAGGCAATCTTCAGCAAGACTGACTCTGACTTCTTCAGGATGGATTGCACATTAGACTTCAGTAAATTGGGTCGACTCCAATATTCTTCAGTCTTCAGCGTGTTTCCCCTGAACTGAATTCCTAACCTAACTATCCTGAACTAGACAAACCTGAACAACTGTACTTAGGCAAATTCATCAGGGGTTTTGGGATCTAATCAAAATACTCAGATTGTCCCAACACTAACCTATGCAGATGTCACAAGAAGAGTGGGACGAGTTCATCAACGACCCAAGGTGGAAAAACAAGAAAAGAAAGGCCACTCCTGTGGAGGAACTAACAGCATTCCCGGTAGACCCGGAGAGGGACTTGGAACTTTTCATAGGTTCCGAGTTGCCAGAACCATACCGGTCGAAGATGGAGCTATTTCTCATGTCCAACCTGGACGTGTTTGCCTGGTCCCACGAAGATATGACGGGGATCCCATTGGAGCACGCATGCCATCGATTCGACATAGATCTGACGAGGAAGTCTGTGCACCAAAAAAGAAGGAAGTACGGACCAGACAAGTACGAAGCTTTAACCACTGAGGTTAAGAAGTTGCTGGATAACAAGTTGATCAAGGAGGCCTTGTGCCCGCAATGGGTCGCAAACCCAGTCCTGGTAAAGAAACCCAATGGAACGTGGAGGTTGTGCATCGATTTTACCGACCTAAACAAGGCGTGCCCAAAAGACAACTTCCCATTGCCGCACATTGATCAACTTGTAGATAGCACTGCAGGCCACGAGATGATGACGTTTATGGATGCCTTTGCAGGCTATCACCAGATAGCAATGCATCCAGATGACCAGGAACATACAACTTTCTACACCAACAAGAACATGTATTGCTGGGAGAAGATGTCGTTCGGAATCTTCAATGCCGGAGCAACCTACCAAAGATTGGTGAATAAGATGTTCGACCAACAAATTGGCCATATCATGGAGGTGTACGTGGATGACGTAGTCGTCAAAAGTTTGCGAAAGGAAGATCACATTGACCACATGAAGCAAGCTTTCGAAATATTGCGGCACTACAACATGAAGTTGAATCCAAGGAAGAGCAGCTTCGACGTACATTCGGGAAAGTTCCTGGGGCATCTGGTGAGCCAAAGGAGGATAGAAGTCAATCTGACGTAGGTCAAATGCATTATTGAAATGGGTGTGCCAGATTCAGTGTAAAAGGTTCAAAGACTGACCGGATGTTTGGCAGCTTTGAACCGGTTCATCTCCAGGTCCGGCGATCGGAGTCGTCCATTTATTGAAGCAATCAAGGCAAACATACTAAGATACAAAGAAGCGGTTAAAGCCAATAAGCTCCATCTTAAAAACCACTGTAAATGGACAAATGAATGCCAACGAGCCTTTGAAGACATCAAAGCATACTTGGCGAATACCCAAATCCTGTCAAAACCAGTACCTGGAGAGAAGCTATACCTGTACCTTGCTGTGTCGGAGGTAGCCATTAGCTCCGTCCTGGTTCGAGAAGAGGGTAAAACACACCTAGCAGTGTACTACGTAAGCCAAGTATTACACGAAGTTGAGTTGCGGTACACCCCAACGGAGAAGCTGGCCTATGCACTGGTGATGAGTGTTAGAAAATTGAGGCCCTACTTCTTCGACTATCCGGTAGAGGTGTTGACAATGTTCCCACTACGGCAAATACTACAATGGCCAGACATTGCAGGACGCTTGTTGAAATGATCACTAGAAGTTAGCCAATACGGTATAACCTATGCACCCCGAACAGCGATCAAGGGACAAGCGCTCGCCGATTTCATCATCGAGCTAACGTTCCCGCAAGATCCAACGAGGGGACGTATAGCTCCATGGCACCTCTATGTTGACGGATCATCAACTAGCACAGCAGCAGGAGCCGGTGTAGTTCTAATCAGCCCAGATAGATAAGTCTTCACCTCCGCAATCCGGTTCGACTTCAGAGCAACAAACAACGAGATGGAGTACAAAGCATTGATAGCCGGACTTAGGTTATCATTAGCTGTGGGGGCAACCAATCTTCAGATTTTCGGAGATTCCCAGCTAATAATATCCCAAGTCTGGGGGAGTACGAAGCAAAAGATCAACAGATGATGATGTACCAGAAGATAGTTGCACATCTGATCTCGATGTTTACGCAAGTTTACATCAATCAGATCCCAAGACTGGAGAATACCCAAGCTGACGCTCTAGCCCGACTAGTTACTAGCAATGGCGAAGCTGACTTGACGGAGGTTGTCATCACCAAATTGAAAAACCCCTCAACGTCTGATTACAAAGTAAATCAGACCTCGAGTGGGGGGCAGGAGCATGGTGAAGATTGGTGCATTCCGATCCAAAAATACTTGAATGACGGAGTGGTTCCTAAAGATGCTTGGGAAGCTAGTCGGCTAGTGAAGCAGGCAGCCAGATATACGTTGGTGGATGACCAACTTTACGAACGTGGATTCTCTCTACTCCTACTCAAATGCTTATCTAAAAAGCAGGGGTTCGAGGTGTTAGAAGAAATTCATGAGGGGATTTGCGAAAGTCATGCTGGGGGCAAGCTTTGGCATATAAAACAATCAGACAGGGGTACTACTGGCCCACTCTTCGCAAAGATGCCATTAGCTTCACGCGAAGGTGCCGGAAGTGTCAACTTTTCGCACCTAATATTCACTCTCCAGCTACTCAACTTAAGTCCGCCTTCAACCCATGACCTTTTACAAAATGGGGTATCGACTTGATCGGCCCATTTCCACCTGGCAGAGGCGGTGTGAAGTTCACTTTTGTAGCAGTTGACTATTACACTAAATGGGCTGAAGCCGAGGCACTTACCACCATAACGCAAGAAAGGATGATCGGCTTCATTTGGAAGAATCTGATATGTCGATTCGGACTTCCGCAATCGATTGTGACGGATAATGGAAGACAGTTCAACGGTCAGAAGTTGAGAGAATTTTGCAGTTCATGGAATATCAAGAAGCACTACTCAACTCCGTACCATCCGCAGTCGAACGGGCAAGTCGAAGCAGTGAACAAGATATTGAAGCATGTGTTGAAGATCCGTCTTGAAGATAAGAAAGGAAGCTAGGCAGACGAACTCCTGGAGGTTCTATGGTCGTATAGAACGTCATACCGAGCAAGTACCGGAGAAACACCGTTTGCCTTGGCCTTCGGAACATAAGAAGTGATACCGGTGGAAGTCCAGAATAAGACTTGGAAGGTGGTTGGATTTGACGAAGAAAAGAACGACGAAGCTTTAGCAGTGGAGAAAGACTTGCTTGAAGAAACTAGAGCTTCGTCAGAAATGAAGAATGCCACCTACAAGCGTAGAGCGGAGAAGTACTATAATTCCCAAGTCTGAGATCAAAAGTTCAAAGTTGGGGATTTAGTACTAAGGAAGAAGTTGGCAACTCCACCGGGTGTATTCGGGCCGAATTGGGAAGGACTGTTCCGGATCACCGCAACTTGGGCAAACGGGACATACGACCTCGAAGACGCAGAAGGAAATACCTCATCGTACACATGGAGTGCAGCGCATCTGAAAAAATTCTATCAGTAACAAGGAAAGGGTTGGAGTATGAAAAGAAGCTGCTACATTTCCTTGAGGAGCCTGTCCAAGATCATGTGTGTTCCACCAAACCAGACTTTCGAAGCCAAGATGATAGATTCATTGTACGAACGTGTGTCTACATTAGTTCAAAGACTTGGAAGAAAAACAGAATATATCCAGCTGTTGGCAGTAGAGGAAGGTGAACTACCACTTGTAATAGACTAGTCGAAGGTTCGCATCAGAAATGTTGATGGCAACCTATGTAAAATACATTATTATATGAAGTTGAAGTTTTTCAGAAATATCCAACTGTTCGAAGCTTCGCAATACACAAGGACCAAGGTCCCAAACGTTATAATCTAAAAGCTTAAAGGCAAAGGCCAAAGTGCCCGAGGATAGCAAAGGTGTCCTTCTTAAAGGATCACTAAGCACCTATTGCCCTAAGTTAGAAAAGATTCACAAAAAGATTGTTAAAACGTCTAAGGAAAGATTCATGAAACCCAATCGCCCAAAGTGAATTAAAACAAAGTACAACTCGCTACCCTAAGTGGTTAAAGACGAGTAATTTGCGGCCCTAAGTAGTGTAAGACGAAGAATACGTACTAGTCAAACGAAGGTACAATTCGTAGTCCTAAACGACGTAAAACAAATGATTCCCTTCTCAAAAGTAGAGTAAGACGAATGAATAAGTACCAAAGGTATAAAAAGAGCTAATTAAAAGACATAACGTACGTAAAGTTTAAATAGGCAAGTTGAAGCAAAAAGATAGAATTCCATTAAAAAATACTTGGAAAACTTTCTAGTAAAAACAATACTTGAAAATTTTCCAAGTATGAGAAGTTGTGCTAGCCACAAAGGTCGGCTAACTGACCATCTTTAAACTACAAAAAAAGAGCTCCTTCTGGGAAAGCTACATAGGCCCAGTGAGCTTCAACTACTCTAAAAAGCAAAAACTACACTAAGAAAACAAGAAAAGCTTCAAGACTCTGGAGCTGCGGGGACTTGGGGAGTAGGAGAAGCGGCGACGTCGGCTGGAACCTCAGGATTAGCGACCTCGGGGGCGACCTCCCCACTAACAGTTTGGCCAACTGGGGGAGAGAGTCTCGGTAGAGTGGTGATATTACCAGTGCACCCACTAGTGTCCAGCTCGTTTATGTTGAGCATTGCATCCCCGAGAGCCTCTTGCATCTGCTCCATCATAGGGAGAGTTCGCTCTTCACCCCCTGTGACCTCTTCCTCCGCGACGTTCAGTTCCGGCACGGGCACAGTGTTTATAATTTTGAAGCGTGCCGGAACAAAGTCAAGAGGCACCTCAAGCTCTGGAAGGTCGCCGATGTCCAGCTCTGTCTCATCAGGGAAGGGGGCTTTGTCCAGGCACTCCTTGAAGTCGCCAACTACTGCCATCATTTCATCATCTTTGTGAGCTCGCGCCCACCAGATGGTCCTGATAACCTCGGCATAACACTGGACAAATCACTTGTCAGAGGCCTCGGCTTTCACGGCGTCTAAGCTCGCCGAAGATGAGGTTTCATTTCGCAACTCTGCGACCTCATTTATCTTGACCGAGAGTTCATCCCTTAGCTTCGAACACTCCTCATCGGCACTCTTCACCAAGCCCCTTTGCAGCTCCAGCTCCCTCTTGGTCACTGTATGCTCACCCACCTCACGCACAAGCTTTTCGGCGAACTCCTCCTCCTTGGCCTTTATTTGAGCATCCACATTCCTCTGGATAGAGGCGAGCTTACGTTGGAGTTCACCGAGGTTCTCAAGGGCGCTCTGTTCAGATGCCAAGGTCGCAGCTGCCTTCTCTTCAGCGAGCTCTGCCAATTTTTTGGTGGCCCTGTCAACAAACTCCGCCATCTTGATAAAGCTCTCATTCTTCTCTTGACGAACTAGCTCTTACTGAGTCGCCAAATCAATCACCCTCTGATTGGCGAGCAACATCCCGCTTGCATAGTGCATCAAGAGCTGGACATTCTCAATTAAGTTCTGCCCCTCGATGGTCGCCAACTGAGGGGATGACCAATACCTCGGCACCTCACTTACGGTGTTCCGAGTAAGACCGGCAGGAAGATTGCGCATGGAGGTGAGGGAACAGGACCTCTCATAGGAATGAAGAGATTCGTGCCTATGAGGAAAGACTATGGAAGCGTAGCTGCGAAGTCAGAGCACTTGGTTAAAAAGAGATAAAAATACGAAAAGCAACACAGAATGAAACCAAGTTGGCGAGCTACTTACTGGACTCGCTCCGGATCCCAGCCTAAGATCGTGTCGTCCACTATTTGCACTCCAAAAGGAGATTGGGAAGGTGGCGACCTTTGAAGAGGTGTGACTGTCAGCGAAGCGCTTGAGTGGGCAGATCCACCTTGTGCCGACCTCGTATCAGTCCGCTCGGCGTGTTCAGATTCCTCCTCATCGCGAAGAAGAGTCCAAGCTTTCTTGCGAGCTTGTGCATCGCCCTCGCCAACTCGGGACCCATTACCACGATGAAGGCCCCTCTTCGATTGGTGAGAGGTTCGCTCAGGCGTTGCCCCAGTTCGCCCACCTCCCCTATTGGTCCAGGCGACCTGAGGAGCCTTGACCGAAGTCTTGGTGGCAACCTTCTGAGTCCCGGAGCTACCGGCCTCACCTTTCTTGGAGAGGAGATCCGCCTTTTTGCTCGCCTCCAATGCGAGAGTTGATGGCAGGGCCAGCCTGTTGGGACGAGGTGGACCCATGGCGAACCTGCGATCT
The DNA here is from genome assembly GCA_026898435.1 of Prunella vulgaris. Lineage (NCBI taxonomy): Eukaryota > Viridiplantae > Streptophyta > Magnoliopsida > Lamiales > Lamiaceae > Prunella > Prunella vulgaris. The sequence continues at coordinate 158,028 of JAPKLY010000297.1, forward strand.
AGAATGTGATAAGCTTCAGGGATTTCAACAGTTGGAAACGAGACCCAACCTTCACCTACAAAACAAAAGGAACGTGGTTAGCAACTTGGCGAGCTACCCACCCAATTGGCGAGCTTCACTGAGTTATAAACATGGAAGCTCAGGACCTTGAACAGTAAGATGATGCGGTAAGGTGTGAAGCCCGACAAGTCTAAGACAATGGTGTTGGCACAGGTGAGCGGCGTCTCTATCCCCCTGGCTCCTTAAATAACAAACAACCCACACCAAGTCAAATTCAATCGGTACCTCGGGTTTGTTGCGACTGGATTTGTGGTGCTTTAAACCTGCAAAAGAAGGAAAATTAGATTAGTAAATCTAACTCAACCCACACACACTGAAGTAGGCGACCTACTGCTAGCCTCTCCATATTCCTCGGGAGAAAAGATTCGTCCTTCTCGTCCGGAGTAGTTAGTGGAAGCCCGCCAATCTCCACCCATGAAAACAAATTGTTCCTTCCAATCACGGATCTTATTGGGAAGGATCCCTAAAAACTTCTCACCCGGGCAAGCTTTAAGGTAATAATAGCCTTTACAGTTCTTTGCTTGCCGGGTTACAGTGAACAGTTAGTTAATTTCTGTCGTGGTTAGTCGGTTCTCATACCCCTCCAATCCAAAGATTGCCAATGTCGCCAACAAGCTGCTCCACGCATTCGGAGTGAGCTGAGTAATGGCGAGGTTGTTGTCTAAAAGGAATTGGCCGATAATCGGGTGCAAGGGTAATGTAAGCCCGGCCTCGAGGGTGTGAACATTAATGGCCGTCAACCCAGCTGGAGGCGCATCAGCTGGCTCTTTCTTCTGTGGGGCGTACAGAAAGATATCGAGGGGGATCCGATACTTTTCGTGGAGCTGGGAAAGTTGGTACTCATTAATAACGCTCTGAACATCACTCGCTTTGTAATTGGATTTGTTCGCTGTGACCCTATAAGTTCGCTCGTGAAAGGGAAGCACGCTACGTGTTGGGCGACATATTCCTCCCAATCGAACGAGTAAATAACGTCGGCGGGGACCTGATGTTCGATCAGCTGGGGCTCAGGAAAGCCAATGGACTAAAACCAGTCGATCGTAACTTCCTCAAGATCGCCCTCTTGTTCATTTACTTCGGCGACCTCGTCAACCTCCTTCTCACCTTCCTCGGCGACCTCTTCGTTGGCGCTAGCATCCCTTTCCTCTTGAGCGACCTGTTCAACATCGCCCCAAACCTCGCAGAAAATAGAACTGGTGGCTTTCTCACTTGAATCAGAGCGAACCTCGCCGAGAAGCTCGCCAGAATCTGGACGAGCTACTGATCCCGCCTCGGAACTGGAGCCAATCATGATTGGGGTTATTTGCAGAATTGGGGCATTATCAGTCATGGGTCGTTTTTTAGGGTTACGGTTCGAGAGGGTTTTGCTTGATGATTGAGTCGACATAATTAAGGCAGGGTCTTAAACGTTATAAGTCCAAAGAAAGTCTCAGTTGCCGGAATTTCAAGGTATAGGCGATCGGAAAATCCAAAAAATCACCAGAAATATACGGAATTTCCAGAAATTTGAAAGAAATAAAGAAAAGAAAAAGAAGAGATCTGCAAAACAAGGAAACAAAGAAAGAAGAAAAGTGGGTATTCTACCTTGAAGAACGCTCAAAACTCCGTCGAAAGTAAAGGGTGTTAATCGATGGAAAAATTGCTCGGGAAATCAGAAGATGTAAAAGTGAAAAATGATATTGATTTCTCATATTTATAGACAAAGGTGCGAGCTTTAATTTTCCGAAAGTGCGAGGACCTAGATGCAAAGATTTGAAAGTAGTGGCATGATTGGCGCGGGAAATGAGACCTAAAAAGGCATGCACGATGCCTCAAATCTCGCTCCACATCAGCACTCCCACTACCACAACGAAGCTCGCCGATAAGCTCGGCACTTAATCAAGAAGTAGTTCGCCAACACTCGAACCTTCGTCCATTGAGACAAATTAGCTCGCCCACACATTAGAAGCATCATGATGTGAGCGAGCTAGGGGGCAAATATTGATAGGCGAACTACCCAAGACTGATAACGAGATTAATTAACCAAGTCCAAGAAGCTCGCCGAGATGGAGATGAAGGTCGCCAAGACTACTACCAGACTAAGTTAAAGAACCAGCCATGCCTAGGAGAGAGAAGCTCGCAGGCGATCTTCCCTTCATAAAAGGAAACTCGCCCATACTCAAAGCAACCCAGCAAGAATCCACCTCTACATTGCTCCCGAAAACAACACAAGGCCCCGAAGCTCGCCCAGAAGCTCGCCTAGGCCAAGGATGTAGACGACGTGTATATAAGGGGCAAGCAATTAGACATGTAATAGGACAAGCATTATAAAGGTAGCATTGTGATGAGCCAAGACAAGTGTCAAGGACACTTGTCAACACCTAAAGCCAAATAGGCTTACAAGGTGCCACCTCACACATGCAAACCTATAAATATGTCCCCATTGTATCTTTCTCTCTCTAAGTTTCATAATACACACATATTTTCTCTCACTAAGCTCTCTACTCTCTCTCTCTATATTCAAGCCTCAAGAACAAAATTAATTCTTGTTTATTGTTTGGTAGAATTAGATGATAAACGGCCACTAAATCATTCGATTACAAAATTATATCAACAGGTGTATTAAGTATCACAAGAAAAGTATGGTTGAGTATGTGGATTTTGAATCAAATAAGCGCTTAGATGTCCAACCAAGAGTCTAGGTGCTTAGATTAACCGACCTTGAACATTGTTGTCTATTATAGTGAGAGACGAATAAATTAAACTTAGTACCCATGTTGGAACGGAATAATTAATTCACTACCCTAGGGTATTTAATTTGTCTTGAGAACTCAAATGAGAGCTCTGGAGGGACTCAACCTGATGGGGAGATGATAGACAACAAGGTAGTTATTTTGTCTATAAAATAATTGCATACAATAGTGGTGGCTCTATATAAGTAAATTAGAATCCATTGTGTGTCTGTCGATTTACCTACGAATAGGGCGATACCTAGTGAATCTTATTCGGAGTATACTTTCTCACCTTTGCATCAGCAGTTTAAAAGTTAGGTTCTCATTGCTTGATTTAGTTTAGTAATACTCAAAATCAGTTTCATTAAGTTAGAGATTCATTATTGTTTAGTAGCTAGTGAAGTAGTCTTTATATTTCTTTATTAATATTGTTGCATCTTTGTTAGAATTTAGGAAAACCCCCATTTGCAATTTCAATTCCTAGTTAGGATATTTTTATTTCTCTTTAATTCAAACAATTAACAAACAATTCACTCCTAGTTTACCTCCCGTGGGTTCGATACTACTTGTCCCTATACTTGCTTATACTACCCGATCCCTTCCTCTTGAAGGTTTGAATTTTGTTTGTTTGCAAAATATTAGAACAAGTCACCGACATATTTTACAGACGCCTTTAACAAATACTGATTCAAGTCGAAGCCAGTTATCTCAGATAATATACGTAGTAGTTTGTGATATTTAGTCCGACGATCAACTTGTTGTAATCCAACAATTACTTCATCATACCTTACAATTATTCCAATATTATTTGAATTCGACATACCTACAAAATATTTTAAAATATTTTTTTTACAAAACTTTTTAATTTGAATATGAACATACAATATTGTTGTTTAGCAAACTATAATTTCATTTTCATATATTACTTTAAATTAGCAAACTTGAACATAAACATACATTATTGTTGTTTAACAAACTATAATTCCATTTCATATATTACTTTAGTTTAGCAAAATTGAATATGAACATATATTACTGTAGTTTTCCTAAACCCTATAATTTCATTTCTTATAAAACTTGAATCTGAACACATTAACTAAATTTAGTGAATGCATACTTACAATAATAAGAAAAATAAGAAGTACCTTAAGATGTGTAATCCTTCAAAATACGATCCTTGTATGTCTTGAAACTATCGTAAACAGCAATCCACCCAATAAAATAACTAGATAACAATATTAATAACAAAATAAAATTAATGAAGTATATATTGTTGGGACAATCTGAGTGTTTTGATTAGATCCCAAATCCCCTGATGAATTTGCCTAAGTACAGTTGTTCAGGATTGTCTAGTTCAGGATAGTCAGGTTAGGGATTCAGTTCAGGGGGAACGTGTTGAAGACTGAAGAATATTGGAGTCGACCCAATTGCCTGAAGTCTGATGTACAACTCGCCCTGAAGAAGGTTAGAGTCAGTCTTGCTGAAGATTGCCTGAACTGAAGCTGAAGACCGAAGCCTGAAGATCCATCCTGAAGACAATCCGGAGTTCCATTTACTGATATTTCTACTGAGTACACTAAGCATGCTCAGGACAGAACTTAGTCAGTGAAGAGTAAGTGTAACCTATCAGGCCGAGCTGAATGCTCGTAAGACCTGACTTAGGCCTTGAGTCAGTTTATCTGACTCATGTAAGTCCAAAGCATAAAGGTTACACATACTGGGCTGAATAACCTATAAGGCCAAGCTGAATGCTCGTAAGACCTGACTTAGGCCTAGGTTCAGTTTACCTGATCCATGTAAGTCCAAAGCAAAAAGGTTATTTATGCTATGGGACAAAGAGACAAAGAGAATATCAGTGAGACTCCAATAAAGACAAACATTCAAGCTGAGTTATTAACAAGAGACTCAGAGTATTGAATGTACGAGGAAGGACAAGTGTCAGGTGGTCAACTAGCCGTTTGTACGGAGAGCCAATGATCTTTTGACATGAATGTACGGAGTCTGTGCAACAGTTAATGCGGCATTTAATGCATCTCAGAGTTGCAGGCTGCTGGACAAAAATTGCCAGATTAAGCATGGTGATTAGGTCAATAGTACATCTAGCCTGCAACCACCCTAAAATAGGAAAGGTTTGGGTAGATCTCCTCCAACGGATCTATTTTGAATCTTGCCTATAAATATGGAGAGCCTTGCACCCATTCAAGGCTAACGGGAAATTTCCAAGCGAAAGCTCTCAAGAATCCAAGCACTCAAAGCATACTTTGAACAACACTCTGCAATTAAATTTACCTAGTGTTGTGATAGGATTCACTCTGTATTTGCTTAGTTTTGATAGCTCTAATCTTTAACATTGCTTTGTATTGCTAGGGCTATCCTTAGTTGGAAACCAAGAATACCAAACCACTCAGGGTGTGAGATTGGTTGGTTAGACGGACTGGGACTTGTAAAACCACCCAGGGGTCAGTTCCTAAGAGAGAAAGTTGGCTATTCGTGTCCCTTGGCAAGTAAAAACCAAGTACCTATCCTCAGGGTTTTGAGGATAGCTTCCTGTTAAATCAGGTCGTGGATGTAGGAGTTGGTTATCTCCGAACCACGTTAAAAAGACCCTTGTGTGCTGATTTACATTCGTGTTCAGGATCATAACTGTCATTCATATTAAACTGAGCATACTGCATTGTTTTGATATTCAGGCTGAATTAATCATCCTGAGTCTTAATATTGTGCACCAGCCTTAACCACCAATTTACTAAGCAAACTCAGAGAAAAGTTTTCAGAAGCTAAAACGAGTAGAATCTAAGGGCTCACATTCCGCACGTACTCTAGCTTACTGAGATAGTAGTCCAACTGACTTGCTTCTGAGCAGTCAGTAGGTTTGTTATCTCTACTGAGCTTCCGAGCACATTACTCACACTCATCCTATCTGACTCCATTACTGACTTGTCCCTGCTGCCCCTGCGGACTATCAGTTTTGTTGAGTAGTCTTAGGATCTTCCTGACTGAGCGTGTAAGAGTATTTTTCTGAGTCTTCAGAAAAATCTGACATCAGTGTATTCCCCCCATACACTGATTTAACTCATTTCGGGACCAACAAGTGGTATCAGATAGAGCCGTCAAAATGGGCTGGGCCCGTTGGGCCAGCCCACCCCGCAATAATAATAAGAGGGTTGGGCCAAGGATTTCTTAGCCCGCTTGGAAGCGGGCCTAGACGGGCTGGCCCGTTTGGGTGGCGGGTTGGCGGGGCGGGCTTCGGGTTGGGGCGGGCCAGCCCACCAATATATATTTGTTATACTTATATATAATATATGTTATGTATATGTGTAATATATGATATTTTTTAATTATTTTTTAACTTTAAATTTTTTATATTAAATTTTCCTTCCACCCCAGGTTCTAAAAGAACCAAACACGCCCATGGCTCAAATTTTTTATATTAAATTTTTTAACTTAAAATTTTTTATATTATATTTGATGAACTTTACTTTATGTGAATTGTGGCTCTCATTGTGGGATTTATATTATAAATTATTTATGTGATTTTATATGATGATTTTAGTTGAAATTATAGTTAAAATTTTAAAAAAAAATTGAAATGGCCCGCCAAAGCCCGCAACCCGCCATTAAATGGGTTGGGTTGGGGTTTTTGTGGCCCGCCATATTTTCAGCCCGCCCCGCCAAAAGGTGGGCTTTTGCGAGTTTAGGCCCGCCCCGCCCCTCCGACCCGTTTTGACAGCTCTAGTATCAGAGCAGTGGTTCAAAAGACCACTGACTTTGTTTACCAACAGTTTCTAAGGAGAAACTTTTGGTGGTCAACTGAACAGATCTTGTTTCTGAAAACTTACATTCATGGCATCCGGTTCTAAACGCCTCGAAGGCAGTCTTCCTGAATTCTCTATTGATAATTATGATTATTGGAAATTCAGGGTCCTTGCACATCTCTACTCCATCCATGATCAGATGCCGAAGGTGATTGAGTATGGCCCGATCAGGTTCATGAGGAATCTTCAGACCACTTGGCCTGTTGCTGGTAATGTTCCAGTACCGGGTAATGGTGATGAAGAAGTGGAGAGGTCCGCGCTTACTGCTGATCAGATTAAGCAAATTGGACTGGATAATGTTGCGAAGAACATTATACTCCACACCGTTTCTTATGAGAACTAGGTAAGACTCATGCACCTGACGACCGCGAAGGAGATCTGGGATGCTCTGAAGGAGATGAGTGAGGGCTCTTGAAAAGATCAAGGAGAACAAGAGAGATCTTGCTATCAGGAAGTTTAAGGCCTTTCAGATGTTGGAAGGAGAGTCCATAGATTAGATGGAAGCTCGATTCATTAAGATGATGAACGAGCTAGCAACCCTTGGGAAGGACTTTCCCAAGAGGGAGGTGTCGTCTAAAATCCTGAACTGTCTCCCTGAGAGATGGGACATAGGAGTGATCTTGTTGAAGAACACTCAGGACCTTACAAACATTCCTTACTCTCACCTATTCTCAGAGTTAAAGGCTCTGGAATTATACCTTGATAAGAGGAAGAAGAAGGGTGCTGTCAGTGAGGAGGTGAGTGAAGAGAAGACACCTGAAAAGGAAAAGAGCGTGGCTTTTAACGCTACTCCTGAGCCTGAGGCTGGATCTGGCTCGAAATCACTCAGAGATATGAGCAAGGATGAGCTAGCCCTGGAGTACAGCCTGAAGGAACGACGATTCGAGAATCTGAACTCTCGTTTCGGCAGGTATAAGAAGTTTTATACTGACTCTCATGATCGCATGTATTCCAGCCCCAGGAGATCGAGCCCCCGGAGGGAAGAGAGGAGGGGTTCAGATTCCAGGAGAGAGAGAGAGAGGAGCCTGAGCGGCGCAGAGATGAGAAGAGGAGAGATGATGCTGATCCCAGAAGATCTAGCTCCAAACCTGAACGATCATCAGGGAGCCGAAGGGAGTCATCTGATAAAAGGTACACTGACAAAAAGGGTGTTTCTGATGTAGATCAGTGCTACCACTGCAAGAAGACCGGACATTATCAGTATGATTGTCCGGAGCTTAGTCCTCGAGAGAGAGAAGATCGGAGAGCCAAGAGAGAGCTCAGGGCATCAGACCGGAGAGCTATGCTTGCTGAGGATTCCTCAGATTCAGATGGCCCAGGATGTCGGTCCCCTGAACTCTTCTCCGATGAGGAGTATGATGATCTCTGCCTGATGGCAGATGATGAGGTATGTTCTTCTGCCTCTTCTCCTGATCACGCACCTGAGCTTAGCTCGACCTTCAGCTCGCTTTAGAGCAATTGATGGTTGACTTCTCAAGGCTGCAGGAGACTCATATTCCCACAGTGGATGTGAATGCACAACTGAGTGGGGAGAATGATCGGCTAACTGAGTCTCTCAGAGTGAGAGATACTGAGGAAGCACTGAGGCTAGTAAACCTCCAGGAAGAGTTGCTTCATGCCTGGAATAGGCATGATGAAACTCCAGTGGCAGTTGAAAGACTCAATGCTATAATCAGCTCGCTGATTGAAACTCGTGACACTGATCAGTTCCTTGCTCAGGAACAACAGATGATTGAGCGAATTGCTCTGAGAGGGATGTTCGAAACTGAGTGGCAAGCTCGCCTTAGTGTTGAGCAAACTGCTTGGGATCTTGAGCTGATCTCAAAAGAGAATGCTCATCAGAAACTGGTGCTTCAGTACACCACTGAGCTTGAGGCTCTGAAAATAGAAAACGTGCGCCTTGAGGAAAAGCTGAAGAAGTTTCACACATCTTCCCAAGTGGTTGATGAGTTAACAAGTTTCTCTCAGCTGACCGATGGTACCAAAGCTGGGTTAGGCTATGATGCCTCTAAAGACCCAAAGGGCAAAAAGAAGAGAGGTGCTTCAGGGAGCAACTCTCAGAAAATGTTTGTCCCTGCCCAAACTAACGATAAGGGCCCCAGTGTTTCTCGTCAGGATAATGGCAAATGGAAGGAGAAAGTGCCTGAATCTGTCAGGCAAAGGACTGAGGAATCTAGGCTAAAACCTAAGGGAAAGGCCCAGTCTTCTCATCCTGAGCCGAGGAAGAAGTACCAAGGAAACTCCAAGGCTCAGCCTAGGAATTCTCAGGCCCGAAGGAATTCTGCTCCAAGCACTTCTCAGGCTCAGCCTCAAAGTGTTCAGGGTAGAAGGAACTCAGGACAGAGGGATCCTCAGGCAACGCCGAGGACTACTGAGGTCAAGAAGCCTCAGACAGGGCACAGGGCCCATCAAGAGCGTCCTAATCCTCAGAGGAGAAGGACAAACCAAATGGCCCCTGAAAGGCAACGGAGACCTGACTCCGATAACACTCAGGCCAGTCCTCAAGTGCCTAGAGGTCAGGCCCGAGCTGCTCCTTCTCAGGGCAGACCTCAGCCCAACGTACCCAGGCCTAGGAGGAACAAGAGGCCCGCCCCCAAGAATCAATCCAGGGCTCCTGAGACTCAGGCTAACACACATACACCCTCAACTTCCCAAGCACAAAGGAAGAAGAGGACATTGTATGTTGATGTTTCAGGGAGACAGGTTTACACTTCTGATGCCATCAAAATTGTTAAACAAATCTGGATCCCGAAGGGTATGGCTGACACTGTAGGACCCAATACGAGATGGGTACCTGAGGCCTGATTATTTTCAGGTCGCTGCGGGCTACAAGAAGAAGAAGGAGGATCTGATGAAGGACTGGTACTTGGATTCAGGGTGTTCTAGGCACATGACCGGATTTCGTGATCTCCTTCAGGACTATGTAGCTCAGGAAGGCCCGCAGGTAACCTTTGGTGATAACTCTAAGGGTTTCACCAGAGGATTGGGTACCCTTGTTGTTGGTTCTGTTAAAGTGCTTAATGTTTCCTATGTTGAGGGTCATAGGAATAACCTGCTTTCGGTCAGTCAGTTTTGTGACAGTGGTTATAGTGTGGAGTTTACATCTAACATATGTCTTGTGAAGGACAAATCTACACTGCAGGTTCTGATTACAGGTGTCAGGAAAGGGAATGTATATTTTACTGACATTAAGAGCAGCTCTCCTAAAACTTGTTTCGTCGCTAAGAGCTCATCTAAGCTCAGTTGGCTTTGGCATAAACGCCTGAGTCACTTAAATTTCAAGATTATTATCAAAATCTCTCGACTTTCTCTTGTAGAGGGTCTACCTAATGAAGTTTTTAGCAAAGACCACGTGTGCGGAGCATGTCAGGAAGGCAAGCAAACCAAAGCTTCATTCAAGGAGAAATATACCTTCTCAACTGACAGAGTGCTTCAGCTCCTATACATGGATCTCTTTGGTCCGATTACTCCTGTCAGCATGAATGGTAGGAAATATACCCTTGTTGTTGTTGATTGTTGGGACAATCTGAGTATTTTGATTAGATCCCAAAACCCCTGATGAATTTGCCTAAGTATAGTTGTTCAGGATAAAATAATTCAGGATAGTTAGGTTAGTAATTCAGTAGAGGAGGACCATGCTGAAGACTGAAGAATATTGGAGTCGACCCAATTTACTAAAGTCTGATGTGCAATCCATCCTGAAGAAGTCAGAGTCAGTTCTGCTGAAGACTGCCTGTACTGAAGCTGAAGAACGAAGCCTGCTGATCCATCCTGAAGTCAATCCTGAAGTACCATTGGCTGATGCTTCTACTGAGTACACTAAGCATACTCAGGACAGAACTGAGTCAGTGAAGAGTAAGTGTTACCTATCAGGCTGTGCTGAATGCACTTAAGACCTGACTTAGGCCTTGGTTCAGTTTACCTGAATCATGTAAGTCCAAAGCAAAAAGGTTACACATACTGGACTGAATAACCTATCAGGCTGTGCTGAATGCACATAGGACCTGACTCAAACCGTGGTTCAGATCACCTGAATCATGTAAGTCCAAAGCAAAAGGTTATTTATGCTATGGGACAAGAGACAAAGAGAATATCAGTAAGACTCCATTAAGACACACGTTCAGACTGAGTTATTAACAAGAGACTCAGAGTATTGAATGTACGAGGAAGGACAAATGTCTGAAAGTCAACTAGCTGTTAGAACGGAGAGCCAATGATCTTTCGACACGTATGTATGGAGTCTGTGCAGCATTTAATGCGGCATTTAATGCGTCTCAAAAGTTGCAGGTGATGTGACAACTTGCCAGAATAAGCATGGCGATTAGGTCAAACAGTATTTCTAGCCTGCAATCTACCTAAAATAGGAAAGATTTGATTTGATCTCCTCCAACGGATCTATTTTGAATCTTGCCTATAAATATGGAGAGCCTTGCACCCATTCAAGGCTAACGGGAAATTTCCAAGAGAAAGCTCTCAAGAATCCAAGCATTCAAAGCATACTATAAACAACACTCTTTAATTAAATTTCCCTAGTGTTGTAGTAGGATTCACTCTGTATTTTGCTTAGATCGATATCTCTAATATTTAGCTTTGTTTTGTTTTGCTAGAGCTATCTTAGTTGGAAACCAGAATACCAAACCACTCAGAGAAAATGTTTTCAGAAACTAAAACGAGTAGAAACTAAGGGCTCACTTTCCGCACGTACTCTGGCTCACTGAGATAGTAGTCCAACTGACCCGCTTCCGAGCAGTCAGTAGGTTTGTTATCTCTACTGAGCTTCCAAAGCACTTTACTCACACTCAGCTCATCTGACTCATTACTAAACCGTCCCTGCTGCCCCTGAGGACATTCAGCATACCGAGTACTTCAGGAAATCCTGACTGAGAGTGTTAGTGCATTTTTCTGAGTCTTTCAGAAAAATCTGACATCAGTGTATTCCCCCCATACACTGATTATACTCATTTCGGGACCAACAAGTGGTATCAGAGCAGTGGTTCAAAAGACCACTGACTTTGTTTACCAACAGTTTCTGAGGAGAAACTTTTGGTGGTGTACTAAATAGATCTTGTTTCTGAAAAATTGCATATCATGGCATCCGGTTCTAAACGCCTCGAGGGCAATCTTCCTGAATTCTCTATTGACAATTATGGCTATTGGAAATTCAGGGTACTTGCACATCTCTACTCCATCCATGATCAGATGCCCCAGGTGATTGAGCATGGTCCGATCAGATTTATGAGGAATCTTCAGACGACCTGGCCTGTTGCTGGTAATGTCCCTGTTCCAGCCGCCGGAGATGAAGAAGTGGAGAGGTCCGCGCTTAATTCTGATCAGATTAAGCAAATCGGACTGGATAATGTTGCTAAGAACATTATACTTCACACCATTTCTTACGAGAATTCGGTCAGACTCATGCACCTGAGGACAGCTAAGGAAATCTGGGATACCTTGAGGGAGATGAGTGAGGGATCAGAAAAGATCAAGGAGAACAAGAGAGATCTTGCTATCAGGAAGTTTGAGGCCTTCAGGATGTTAGAGGGTGAATCCATCGATCAGATGGAAGCTCGGTTCATTAAGATGATGAATGAGCTAGCAACCCTTGGGAAGGAGTTTCCCAAGAGGGAGGTGTCTTATAAAATTCTAAACTGTCTCCCTGAAAGATGGGACACAGGAGTAATCTTGTTGAAAAACACTCAGGATCTTACAAACATTACTTACTCTCACCTATTCTCAGAGTTAAAGGCTCTGGAATTCGACCTCGATAAGAGGAAGAAGATGGGTGTTGTCAGTGAGGAAGTTAGTGAGGAGAAGACATCTGAAAAGGAAAAGAGTGTGGCTCTCTACTCCTGAGCCTGAGATTGGATCTGGCTCCAAGTCTCAGAAGGTCATGAACAAAGATGAGCTAGCCTTGGAGTACAGCCTGATGGCACGATGATTTGAGAAACTGAACACTCGATTCGGAAGGTATAAGAAATTTTATACTGACACCCGTGATCGCAGGTACTCCAGCCCCAGGAGATCAAGCCCCCGAAGAGAAGAAATGAGGGGTTCAGATTCCAGGAGGGATCGTAACGAGCCTGAGCGGAGAAGAGATGAGAAGAGAAGAGATGATGAGCCCAGAAGATCCAGCTCCAAACCTGAACGATCATCAGGGAGCAGGAGGGAGTCATCTGATAAAAGGTACACTGACAAGAAGTTTGCTTCTGATGTAGATCAGTGCTACCACTGCAAAAAGATCGGACATTATCAGTATGATATTCTGGAGCTCAGTGCTCGTGAGCGAGAGGATCGGAGAGCCAAGAGAGAGCTCAGGGCATCAGACCGGAGAGCGTTGCTTGCTGAGGACTCCTCAGATTCAGATGGCCCAGGACGCCGGTCCCCTGAACTCTTCTCCGATGAAGAGTATGATGACCTCTGCCTGATGGCAGATGATGAGGTATGTTCTTCTGCCTCTTCTCCTGATCACGCACCTGAGCTTAGCTCAGACTCAGCAGGAGAACTCGATCTTCAGCTCGCCCTAGAGCAATTGATGATTGACTTCTCAAGGCTGCAGGAGACTCATACTCGTACAGTGGATGTGAATGCAAAACTGAGTGATGAGAACGATCAGTTAACTGAGTCTCTCAGAGTAAGAGATACTGAGGAAGCCCTCAGATTAGTACATCTTCAGGAAGAGCTACTTCATGCTCGGAACAAGCATGATGAAGCTCCACTGGAGGTAGAAAGACTGAAGGGTGTAATCAGCTCGCTGATTGAGACTCGTGACATTGATCTGTTCCTTGCTCAGGAACAACTGATAATTGAGCGAATTGCTCTGAGAGTGATGTTCGAAACTGAGTGGCAAGCTCGCCTCTGTGCTGAGCAAACTGCTTGGGATCTTCTGATCTCAAAAGAGAGAGCTCATAAAGAGTTGGTGCTTCAGTACACCACTGAAATTGAGGCCCTAAAAGAAATAAAAGGGCATCTTGAGGTTAAGCTGAAGAAGTTATACACATCTACCCAAGTGGTTGATGAGTTGACAAGTTTCTCTCAGCTGACTGATGGTGCTAAAGCTGGGTTAGGCTATGATGCCTCAAAAGACCCAAAGGGCAAGAAGAAGAGAGGTGCTTCAGGGAGCAACTCTCAGAAGAAGTTTTTCCCTGCCCTAACTGATGACAAGAGCTCAAGTGTTGCTCATCAAAATAAAGGCAAAGGGAAGGAGAAAATGCCTGCTGAACCTGTCAGGCAAAGGACTGAGGAACCAAAACCAAAACCTAAGGAAAAGGTCAAGGTTCCTCATCCTGAGTCAAGGAAGACAGATCAAGGGAACTCCAAGGCTCAGCCTAGGAATCCTCAATCTGGGAAGAATTTTGCTCCTAGCACTTCTCAGGCCCAGCCTAGAAATGTTCAGAGCAGAAGAAACTCAGGACAGAGGAGGCCTCAGGCAAGGCCAAGGACTACTGAGGTCCAAATTCCTCAGACAGGGCACAGAGCCCATCAGGAGCGTCCTAATCCTCAAAGGATAAGGACAAACCAGGTGGCCTCTGAAAGGCAAAGGAGACCTGACTCCAGAAACACTCAGGCTAGACCTCAAGTGCCAAAAGGTCAGGCCTGAGCTGCTCCTTCTAGGGATCAAACTCAGCCCAATGCACCCAGGCCAAGGAGGAACAGGAGGCCCACTCCCAGGAATCAATATAGGGCTCCTGTACCTCAAACTGACACCCATACACCCTCAACTTCCCAGGCACAAAGGAAGAAGAGAACTGTGTATGTTGATATTTCAGGGAAACAGGTTTATACTTCAGATGCTATCAGAATTGTTAAACAAATCTGGATCCCGAAGGGTATGGCTGACTCAGTAGGACCCAATACGAGATGGGTACCTGAGGCCTGATTCTTTTCAGGTCGCTGCGGGCTACAAGAAGAGGAAGGAGGATCTGATGAAAGACTGGTACCTGGACTCAGGTTGTTCCAGGCACATGACCGGATTTCGTGATCTCCTTCAGGATTATGTAGCTCAGGAAGGCCCGCAGGTAACCTTTGGTGATAACTCTAAGGGTTTCACCAGAGGATTCAGAACCCTTGTTATTGACTCTGTCCGTGTACTGAATGTATCATATGTTGAGGGACTGAGACATAACTTGCTCTCGGTTAGTCAATTCTGTGACCGAGGATATAGTGTAGAATTTACATCTAACATGTGTCTTGTAAAGGACAAATCTACACTGCAGGTTCTGATTACAGGTATCAGGAGGGGGAATGTATATTTTGCTGATTTTAAGAGTAGTTCTCCTGAAACTTGTTTGGTCGCTAAGAGCTCCTCAGAGCTCAGTTGGCTTTGTCATAAACGTCTGAGTCACTTAAACTTCAAGATTATTAATAAAATCTCTAGACTCTCTCTTGTAGATGGTCTGCCTAATGAAGTTTTTAGCAAAGACCACGTGTGCGGAGCATGTCAGGAAGGCAAGCAAACCAAAGCCTCATTCAAAGTGAAGGAAGCCTTCTCCACTGACAGAGTGCTTCAGCTCCTGCACATGGATCTCTTTGGTCCAGTTACTCCTGTCAGCATAAATGGTAGGAAATATACCCTTGTTGTTGTTGATGATTATTCCAGGTACACATGGGTTATTTTCTTGCTGAACAAAAAGGAGACTCAGGTCAAGCTTCCAGAGTTACTCAAGCAATTGAGTACTGAACAGGGTCAGAGCACAGTCAGGATCCGATCAGATCAAGGAACCGAGTTTATAAACTCTATTATAACTGACTTTTGTACTAACCATGGTATAGCTCATGAGACTTCTGCAGCCAGGACCCCTCAACAGAATGGGGTAGCTGAAAGAAGGAATCAGACTCTGAAGGAAGCTGCCAGGACCATGTTGGCTGAATCAGGACTGCCCAAGAAGTACTGGGCTGAAGCAATCAATACTGCTTGCTACACTCAGAACCGATCTATGCTGAACAAATAACATGCTCAGACACCCTAT
The DNA here is from genome assembly GCA_026898435.1 of Prunella vulgaris. NCBI lineage: Eukaryota > Viridiplantae > Streptophyta > Magnoliopsida > Lamiales > Lamiaceae > Prunella > Prunella vulgaris. Next base: position 173,577 of record JAPKLY010000297.1, read on the forward strand.
GAAACTTGGAACAAGAGGAAGCCTCGCATCTCCTATTTCCATATTTTTGGGTGTAAGTGTTTCATCCTGAACAATGGGAAAGACCAGCTGAAAGCCTTTGATAGCAAATCTGATGAGGGAGTTTTCTTAGGATACTCCTCAGTCAGTAAAGCTTTCAGGGTGTATAACTGTCGGACCCTTTGTGTGGAGGACACACCTCATGTTATGTTTGATGAGACTGCATCAGTGCATAGGAAACAGGTTCCAAGTCCTGACACTGAGGGAATTACCAAAAGGGTAACAAGACTGAGTCTGAAGAATCCTGAATTCAAGATCAAACTTGTCAGTGCTCCCAAGGGATGGGATGATGATGATGAAGATCAGGATGGACTTCAGGCCAACCCTCAGCAAGCCCCTGCCTCGGAAAATGTTGAGTCTCAGACGGAGGGACAAACTCAACCTGAGGTACGCACTGTCGGTGATGATGATTCTGCACCTGAGACAGTTACTGAGTCCAACACTGTAGGGGGAAACAATTTCTTTGATATTGGTCAACCCTCAAGAAATGACTCAGTATCCCCTGTTCATGCTCGTTTCGCTTCTTTGCCTATTATTGTCGAGACTAATGTTTCAGGATCAGGCGATGGAACGTCAGTAGCTCCCAGTGCTCCAGTCAGCAGGAGGCGGTGGCTAGATGATCACTCATTGGCTGATATCATTGGTGATATCAATGAGGGGGTCAGGACGAGGTTGTCCTTTGGCGAAAGCGCTATGTTTTGTTATTTCCTGAGTGATCAGGAACCTACAAGCATAGAAGAAGCTCTTGCTGATCCCAACTGGATCTTAGCCATGCAGGATGAGCTCAATCAGTTTGAGCGGAATCAGGTTTGGGAGTTAGTTGAGAGACCTAGGCGTCAACATGTTATTAGCACCAAGTGGGTCTTCAAGAACAAGAGGGATGAAAAGAATGTTGTTGTCAGAAATAAAGCCAGACTAGTAGCAAAGGGTTACTCTCAGGCCGAGGGTATCGACTACGATTAGACTTTTGCTCCGGTCGCAAGATTGGAAGCAATCAGGTTGTTTCTGGCATATGCAACATTCAGGAAATTCAAAGTGTATCAGATGGACGTAAAGAGTGCCTTTCTGAATGGTGTACTGAACGAGGAAGTTTATGTTGAGCAACCTCCGGGTTTCGAAGTTGGTGATAAGGTATATCACCTGAAGAAAGCTCTTTATGGTCTGAAGCAAGGTCCGAGAGCTTGGTATGATACATTATCCCAATTCCTGATAGACCACGAGTCCGTGAAAGGAACAGTGGATAGGACCCTCTTCCGGATTTCAGAAGGGGAGGACATTCTCATGGTTCAGATTTATGTGGATGACATAATATTTGGATCTCCTAATCTGAAGCTTTGTGAGAAATTCTCCAAGCTGATGACTGGGAAATTTGAGATGTCTATGATGGGAGAAATGAATTTCTTTCTGGGTCTCCAAGTCAGGCAAACTGACACCTGAATTTTCATTAATCAGTCCAAATAAGCGAGGGACCTGATTCAGAAATTTGGAGTTCAGTCCAGCAAAGTCTCACGTATTCCCATGAACACAAATGAAAAGCTGGATCCTGATAAAGAAGGAGTCTCAGTAAATCAGACTGAATATAGGGCACTTATAGGATCTTTATTGTATCTGACTGCTAGTCGTCCTGACATCACTTATGCAGTTGGAGTCTGTGCAAGGTATCAGTCTGATCCAAAGAAGAGTCATCTAGAGAGTGCCAAAAAGATACTGAAATACCTGAGAGGTACAGTCAATCTAGGACTTTGGTATCCCTCTGATGACAACCTAGAACTGACTGGCTATTCAGATGCTGATTATGGAGGTTGTAGACTTGATAGGAAATCAACTACAGGCACATGTCAGTTTCTAGGGAGTAAACTGATCTCTTGGTTTTCTAAGAAGCAAACCAGTGTTGCAACGTCTACTACTGAGGCTGAGTATATGGCGGCAGGCAGTTGTTGTTCTCAGATTCTTTGGCTAAAACAACAACTGAGAGACTACCAAATAGAGGCCACTGAAGTTCCAATCTATTGTGACAATAATAGTACCATTGCCATATCCCAAAACCCAGTCTTACACACAAGGTGTAAGCATGTAGACATCAGGCATCACTTTATCAGAGATCATGTTGAGAAGAAGGACATCAGGATGGAGAGAGTCCCTACTGAAAAACAGAGAGCTGACATCTTGACTAAGGCTTTGCCTGAAACCAGGTTTGTTGAGTTGTCAGTAGAGTTAGGACTACTTGAACTAGGCTTAGGAGATTCTATCTGAATCTCTGATCAGAATGCACAAGGTCAGGGGGAATAACTCATATGGACTCAGGATGAAGGAATCTCAGAGAGAATGTGAATGGTTGTAGGGGGAACATTCAGCAGAAAAGGATAATCAGTATAGACTGACTAAGAATCAGGACACTGAATTCGGGGCTTGTCACCCTGATAGGTCACCTGTGGTATCAGTTAGAATACAAATCTGACTGACTGGTATGTTTCCTGATTTTTACCTAGTCATCTGATCTTACGTGCATTTTCCTTGATATTGTCTGTTGTATTGTCCAATCAATTTAATTTGCCTTTTGATCCCAGCCATTCATTTAATATTCAGTTATTATTTAATACAATTTATTTGAATTAAATACGGACATGCTCTAATGTGCATTTAATGCACTGTGGGCGGGAACAGTTTTCGATAAAGTTTGACCAATTACTTTTGAAAAACCGAAGAGTCTACATGCTTTTTGCGTTTTAATCTTAATCGTTGAATCCCATAAGTCATTACTTTCTGAGCCATCCGATTCAAACCGAAATTTTGTATAAATATGGGAAGATTGTGCTATTAAAATCTTTATGCACCCAAATATTTTCTTAACATATTTCTCTCTGCAAACCGATTTTATTATCCTCTTCATATTATTTCCATGGCTTCTCCATCTATAGATTCTTTCTTTGGAAATCTTTTCCATTTAAGAAATGAGATCCATTATGAACCCTTTGGGGATTTTTCCTCTCAGCACCCCAACATCTTGCCTGTGCGGGATTTATATAATGATGTAGGTCTTCTGTAATTTATTACAGCAAGACCTCAGAGACTCCACCCGCGACTTGTTGCTGCTTTCTACCTAAAGATGGCGCAGAACAAGGATTCCCAGGAGTGGGAAACATGTATTCCCCTGACCACTTGTGTAAAGGGGAAGGATGGTGAGGAGGAGATGACCAGGAGATGGGTCACCCTCAACATCAGGAGGAAGATTAAGGAGGTGTTTAATCTTCCCAGCTCTGGACGAAGCCCGGTGGACTATGGGTTTGGGAACGAGAAGGACTTTCTCCAGTCCCTATGAGATGGGGATGTCGTCCTGAAGTCGGGACTCAATAAATCAGTCCTGAGGACTGAGAACCGTCACTTCTTCGACCTGACAAGTCAGGGAGTGATGGGGACTGCCAGAGGATTGGAGCAGATCTCCAGACCAAAGCTTTACACGATGATGGCAATCTCTGACGCCTCTATGCACAATTTTGACTGGGAGGAGTACTTTCTCCAAATGCTGGTAGCTGAGACCAGAAAAATCAAGTACTCGCCAGAGGGTCAGGCGACGTTCGAGGCCAAGATGCATTTTGGCACCAAAATCTCACTGATTTTGGAGACCCTGGACCTCGGGAACGTAGATCAAGCCCAGTCCCTTGAGCTTCCACCCAAAACTGATCTCTTCAGAGCCTATTCCAGTGATGCTGGCACCAGGAGAAGACCACGAACTCAGAAGAAGAAGGCCCAGGCGAGCATGACTGAGAGAGTCAAGGCTCAGGCAGGCAAGTCTTCAGAGTCCGATACAGTAAAGCCAGCGGAGGATAAATCTAAGACCTCAGGACCCAAGCAACAAAAACTGAAATTTCTATATTCAGGGTCAGCTGGGCGAGAGAAGAAGCTCGTGGAAGAGCGAGAGAAGAAGCTTATGGAAGAGAGAGAGGCTGAAGAAGCTGTTCAGCATGCAACTCCGGAGAGGGAACCGGCTCAGACCTCGCTTGAAATTGCTCCCATTACGTCTGTTCCGGATGTTGCATCCCCTGATCCTGATCAACTGATTCTCAACATTGCCTCAACCTATCAGAGTTCAGAAAAGGATCAGGTGGAACCTGCTCAGGAAGGAGAAGTTGAGCAGGAGGGTGCTGAACCAGTTCAGGCTGAAGCCCCATGGCCGTTTCCTGCGCCCGATGTGAACAATTTATCAGATTTTATTAGACTGTAGCAAGGGGAGCGTCAGCTGAAATGGTGGAGAGAAGGTTTCCTGACCTCTCTGAAGCTCAGAAGGAGGCAGTGGTGCAACTCCGCACTTTTGCCATGATCAGAAACGCCACATGGTCTGAGCACAGTCAGCTAGGAGAGTCCAGAGGATGGGACTGCATTGCAGAGCTAGAAGCCGCCCTTTTTGATCATTATTTGATGTAAACTCTCTACATCATTTGATTAAGATGGTGGATTTTATCAAAACAGTCCGCCAAATTTATCCTGAGCCTGAAACTCAGAAAGCTGAGGAAGAGAAGGGAGAGGAGAAGAAAGCTGAGATGGATGTGGTGGTGATTGCTGATGATGATCAGCAAGGTGGCACTGAGGGAGTCAGTGCACCGGCCGATGAAGCAATCCTGGGACCCGGGATTGCGGAGGCTTCAGGAGAGGGTCCACCAGGCATGGTCCGAGTCAGAGGAAAATGGACCACACTCGAATCTCTATATCTTCAGAATTCCTCACGAGCTCTTGGCAATCTGCACAGGAGGGTAATTCTCATTGAGAGAAAAACAAGTAGGGTTGGTACAAATTCTGAAGTGCTGAACAACAAGATGGATAGACTGGACCGTGACCTGAATGATATGGCCACAGATATGCATGCCGCAATAGACCTTCCCGGGGAAGTTCGGACTGAAATAAACGTAGACCTTACTGTTATTTCCGACCAAACCAAGGGGGCCATTCAGAACTGCAATCGAATGGTCTCTGATGTGCAGACTCAGCAAGAGACTAAGCTTGCCACTTTTCTGGATCAACAATTATCTGAGAAAGTTGACCAACTAGTTGATGAGAAGTTGGTCAAGCTGAAAGCTGAACTGAAGGAGGAGCTGCTGAGTGAGAGGTCTGCACAGGAGAAGGTGGAAATTGCATCTGCCCTAGACAACAGGATGGAAAACTTCGAGGGTCGACTAAAGGCTGCACACAATTCAGCCGTTGATAAGCTCAGTGTCGGCCTAAGAGGGATGGCAGGGCAGATTGGGCAGTTGCAGGTCAAGCAGACTGAGATGGATAGTCAGTTCAATCTTTTGGCGGAGTCAGTGGATGAAGTTGTTAAACGTATTAATGACGATGATGCCAAAAAGGGGGAAGAAGGGAAGAAGCAAATTGCTACAACTGGGAAAGCTAAGAAGAAAATCTTCCCCCCTGAACTGAAAGCGGCGGAAAGGAAGAGGACAAGGTCCGTTGCTGCTGCCATCGAAGCTGCTGAAGGTTCAGAGCCGAAGAAATTGAGGTCTTCTGAGGATCCTGCTCTGGAACCTTTGTACAAGGAAATGGAGGAGCAAATGCAAACTGGGCTGACCACTCAGAAGAAAATGGTGATGACTGAAGCTGAAAAGATAGCAAAAATGAAGGAGATTTCGCTCCTTAGTCAGATCCAGTGCCTGAAGGAGTCCAATGAGTACCTGACTTCGCAGGTTCAGAAGAAGAAATCTGTGTCTTCTGGATCTCGGATAAAGACTCAGAGGAAAATGGTGGTCAGTTCAGATCAAGGCCCTCCTCCACTGAAGTTTGTGGAAGACTTCATTCCTATAAAGATGCTGGAGGTGTGGATTCCGATCCGGAATAGGTGGGCCCACCTATTCTATGTGGTGGGGTTATGGGACGATCTAACTGAAGATAAGGACGTCATACTCCATCACTGGATGGCACAGGAGCACCCTGATCTCTGGGCTGAAATCATCAGACATGCTGACACTGAAGGTGTAGAGATCGCTCCTCCGGAATTCATCAAGTACCCTCCTCCACTCTTTAGGAACTCCAAGCAACTGGACCGGAAAGCAATATCTGAAGAAGTCGTCAGAGTAGGACGAGTTGCCGGGGCCGTTGCTGATCGGAACAGGATGAAGCAGGTCCTGAACTGGGTATTGGAGATGTACGAGATTCCACTGACTGCTTGAAATAAGGATGAAGACTAGATCAGGAGCTAGTTGTTCAGAAATTTTGTAATAGCTTCAGGATACTTGTACTTTCTTATCAATCAATGAAGTTATTTACTTTTCCTGAGTACAACTTCTTGTTGACTCCTGAATTTATTTTTCTGAATCCTTATCAAGAACTGTACTAACCCATTCCTTGTTTTCATCTTATAGACTAAGAACCTAATTTGACAGGTGGTACTGAGTTATTCTCACTGACTAAGTCAGTTGATTGTATAGATGAATAGGAATTTGCTTAAGGGTTTTGGCATCATCAAAAAGGGGGAAATTGTTAGGACAATCTGAGTATTTTGATTAGATCCCAAAACCCCTGATGAATTT
>JAPKLY010000297.1:185151-282513 GCA_026898435.1 Prunella vulgaris
GAAGCTCTTGAAGACCCAAACTGGATTGTAGCTATGCAAGAGGAGCTGAATCAGTTTGCAAGACAAGAAGTTTGGACTCTAGTGGAGAGGCCCAAACATCAGAAGGTCATAGGTACTAAGTGGGTATTCAAGAACAAAAAGGATGAAAATGATGTAGTAGTTAGAAACAAGGCAAGGCTAGTAGCACAGGGGTATTCACAGTCAGAGTGGATTGACTATGATGAGACATTTGCTCCTGTGGCAAGACTAGAAGCCATTAGATTGTTTCTGGCCTATGCTGTTTTCAAAGGGTTCAAAGTCTATCAGATGGATCTCAAGTCAGCTTTTCTGAATGGAATCCTGGCAGAAGAGGTTTATGTGGAACAGCCACCAGGATTTGAGATAGGGAACAAGGTTTATAGGTTGCAGAAAGCTTTATATGGACTAAAGCAGGCACCTAGAGCCTGGTATGATACTCTATCACAGTTCCTACTGGATAGTGGATTCAGTAAAGAAAAGATAGACAAAACCTTGTTTAGAAAGGAAGACGGAGATGATATCCTCTTAGTGCAGATATATGTGGATGATATCATCTTTGGCTCCCCCAACAAACTGATGTGTGATGAGTTCAGCAAGCTGATGACCAGCAAGTTTGAAATGTCCATGATGGGGGAGATGACTTATTTCCTTGGACTGCAGGTAAAGCAGATGTCCAATGGAACGTTCATTAGCCAGGCTAAGTATGCCAAGAATTTGATAGAAAAGTTTGGAATCAGTAGCAGCAGAGAAGCTAAGATTCCAATGATGGCAAACTTTAGCATGGATCCAGATGAGGCTGGTGCGAAAGTGGATCAGACACAATATAGGGGACTTATTGGTTCTCTGCTGTATCTCACTGCCAGCAGACCTGATATCAGCTTTGCAATAGGGGTGTGTGCAAGGTTTCAGGCAAATCCTAAAAAATCTCATCTGGAAGCAGCGAAGAAGATTGTAAAGTATTTGAAGGGTACTTACAATCTAGGCCTCTGGTACCCAGCTGATAACAATTTTCAGCTGAGTGGGTATTCAGATTCTGACTATGGAGGGTGCAAGATTGATAGGAAATCAACTTCTGGCACATGTCAGTTTCTAGGAAGTAAGCTGATATCTTGGTTCTCCAAGAAACAGACTTCAGTAGCTACTTCCACAACAGAGGCAGAGTACATGGCTGCTGGTAGTTGTTGTTCTCAGCTGCTCTGGATCAGACAACAGCTGAGGGACTACCATGTGATTACAGAAGAGATACCCATTTTCTGTGATAGCACAAGTGCAATAGCCATTACTCAGAATCCTGTTCTTCATACTAGATGCAAGCATGTGGACATAAGACATCATTTTCTTCGGGATCATGCTGAGAAAGGAGATATCAGGATGGAGAAGATTCATACGGAGAAGCAGAGAGCAGATGTGCTTACCAAACCCTTAGCAGAGGTAAGATTCAGAGAATTAGTAGCAGAGTTAGGAATGATAGATGGAGGAGTAGCCTTTAGAAAGAAAGTTTTTGGGTAAACGGGTAGTCAGCTGGTACCCAGCTGAGGACTATTCTGCTGAAGTAATCAGTTGATCCTCACAACAGCTGATCTGGTATGTCTACTTATTCTTTCCTTTCTTTTCTCTATCTTGTTATGTCTAACTTGATACAGGGATAAGTTATGAAAGTCAGACAAGGCCACTTTGCTTCAGCTGGTCCATATCAGCTGACATTAAAGACCCAGATGAACAGAAAAGATTTTCATAAGGATCGCTCTTATCAGCTGATTTTGCCACGTCAGCATCTCGATAAGTATTTCTATGATCTTTATGTCGGTTTTTAAAATTTTATTTTATTTATCAAATCTTTTCAAAAATTAATAAATCCTTAATTTCTAAAATTATTTTAGAAAATTGGCAATCAAATCTTTTCTTTTATGAAAATTCGGGGATTTATTACCTTTTTCAAAATAAGGTGTCAGTTGCAATTAATTTAACTCCGCCTAAATCTTCTAAAAAAAAGCACTTTAATCATTACCTTTTTCAAAAAGGTGAAACTTTTGAGGCGGTCAAAACCTTTCGAAATCCTGACACCCACGCATCACCTCCAAAATTCTCAAAGGTCATTTATTCTGGACCTTTGATTTGTGTGATGCAAGATACAAATCTACGATCAAAATTGATTTGTTTTAATTTTGGAAAAACTGCTCATATTCTTCGAATACTATAAATACCCATTTAACTGATTTCTGAAAAACCTTTCTACTTCGACTTCCTTCTACCTTTCTCCTGCATATTATTCTCTGCATCTCTAATCTGTGTGTTGAAGCTATGGCGTCCAAGTCAATGCAAAAATTGTTCAAAGAAAAGATGTATGCGGAGATGTGTGTCGATTTCGACACGACTAGGGTTCCTGAAATTAGAGAAATCCTAAACCTTCTCCAACATCAAAATCTCCGAACCTTCATCTCCATGACCCCCCCTGATCATAAAACCCTAAATTTTTATGCCTTCCAATTCCTTCTTAGGGCCCAGTTCAGCACAGACTCCATCGGCTCCTTGGTTGATGAAGTAGCTGTTGTTATCTCCAAGGATGTTGTCGTTGATATCTTTGGCCTATCCTCCACTGGTGTCCAACCTCACAAATATAAAGAAGTCGACTATCTGGAAACCTTTCAGTTAATGGCCAGGACGAGTTTCAGGGACACCACCACGAACCTGAAGAAATCCATGCTGAGAAGGCGGTTTTGGTTCCTGATGGATGTGGTGACCAAGGTCATCTTGGCGGAACAGGGAAGTTTGGACGCCATTACCAAACTCCACCTGAGTGTGGCCCGCACCATTCTCGATGGGGTGCAAGCAGACTGGGTGAGTCTGCTATGGTTCCGCCTGGAACAGGAGTCCAAGAGGTGCTTGGTGAAGGAGGTGAATGGGGAACAGGTTTACAGCTTCAAATCCAAGTGTTCCATGGCCACCAAGATCACTATTCTTCTGAATCATCTGCTGCCCCAGCATGAGTGGGATGAGGAATGGGTTGTGGAGTACAACCACACTAAATTCCTAAGGGGAAGTAACCTGGACGTGATTGGGCCAGCTGATTCAGATTCCTTGGCTGATCCTATGTTTGCTGCCCCGGGCTCTTCTGCTGGTCCAGGAAAGAAGCAGAAGAGGAAGGCTTCAAAGCCTGCTGGAGGTGGTAAAAAGAAGAAATCTAAGAGAGAAACCACTCCAGTTCAAAGGAAGCTCTCTTTTGAGTCAGATGAAGAAGAGGATACTGCTGTGCTGAGCAGTTTAAAGAAGAAGCAGTCTTCAGCAGAGAGGGCTACTCTGCTGGTTGACGAATCCTCTGAAGAAGAAGAGCAGGCTGTTGAGGAATCAGCTGAGAAGGGAGAATCAGATGAGGATTCTGAGTCTGGCTCTGATGGAGAGGAAGAAGAGTCAGAGGAGAGGGAATCAGCTGAGCCCTCAGTTGCTGAGACTGAAGTGCTACATTCCTCTGGAGATGTTCCATCAGCAGAGACGCCTTTAGCTGCATCACCCTTCAGGTCAGCTTCACCTACTCCCCTATCTGATCCTTCTCTACATTCCACCACCCCAGCTGATCCCACACCTTCACAAATCTCATTCGGCAATGAACCAGAGGAGATAGCTACCTCTGGTGAGCCTTCAGCTACCCCCAAACCCTCTCACCCCCAACCCATCAACCTTGATGACCCCAACTCCCCCTCAGAAATGGCCAAACAAGCACGCCTATCCCACCACCGTTCAAAGGGGCCTCTTGAACGAGGGATGATTATATCTGCCCTAGCCCACATTTCCCTTTACATCCCTAAACTCAACCCTTACCCAGCCTACCAAGACATCCTTGCTGATGGCCTAGCCTAGGCACAAGCAAGAGAAGGGCCAGTCACTTTCTTTCTGGCCCTAATTAAGGAGATGGGAGAAGCAGCATTCACTGAATGGGAGGAAATTTTGATGGAGGCCTTGGAGGTTAAGGCTTCATCCCAGCTGACATCCCCTGAAGGGCTGAGGAAGGTGGCTAGAGCTCTGTTGCTCAAAGATGGAGTGGCACTGGACTGCCCTGAAACAGCAGAGACTGAATTTATTCCTCCAGTAGCAAGCTTTGAGATCTCCCCTGCTGATCAGGTAACTCCTGCCCTTTTGGATCAATTGAAAGGATATTTTGATGACCACATCAGGGAGGTCAAAGGTACTCTTCTTGCTGCCAAGTCTGCTGCCCCCTCTATGATTGAAACTCATGTTCATCAAGTCCTGCTGGACCATCGCAACAAGCTGAAGGAAGTTATGGAGGACAGCTTGTATGCCACCCGGATTGAATTCTTCAATACTCTCCAGAACTTCAAGGCAACTGCCAGGGCCTTCAATGATGATGCATCTGCCTCACTTGCTGCTGAGTCTGAGAGATTCAGATTGGTCTCCGAAAGGTTGGAAGGACAAATTGCTGAGTGCAAACACGGTCAGGAGGACCTTAAAGATGTTGTGGACAACCTTCCTTCTTCTCTACCCTCTGTTGCAGTAATTGATGATATCAAAAAGGGGGAAGAGAAGAACTCAGCTGCTATTGCTGCCTTGCAAGCTGAGATGGCCTCTCTGAGAGCTCTTCTGGTGGATAATCAAGGGGTTCTATCTGCTAGGATAGAAAATGTTGAAGAATACATCAACACCAGAAAGATGGCTGCTCAGAAGACTCAGGAGCTGAGAGATTAGAAAATGGCCGAGGCATTGCAGAAGCAAGAAGTTGTTGCTGTAGAAAGGGAGAAGAAGAAAAGAATTATGAATGCTGAATTGGACGAAAAGTTGGCTAAGGAGTTGCAGCTATCTGAGAAAGAAACCCCTGAGGAAAGGAGGAAGAGGCAGGAGAGGGAGATGAATGATGAGCTTGAAAGGAGATTTTAGAGGAAGCTGAAGAAGAAGGGGAAAGCAGTAGCTCAAGGCAGCAGGACTAGGAGTGGAAAGTTCATCAGAGATCCAAATGAGCCTCTAGTTGATGGACCAATTGATATGTTCTACAATCAATTGTCTGATGAGCTGGTGGATCTCTGGAAAACTATAAAAGCCAAAACCATGATCCACTTCTATGTTCTTCGAGGAGAAGATACCAGAGGAGAGAGAGAGAAAAATGCTGAGTTCAGAGACTGGTTGAAGGAGACTTTTCCTAAGTTCTTCAGAGCTATCACAGAAGAGATGCTTAAGGTAGAGGTTCAGCCAGAGTTGCCAGAGATTGAGTATCTTCCTACTCCAACTGATGTGAGTGGAAAGATAGATTGGGTGGAAATCAGGAAACATTGGCTGCAGATCACTCAACTCTTTCATTAGCTTTCTGACAACTCCCTGCCAGCTTTGAAGGAAATAGAGAAGAGATTCCTGAACTGGTTGCAAGTTCCGCTCAGCAGCAGAAGACCTCTCCTCATGTAATAGTCCAGCTGAGTCAGCTGATGATTAGGTATTTTTTTATTTCTGATTGTTCTTTCTCTTTTGATTATTAATAAAGCTTTATGATTTCAGACAACTTCTTGTTGTCAGCTGCATTTTGATTCTGTCTAAAGATCTTACTTAAAGATCTTCTTTTCTGTCCTATGTTGATCTTGATTTTGATTAAATTTGCTTATCTGTTGAGATCAGCTGAGTTGGTTTTTATATCATCAAAAAGGGGGAACTTGTTAGGATTTCTGTGTTAGATGTTTTGATGATATAATAAACCAATCAGCTTGTAATAGGACCAGCTGAACATGTTAGTCAGCTGATGAGTAGTTAGGATTAGATAGGTTCAAGTGAGGGGGAATCTACCTTGCTGCCTAGAAGATCCGAAGCTATCATAGAAGAGAAGACCAGCTGAGATCTTGTGGACTTAGCCGATTTTAGAAGACAGAAGATTTAAGCAGCTGACACTGGAGCATCGAGAGCAGATCATCAGAGAAGTTTACATCAGCCGATAGCTGTAGAGCAGATCAGCTGATATCAGAAGATTAGCTGATCAGCTGAGAGCACGCCGCAGACAAGACAAGGACCGTGGATAAAAGACATATCCAGACGGAGTCAAGAAGACCAGCTGAGGTCCAAGTATCAGCAGACTGATACACCAGCTGAGGAGACAGATCAACTGAGGTTCTGTGCTCGGCCCAGATTCTTCGGAATCAATTTTAAGGTTTAACTTGCGACATAAAAGGAAGATTCCCAGAATAGAAGATCAATCAATCAAGGGGACAAACTTGATTGATTGAAGATCGCGAAGATTGACGGGAATCAAGAAGGAAATTCAATCAATCACATTGATTGATTGAATACGAGATTATAGGATCTCAGATTTCTAGTCCATCCCAACGGCTAGTTATTTGATCCTATAAATTAGAGTAATAGTGATAATTTCAGTATTGGATTTACACGCACATCAAGCTAGCCGATACTTTGTCAAATTTATCACTTACGCTAAAAAACACCATTCATACTTATCCTTTGTAAAAGCTTTGTAGAAGCTGTGAGAAGTCAACTGCGCTTGTAGCATTGACAAGTTGTAAGAGAGTAGTACTCTCAAACTGTGTAAGTAAGTGAGTAAGTGAGTTAGTGGAGAGCCCCTCAAGTCCAAGTTGGATTGAGGAGAGTGGATGTAGGACAGTTGGTCCGAACCACTATAAATCCCCTGTGTCTATTCGTATTTCTTTCTGTTCTTATTTGTGCACATCACATAAAAACCGATTTTCATTAAAAATGTTTCCGCACTATACACAGCGCACTATTTTCAAAATTCAGACTACCTCAAGTAGTCTGCTGATTTTCTGAATAAACCAGTAAAATTGAAAAAGGTTTTTGAATCCTTACAAGTCTATTCAACCCCCCCCCCCTTCTAGACTTGTTCAAGTGTATTCTTCCCAAAAACCTGCCTTTGGGACCAACAGATACAATTTCCCAATTCCTGATACACCACGGGTTCGTGAAAGGAACAATGGACAGGACCCTCTTCAGGATATCCGTAGGGGAGGACATTCTCTTGGTTCAGATTTATGTGGATGACATAATATTTGGATCTCCTACTCTGAAGCTTTGTGAGAAATTCTCCAAGATGATGACTGGGAGATTTGAGATGTCAATGATGGGAGAGATGAACTTCTTTCTGGGTCTCCAGGTCAGGCAATCTGACACCGGAATCTTCATAAATCAGTCCAAGTATGAAAGGGACTTGATTCAGAAGTTTGGAGTTCAGACCAGCAGAGTCTCACGTATTCCCATGAACACAAATGAGAAACTGGATCCTGACAAAGAAGGAGCCTCAGTAAATCAGACTGAATATAGGGCACTGATTGGATCTTTATTGTATCTGACTGCAAGTCGTCCTGACATCACCTATGCAGTCGGAGTTTGTGCAAGGTATCAGTCTGATCCAAAGAAAAGTCATCTAGAGAGTGCCAAAAAGATACTGAAATACCTTAAGGGTACAGTCAATTTAGGACTTTGGTATCCCTCTGATGACAATCTAGAACTGATTGGCTATTCAGATGCAGATTAGGGAGGTTGTAGGCTTGATAGGAAATCAACTACATGCACATGTCAGTTTCTAGGGAGTAAACTGATCTCTTGGTTTTCTAAGAAGCAAATCAGTGTTGCAACGTCTACGACAGAGGCTGAGTATATGGCGGCAGGCAGTTGTTGCTCCCAAATCCTTTGGTTGAAGCAGCAACTGAGAGACTACCAAATAGAGGCCACTGAAGTCCTAATTTATTGTGACAACAATAGTGCCATTGTCATATCCCAAAACCCAGTATTACACACAAGGTGTAAACATGTAGACATTCAGCATCACTTTATCAGAGATCATCTTGTTGGTCCCTAAAGAAGACTTTGAGTCTTCTTGTTTTGAAAACAGCTGACTTTACAATCAGCTGAGTGCATAGTGATCTTAGTGTGCGGAAACATTTTTAGCTTAATACTTTTAATGAAAACCTTTTATTTAGTGTAGCAAGTTAGAGCAATAAAATAAAGCAAGAAAACCACACAAGATTTATAGTGGTTCTGACCAACTGTCCTACATCCACTCTCCTCAATCCAACTTGGAGTTGAGGGGCTCTCTTACTCACTTACTAACTCCCTTACAACCTTCGAGAGAAATCTTTCTTACAACTTGTTAGTGCAAACAGCCTTGCAACTAACTGATCGACTTCTACAAAGTCTTACAAATGAATAATAAAGTATAATGAGTGTGTTTGTGTACAGAGGAAAAAGTGCAGCCTATCTGCTAGTGTAATCTCGCGTAGGAACAATGTTATTTTTCTCTCTTGTACTCATATTTATAGGTATCAAAAACTAGCCGTTAGAGTTGACTAGGATTTGAAATCCCTATATATATGTAATCAATCAATCAATCAGAATGATTGATTGATTCTTGATTTCCAGGTTGATATCTTTCCATCTTTGGCTTGATCTTCAATCTGATTGACTTGATTTGATTGCCTATGATTCTGGAAATCTTCTAGCCGTTGATGCGATCTTGTCCTCTTGACATGATTGACTTTCTGTAAATAGAACATCTATGCAACGACTTCAGATGACCTCAGCTGATCTGGGTGGTCCTCTGCTGATTTGACCTCGTCTGATTTCTGCACCTCAGCTGATCTTACATCAGCTGACCTGGACCGCAGCTGATCTGACATCAGCTGACTTGACATCAGCTGATATCTAGCACCTCAGCTGACCTTCACCTAAGCTGACCATCCTTAGCTCATCTGACCTCAGCTGATCAGCTGACCTCCCAAGATCAGCTGGTTTTAATGGCATCAAAACATAAGGGATTTCCCAACAATTTTCCCCTTTTTGATGATATTAATACCCGAAGAAAATTTGATATTCCTCCAATCAGCTGGCTTGCCTGAACTCATCTGATTATCCCCCTTGATCAAATACCATCTGATTTCTTCTTGAAGAATATATATGGGACATCTTGTAGACGAATTCTTGGCTACCAGTGATTGTCGGCAGGAGTCAAAATTTGACATATCTTTCAGCACTGGGCTCGGAATCGCCATTATAATACCATTCTGGAAGCAAAATGACGATTCTGATTGAACTCACTGCTATGCGGTGACCTATGACGTCCTTAATCAAAATTCCATCATCTGGCAGCTCTAACGGTTGATTTTCTTTCTCTGAAAATTATCAAAAATCATCTGGAGTAATTTTTGAGTGTTCTTCTGAACTGCAGACTGCATGACACTCTTTAGGAAAGTCTTCTGATGTGCAAGGGTCGTCTGTGCATGTGAGATCAGCTGCCTCTGAGGTCAGCTGGTTACCTCAGCTGATGTTCCCCCTTACACATCTCAGCTGATTTTCCACCTAAGTGTAGGCCTTCCCCCTTAATTGGGTAGATGTTTGTGTTTGGATCTATATATCACACTCAGCTCATCTGATTTGATCATCTTCTCATCTGATATCGGCTTTTTGTCCAATCTCTTGAGCTGGTGTGTACCTGGAAAAGAAATCAGGCAATAGGTACCCTACTGGGTCCTGGAGGGTCAGGAGGCAGTTCTTTAGGGATCCATAGGAATAGGTCATCCTTATGAGACTTAGGAGACCTTATCCATCTCCCATATTTATCAACAAAGACAATCTCCTTCAGAGGGTTTCTCTTAGGAGGATGTCTTAGAACAACAGGTCTTGTGATCTAATTATAAGGGTAAGTCCTGCTTGAGCCTTTGAATGACTCATAGACAACAGCTTTAGCTGATTTTGCAGGTTTGGGTGGTATTTTAAATGTAACCGAGGGTGGAGAAGGGTTCTGCTTGGACTTACCCTTCTGGGATGGTCCAGGTTGATCTATCCTCATCTGATTTTTCCCTTTTCCCTTATTATCAGTTCCCTGAACCTGTGCCTTTTTCTTCCCTTTAGAGGACTTAGGGAAGCCAACACCTCTTTTGTCATGCTCTTGTTGAGAGGAAGCAGCTATAGATGATATTGCATTATGTTCATTGGTCAGCTGATCCTCATTTTCTTTGGTCTGTGTGTGTTGTTTAAAGAGTTCATCGAACTTAGCCTTTAATAGCTTGTGTTCCTCTTCCAACCCAAGATTTTCAGCCAGCAGCGTAGCTACCAATTGTTCCTGTTCCTCACATTTGACTCTTAAATCTTCTGACTCTTGAGTTTGTGAGGAAGTGGGTTCAGCTGATAGATCAGGAGACTGACCTTTCTCGAGGGTCAGCTGAGAGACTTCAGCTTTTAGCCTTGAGTTCTCCTCTTCTAGTTTAGCACAGACACTTAGAGAGGATTGGAGATCTAAGAGCAGCTTTTGCATCTCAGACTCCATAGAATCGGTAGAAGAGCAAGATGAGCTAACAGAGGGGGTTTCATCTTCTACCTCTTCTGTATCTGCCATGAGGCAAAAATCCTCTGATGATGGTGAATCAACAGTGGAGATGTATTCTTCAAAATCTTGAATAATCTTGTTCATCTCCTCTTCAAAGTTCACACCACAATTGTAAGACATGATTCCTGCAAAAAGTGTTAGGAGAAATAACACACAAGGATTTTTCAAAAAGGATTTGGATCTGCCCTGGTGACCACCTAAAGCTTCTCAGGCTGTGGCCGTTAGGACACACAGCTCTGATACCACTTGTTGGTCCCTAAACAAGACTTTGAGTCTTCTTGTTTTGAAAACAGCTGACTTTACAATCAGCTGAGTGTGCAGTGATCTTAGTGTGCGGAAACGTTTTTAGCTTAATCCTTTTAATGAAAACCTTTTATTTAGTGCAGCAAGTTAGAGCAATAAAATAAAGCAAGAAAACCACACAAGATTTATAGTGGTTCGGACCAACTGTCCTACATCCACTCTCCTCAATCCAACTTGGAGTTGAGGGGCTTTCTTACTCAATTACTAACTCCCTTACAACCTTCGAGAGAAATCTCTTTTACAACTTGTTAGTGCAAACAGCCTTGCAACTAACTGATCGACTTCTACAAAGTCTTACAAATGAATAATAAAGTATAATGAGTGTGTTTGTGTAAAGAGGAAAAAGTGCAGCCTATCTGCTAGTGTAATCGCGTGTAGGAACAAGGTTATTTTTCTCTCTTGTACTCATATTTATAGGTATAAAAAACTAGCCGTTAGAGTTGACTAGGATTTGAAATCCCTATAAATATGTAATCAATCAGAGTGATTGATTGATTCTTGATTTCCAGGTTGATATCTTTCCATCTTTGGCTTGATCTTCAATCTGATTGACTTGATTTGATTGCCTATGATTCTGGAAATCTTCTAGCCGTTGATGCGATCTTGTCCTCTTGACATGATTGACTTTCTGTAAATAGAACATCTATGCAATGACTTCAGATGACCTCAACTGATCTGGGTGGTCCTCTGCTGATTTGACCTCGTCTGATTTCTGCACCTCAGCTGATCTGACATCAGCTGACCTGGACCTCAGCTGACTTGACATCAGCTGATATCTAGCACCTCAGCTGACCTTCACCTAAGCTGACCATCCTTAGCTGATCTCCCAAGATCAGCTGGTTTTAATGGCATCAAAACATAAGGGATTTCCCAACACATGTTGAGAAGAAAGATATCAGGATGGAAAGGGTCCCTACTGACAAGCAGAGAGCTGACATCCTGACTAAGGCTTTGCCTGAAACCAGGTTTGTTGAGTTGTCAGTAGAGTTAGGACTCCTTGACCCAGGCTTAGGAGATTCAATCTGAATCTATGTTCTAAATGCATAAGGTCAGGGGGAATGACTAACTAAGGATCAGGATGGGAAGTCAGTAGAGAGAGTGAATGGTTGAAAAGGGAACATTCAGTATAAAAGGATGATCAGTATAGACTGACTAAGATTCAGGACACTGAATTCAGGGCTTGTCACCCTGATAGGTCACATGTGGAATCAGTCAGAATACAAATCTGACTGACTGGTATGTTTCCTGAATTATTTTTAGTCATCATATCTTGCTTGCATCATCATTGGACACTGTTTGTCGTATTGTCAAATCAAATCTTTTTGTCACCAAATCTCAACCGTTCATTAAATTTTCAGTTATTATTTAATGAAAATTATTTGAATTAAATACGGACATGCTCTGACGCACATTTAATGCAATGTGGGCGGAACGGTTTCCGATAAAGTTTTGAATCACTAATTTTGAAAACTGAAGATGCTCAATCCGCATCCATGCATCTTGCGTTTTAATCTTAACCATTGAATCTCATAAGTCATAATTTTCTGAGCCGTCTGATTAAAACTGAATTTTTAGTATAAATAGGGGAAGTTTTTGTCATTGCGACCTTTAAGCACTCAAATATTTTCCTTGCTATATTTCTCTCTGCTAATTGCTTTCCTTCATATCTTCATATCTTGATCATGGCTTCACCTTCTGCCGATTCATTCTTTGGGAATCTTTTCCACTTAAGGAATGATATTTGCTGGGAACCCATTGGTAACTTCTTTTTAAATCACCCAGACGCTTTGCCTATAAAAGAACTCTTTGAGAATGTTGGATTGCTTCGATTCATCTCTGTCAAGCCTCAGAGACTTCATTCTCGTCTTGTTGCTGCATTTTATATCAAGATGACGCAGAACAAGAACACTGAAGAGTGGGAAACCTGCATCCCTTTGACCTCTTGTGTGAAGGGGAAGGATGGTGAAAAGGAGATGACCAGAAAATGGGTCAATGTCAACATCAGGCAGAAGATCAAGGAGGTTTTCAGTCTGCCTGACTCTGAACGCAGCCCGGTGGAGTATGGGGCTGGTCATGAGAAGGAATATCTTCAGTCACTCTGCGATGGAGATGTCATTCTAAAATCTGGGCTAAATAACTCTGTGCTGAGGACGCCCAACCGTCACTTCTTTGACCTGACTAGTCAGGGCGTGATGGGGATTGCTGGAGGATTAGAGCAGATCTCCAGGCCGAAGCTGTATACCATGATGGCGATCAAGGACTCATCTGTGCATCAATTCAACTGGGAGGATTACTTCCTCCAATTACTGGTGGTTGAGATCAGCAAAATCAAGTACTCGCCAGAGGGTCAGGAGACATTTGAGGCGAAGATGCACTTTGGTACGAAGATCTCTCTGATCTTGGAAACTCTGAATCTCGGAGATGTTGATCAGGCTCAGTCTCTTGAGATTCCTCTAAAGGTTGATCTCTTCAGATCTTACTCCGGTGATGCTGGCACTCAGAAGAAGAAGAGCAGAACCTTGAAGAAGGGTCAGGCGAGCAAGGCTCAGGCGACCACTGGCACTAAGGCTCAGGCAAGCACGACTCAGGGAGTCAAGGCTCAGGCGAAGCTCCAAAACCAGCGGAGGAGAAGTCCACAAAGCCTTCTGGACCCAAGCAACAGAAGCAGAGCTTCAAGTTTCCAGGCTCTGAAAAGAAGAAGGTTGTGGAAGAAGAAAAGGCTGCTGAAAAGGAGACGACTCAGTAAGCATCTCCAGATACGTGTTTGCCAAAATCGTGATGATTTCCACGCAAGTGAACGTGGTCGTTGTTGTCGTGGCAAGTTAACCAAGTTAAATATCGAACACAGGGAAACGATGCGATATCAAGCAAGCATTGAATGTCTACAAAAGGCTAATAGCTAGGAAAGCAAGAAAACCATCAAGGATTCTATCTACTATGGCAAAGCAAAGTAAATCCTAACTATCACCTCAAAGAAGTGAGCAAGTGTTAAGTGTACATGGAAGTAATCCTACTATGGTTCCTCTAGAATCCTATCCATCCTAGCATGCAAAAGGTCTCTTGGTATCTTAGTCAAACCAACTAGTGTCTAGATCTCTCTACAACACAAGCTAAGGCTCTATTAGGTGTCTAGATCTCTCTACAACTCCTAACACTCCAATTAAGATGTCTTAGGCTAATATGCAATTCTCATTGGTCATACAAGCCAAACATCAAACACTTGGTATGCATAAGGTTCTTATAGCTCAATTCTCATTTCATAGCTAACCATATAAGCCATACATTCCAATTAAACATCCAAAGCATTCATACAAGTCATTAATCAGAGAACTAATCCAACAAGATCACTAATTCATGCATAGGATTAACAAGAGACTAAATTCATTATTATTCATACAACCATGCAACAAAAGATTAGCCCATGGCTAATTGGAAATGTAAATCAACAATTAAGACATAGACAAACATGATTAACACTAATATGAAATGAAATACAAGAAATCTTAGCAATTGTTGAAGAATTGAAATACAAGCATCAAACCTTGAAAAGCTATCTCCTAATCTGGAATGCAAAATGAGAAATTGAACCGTACAATTGTAGCTTGAATCGAGAGAAGAACATAGGAACAAACGGATCAAAATTCCGACGGATGGATCAAAAGTTATGGAAGAAAGAAGATTGCATCAAACTAAGAACCCACTAAGTAACTACCTAATTCTCTCTCTAAACTAATCTAAGAACTAACTAATGAAGATCTAATGTGACTTGGATCCCTTGAGAATCAGATCCTTGGAGTATTTATAGTACTCGCAATGTTTGGTCCAAAATGCCCTTTATTAAACGAGCAAAAAAATGAAACAGCCATTCGAAAATGTGAAGTCCGGGGCATCACACGAGTGCACCACAGTCGAGTCCAGCTCGTGTGAGCATTCGAGTGAGCCTTCATCACACGAACCAGAGGGTTGTCGCTCGAGTCCATGCTTGTGGTCGCTCGAGTCCAGCTTCGGCTTGTGCGATCGATCCTCGACTTCCTCGTTTTTTTCATATCTTGAGTTCTAGAGCTCCGATTGACTCGATTCTTTTTCCGTTGCGACCCTCTGTTCAAACTCTTCAACATGGTCTATCATTTGCCTCCATTGGATCAACTCAAATTTTCTGAACTTTTACGAACTTGTTCGTCTTTTGCCGGTTTTTGCTCGTTTTCACTACAAAACACATTTTCTTGCCACAAAATGGTTAATAGCACAATTTATACCAAATTAGGGTCAAATATGAACATAAACATATCAAAACCATGTAGAAATGGATGCAAAAACATGCAATTATGACCCTAATCAATATGCAACCTCCTCAGACTGTTCTAGAGGTTGCTCCCATCTCTGTAGTTTCAGAGACTACACCTTCAGATCCAGCGCCATTTGTCTATGAGCAGGATGTGGCGAGTGATCAGATCAGACTGGTTGTGACTGAATTTTAGGACGAAGAAGTCAGATCGGAAGAAGGTCAAGGGGAACCCGCTCAGGGAGAACCCGTTGCTGAGATGTAGGCTACTCAAGGCAGAAAAGATGTTGTGGCTGAGGAAGCTGGAGAGAAAGAGACTGAAGGAGTTCAGGTTGATGCTCCGTGGCCATTCCCTGCGCCTGATGAGAATTTATTGCCAGACTTTGAGGTCGTGGCAAGGGGAAGGGCAGCTGAAGTGGTAGACGAGAG
The DNA here is from genome assembly GCA_026898435.1 of Prunella vulgaris. Taxonomy (NCBI): domain Eukaryota; kingdom Viridiplantae; phylum Streptophyta; class Magnoliopsida; order Lamiales; family Lamiaceae; genus Prunella; species Prunella vulgaris. Next base: position 200,523 of record JAPKLY010000297.1, read on the forward strand.
GTTTCCTGATCTCTCTAATGCTCAGAAAGAGGCAGTGGTGCTGCTTCGCACTTATGCCATGCTCCGGAGTGCCACCTGGCCTGAACTGGGTCAGTTGGGCTAAGTGAAAGGATGGGATAAGTTGGCTGATGATGAAGCAGCTCTCTTCGATCACTTTGAGGTAACTTCCTTGCGTCACCTTATTAAGATTCCTGACTTTGTCAAGACAGTCCGAGGGATTTATCCTGAGGCACAACTTACTGAGCCTGAACGAGATGGAGAGGGAATGGAAATGACCTTAGTCCCGCATTCAGAGGCTCAGGGAGAGAATCAGGTGATGGGGCAAGAAGTAGATCAGCCTGGAAAGGATGTGAGGATGATGGAAAAGGAGAAGGAAGGGGAGAAAAAGTAATCGAGATTGCTGACAATGAAACTGTTCAGCAAGGTACGACTGCTACGGGCAGTACACCACCCAAGGACGCACCCCGACGACCCAGGGCTGCTGAGGGTTCTCGAGAGGGTCTGAGTTCACTCTTTAAGATTCCCAGAGGTGCAATTCAGAAAAGATGGGCTTGGGGACGGACACTCAGTGGGATCAACCGTCGGCTCAATGTGCACAATACGAGGATTAACATGTTTAATCTAACAGCGAACTTGGCTAATAATCGTATGAAGAAGGTGGAGCGGGATCTGAATGAGATGGGGCAGGAAATGAATGCTGCGATCGATCTTTTTGGTGAAGTCGGGATAAAACACTCAATGGAAAACACAGCTATATCTGAGCAGGCAAAGGGGGCCATTTGGGCATGCAAGAAAATGGTATCTGATGTCAAAACTCAGCAAGAGTCTCAGCAAACCACTTTTCTTGGTCAACTGAATGAACGAGTTGATCAGCTGGTTGATGAAAAGATGGCTAAGCTGAAGGAAGAACTGAAAGCGGAACTACTGAGTCAGATGTCTGACCAAGAGAAGAAGGAGATCGAAGTAGCTCTGGACTCCAGAATGGAGGGTTTTGAAGGGAGACTGAAGTCAGAGCACAACAACGCAGTAAAGGAGCTTAGTTCCGGTCTGAGGGGTATGGCAAGTCAGATCGGACAACTTCAGGGCAAACAACAGGAGTTGGGCGATCAGTTCGCCATTTTAGTTGGTTCAGTTGAGGAGGTTGTAACCAAAATCAACGAGGATGATGCCAAAAAGGGGGAAGGGAAGAAGCAAATTGGTAAAGGCAAGAAGAAAATCTTCCCCCCTGAACTGAAAGTTGCGGACAAGAAAAGGACAAGGTCCGTTTCTGCCACTGAAGCTGTTGAAGGCTCAGATCCGAAGAGGTTGAGGTCCTCTGAAGATCCTGCCCTGGAGTCCATTTACACTGAGATGGAGGAAGGTCTGCATCCTGGATTGACCATTCAGAAGAAGCTGGTGATGACTGAGGCAGAGAAGCAGGCGAAGATGAGGGAGCTGTCGCTGCTCAGTCAGATCCAGAAGCTGAAAGAGAATCAAGAGTATCTAATTTCGCAGATTCAGAAGAAGAAGTCTGTGCCTTCTGGATCTCGGAAGAAGACTCAGAGAAAGATGGTGGCCAATCCAGGTCAGGGCCCTCCTCCACTTCAGTTCGTTGAGGATTTCATTCCACTTGAGTTGTTGGAGATTTGGATTCCAATCCGGAATAGGTGGGCTTACCTATTCTATGTGGTGGGGTTGTGGGACGATCAAACTGAAGATAAAGATGTCATACTCCATCACTGGATGGCACAAGAGCATCCTGATCTATGGGCTGAAATTATCAGAAATGCCGATATAGAAGGAGTTGAGATCGCTCCGCCGGAATTCATCACTTATCCTCATCTACTCTTCGGAAACTCCAAGCAACTGGACAGGAAAGCGATATCAGAAGAAATCATCAGGGTAGGACGCGCTGCCGGTGCCATTGGTGATCGGAACAGGATGAAGCAGATCCTGAACCGTGTCTTGGAGATGTATGAAATCTCTCTCGCTAAATGGAATAAAGACGAAGAGTAGCTGGCTCATGAGTTAGTTGTTCAGGAAATTGTAATAGCTTCGGGATACTTGTAATTGCTTATCTATCAATGAAGTTATTTTATTTTCCTGAGTACAACTTCTTGTTGACTCGTGAATTTACTTTTCCGTATTCCATATCAAGAACTATACTAACCCAATCCTTGTTTTCATCTTATATACTAAGTGCCTAGTTTGTCAGGAGGTACTGAGTTGTTTTCACTGACTAAGTCAGTTGATTGTATAGATGAATAGGAATTTGCTTAAGGGTTTTGGAATCATCAAAAAGGGGGAAATTGTTGGGACAATCTGAGTGCTTTCATTAGATCCCAAAACCCCTGATAAATTTGCCTAAGTACAGTTGTTCAGGATTGTCTAGTTCAGGATAGTCAGGTTAGGGATTCAGTTCAGGGGGAACGTGTTGAAGACTGAAGAATATTGGAGTCGACCCAATTGCCTGAAGTCTGATGTACAACTCGCCCTGAAGAAGGTCAGAGTCAGTCTTGCTGAAGATTGTCTGAACTGAAGCTGAAGACCGAAGCCTGAAGATCCATCCTGAAGACAATCCGGAGTTCCATTTACTGATGTTTCTACTGAGTACACTAAGCATGCTCAGGGCAGAACTTAGTCAGTGAAGAGTAAGTGTAACCTATCAGGCCGAGCTGAATGCTCGTAAGACCTGACTTAGGCCTTGAGTCAGTTTATCTGACTCATGTAAGTCCAAAGCATAAAGGTTACACATACTGGGCTGAATAACCTATCAGGCCGAGCTGAATGCTCATAAGACCTGTCTTAGGCCTTGGTTCAGTTTACCTGATCCATGTAAGTCCAAAGCAAAAAGGTTATTTATGCTATGGGACAAAGAGACAAAGAGAATATCAGTGAGACTCCAATAAAGACAAACATTCAAGCTGAGTTATTAACAAAAGACTCAGAGTATTGAATGTACGAGGAAGGACAAGTGTCAGGTGGTCAACTAGCCGTTTGTACGGAGAGCCAATGATCTTTTGACATGCATGTACGGAGTCTGCGCAGCAGTTAATGCGGCATTTAATGCGTCTCAGAGTTGCAGGCGGCGGGACAAAAATTGCCAGATTAAGCATGGTGATTAGGTCAATAGTACATCTAGCCTGCAACCACCCTAAAATAGGAAAGGTTTGGGTAGATCTCCTCCAACGGATCTATTTTGAATCTTGCCTATAAATATGGAGAGCCTTGCACCCATTCAAGGCTAACGGGAAATTTCCAAGCGAAAGCTCTCAAGAATCCAAGCACTCAAAGCATACTTTGAACAACACTCTGCAATTAAATTTCCCTAGTATTGTGATAGGATTCACTCTGTATTTGCTTAGATTTGATAGCTCTAATCTTTAGCATTGCTTTGTATTGCTAGGGTTATCCTTAGTTGGAAACCAAGAATATCAAACCACTCAGGGTGTGAGATTGGTTGGTTAGAAGGACTTGGACTTGTAAAACCACTCAGGGGTCAATTCCTAAGAGAGGAAGTTGGCTATTCGTGACCCTTGGCACGTAAAAACCAAGTACCTAGCCTCAGGATTTTGAGGATAGCTTCCTGTTAAATCAGGTCGTGGACGTAGGAGTTGGTTATCTCCGAACCACGTTAAAAAGACCCTTGTGTGCTGATTTACATTCGTGTTCAGGATCATAACTGTCATTCATATTAAACTGAGCATACTGTATTTTTTTATATTCAGGCTGAATCAATCATCCTGAGTCTTAATATTGTGAACCAGCCTTAACTACCAATTTACTAAGCAAACTCTGAGAAAAGTTTTCAAAAGCTAAAACGAGTAGAATCTAAGGGCTCACATTCCGCACGTACTCTAGCTTACTGAGATAGTAGTCTAACTGACTTGCTTCTGAGCAGTCAGTAGGTTTGTTATCTCTACTGAGCTTCCGAGCACATTACTCACACTCAATCTATCTGACTCCATTACTGACTTGTCCCTACTGCCCCTGCGGACTATCAGTTTTGCTGAGTAATGTCAGGATCTTCCTAACTGAGCGTGTAAGAGTATTTTTTTGAGTCTTCAGAAAAATCTGACATCAGTGTATTCCCCCCATACACTGATTTAACTCGTTTCGGGACCAACATAAATACAAAATCACATATTTTGAATCTAAAAATATTGAAAATATAAAACTCTAAACTTACTTTCTCCCGAGCTCAACACTCTTCATTTAAATATTCATCTTCATTTTAGTATGTTCTGTTAACTCTGCTTTATATCGATGAATGAATTGTGGTTATCTGATTCACATGAGGAGAAATGTGTGGCTTTGGTGCTTTCTACGCGTGCATTATGTTGGCGAATATATTCTCGCGTGATGGTTGTTAGGATTGGTCCAAGGGCGCCATTGCTAATGGCTCCCCTTGGTACTGCAGGTGTCATGTATTGTCGATAGGCGCCGCTGCCAGTGGCTCCCCTTCTGTTGGGCCGGTGCTGAGTTAAAGGACGTCGTTGGTGATGGCGCTCCTTTTTAAGGGTGTCATCATCGGTGGCGCTCATGCTTATTATCGTCAACGTCCAATAAACCGCCATATATTGATAAATCAAAATTTTAAATACAATATTTAGAAAAAAATCCCGAAATATATATATATATGGGAGGGCATCCACTTGATATTTTTTAGAAGATTTTTCAAATTCGTGTATGTGTACATATGCTCGGGGGCCATGAAGTGGATGAAATTTACTCTAATATGGGAGCAAATTAATTTAAGATTTTTCCAATTTTGGGAAAATTTTAATTTTAAATTAGAGCAACACTTGTGTAGAAATTTCTACTGTAGAAATATCCATTTTTGAAAAATTTGTGGGTCTAAACCGGATCGGGTCAGATTTGGACCCTTTTGTTACAATTAGCCAAAATCAGTGTTACTTATTCTTAAAAATTAATTTTTCGTACTTTTCAAGTAACTATAAAGAAAATATGTATTTTTGCAAGAATAAATATGTGTTACTTAATTTATTTTTTATTCTCTTTGTTGATTTATGTTAATAATGTGTTATTCATGTACTAATACATCATTTAACACCTTATATATGTTATATAAAATATAATATATATTTTTCTAAGGATAAATAAATATTTTTATATACAGTAACACACATTTGATCTTGTAGTAACACACATGTACTCTAATTGTAACACACGTTTGCAGTAACACACATTTACTCTAATTGTAACATACATTTGCAGTAACACACATTTACTTTAATTGTAGCACACATTTATTTTAAATGTAACACACATTTGCAGTAATACAAATTTAATCCAATTGTAACATACATTTGCAGTAATACACATTACTCTAATTGTAACACATATTTGCTCCTCAATTTGTGTTATTATATGAGAATATATGTGTTACTATAGGATAAAATATATTTTTATTAAGAACAAATATGTGTTACACATACAATGTAACATATACATGTGTTACATTGCATGAAAAATATTTACTTCTACAAAAATAAATGAATATCTGTATAAAACAATATTTAGTCTAATTGTAACACACATTTTACCTTAAAGTAACATGCATTTGCTCAAATTGTAACATACCTGAGAGCGAAAAAAACTGAAATTACAAGTTGCGCGAATTTTAGAAAAAAATACTCAAATCCGACCTGAACCGATTTAGACCCGCGAATTTTTAAAAAATGGATATTTCTACGGTAGAAATTTGTATATAAGTTTTTGTCTTTAAATTATACCTATACTATAATTTGGGTCAACATATTACAAGATTTTTAGCCCGTTTACTCTTATAAGGGCTATGAGCCATGTTTTGAAGTATATCATTTTAATCCTACATTTGGCTCGAGGACTCCTATCTTCAGTTTATTCTCATCGGTTCATCTAGGGAGCATGGACATAAAATTAAAAATAATCGCCTCTCAAGGCGAGCCTCAAAGTGTTATTGAATTTTTTATTTTTTTCTTAGACAGGATTTCATAGTCTACGTAGTAGCAATGAAGTTGTTTCTGTCTAATTTTTTTAATATAGATTATATTATGTGAATCAATAAATCTTGATTTCTTGTATATTTATATATTGATTTATTCGATAATATAAATCTATACTTATATAATTTGAGACTATCTTATTCACACAATATTTGGAAATATGAATGTTCTAATATCCACCTAACTATGTAAGATTTGAATTATAAAATTTTATTATTATATAAGTATATTAAAAGAAAATCAAGAACATATCAAAATATATGATTAAAAAAAAAATCAAGAACATAATATTTTATAGTATATTAATTTTTTATTATATAGGTATGTTAAAAGAAAATCAAGAATATATCAAAAAATATATTTAAAATAATCAAGAACATAATATTTTATAAGATCTATTTTGTTACGATTTATTGAATTTACATATACGTGTATTAATGATTTATATATATATATATGTATATATATATATGTATGTATGTATGTATATGTGTGTGTGTGTTTGTGATTTCTTGAATCTAACATATACGTGTATCAATGATTTACACATGCACAACGAATACACAATATTGCGATAAATAAATTAAGTAATTGATAAATATGTACACATACACAATATTATGTTCTAATATCTTTTTTCTAGAAATATAAATAACTTACGATGTAAAATAACTTACAGTATGTATGACAGTGACACAATGATTTTAATACAACTTGCAATTAAAATTGAATATAAAAAAATAAATAAACAATATCAGAATATTAAGAACATGAAAAAAGCATTAAAAAGATAAATAAACTATTCAAACAACAAAATTTTAAATCAAATAGATCTGAAAGTGTAGCAATTAAACATTACCTCCAAAAGAAACCACAAAAATTATGTAGCAATAGAAAAAAAATATTATTTCACCAAATTATTAGATGTAAAATATGAACCTGCGAAAAAAAAAATCAAACATAAAAATAAATAATTCAAATATCAGAATACGATAAATAAAAGAAGAGAAATAAGAAAAAGCAAAGAGACGCACGAAGAAATAAGGTAAAAAGATGAGAATAATAATGTTTATAGAGTTGAAATTTATAGAAGTATAGAAATTAAGATGAACGGTTGAGATTAAAAAATTAAATATAAGATTTGATATTATGAATATATTTATAAGATTTATATAAGATATATATTTATAAAATATAAAAACGTATAGCCAAGATTAAAATCTTAAAACATATGGTCGAGATTAATTTTTTATGTCAGAGTTAATTAGAATAGAAGAATTTTGAAATCAAGCATTCTGGTTAATTTCGTAACTTCGTTTTTATATAATATAAAAATATAAGTATAAGTAAAGAGAGACAAAAATATATTTATTGAAGCAAGTGAAGTACACTTGCTTTATTTTTGCTTTTATTATTTTTTCTACTAATGTAAAAGGTATATAAATAATAAATACATATTAATAAAAATGTACATTATACGATAAATTATAAAACACATAGTTAAAAACTAAATACATTTTTTTACAAAATAAAAGAAGTCAACAAAATATTAAAAACTATGATAATACGACATCGTCCAACTTCAAAATGAAACTAAAAAATGCATGATGCATAGTATAAATAAATTATGAAGTAGTTCAATTAAGTTTCTATTTTTTAGTAATTTAGTTTTTTTTTTAATTTTAACTATTAATTTAAGAGGCACACTCATTTAAAACGTTTCACGATGTGAAACATATTAAAATAAACTTAAAATAAAAAAGAACTGGTCATGAGTATTTCATGGATCCCTTGCATGGGATACCTTTGGCCAACGGAAACATCTAAAGAAACTTTCAGGTTGTTTTTTCCTTTCACACTCACAATAATAAAAAGCACTATGAACATATACTTTCGTTGCTCCCAAGAAATAAATTATAGATTGTCAAGGATACATAATAAAAAAATTCAATTAGAAAAAATAAGTTAAGACACAAGTAAATTCATTAAAAAGTGCAATAAAAAATGAATGTTATTTATTTATTGCAATCCGTTCATATAATAGTACAAGTTACACTATAGATAAATGTGGTGATCCCCGGATAACTCACAGCAAGATCACATTATCAGTTTCTTGTAACAAGTACTAAATTCACAACCTAGATGGGATTTTGAACACCCCATTGGTAAACGGTTGATGTATAGATCCCAGATTGGCTTATCTTGACCAAGGGATTGCACTAGTGCATGATGATGCATTGAAGAGGACCTACAGAGAGGTAATTTTTCCGTACTGATTTATGGGATGAAGAATTAGACCTCAGTGGTCGTTTATTTCTAAACCTCTATCCCTTAAATAGGACTGTGTGTGATCCGTGTGTGGCACTTTATTTTGTTATGGGTAGAGAGTCAATAAGACTCAATACTTTGCATCTTGGGTGACGCCATAGAGAACATGACAGTTGCTAAGATTTAATACAAAGGAACGTGTGCTTGAAAAGTCTTGCATGATTAGTCCCCTTAGTGGGCTCTAAACGTTCGTCATACTAAATCTTGCAAGTGGAATTTGTTTCAGGTATGATGATAAAGAAGAGTTGTCCTTACTCCAAGGATAAGATGTTAAATTAATTAAAGCGTTCAGTGGCTTGATTAATTAACGGACAAAAGAATCTTAAATACAGGAAATAATGACCGGGAGCCATATGATTGTAATATGGGTTAAGATGGATAGTGCAACATTAATCCTATAGTGGAGTGTGATTAATGTTAATGAGTTGAATGACATTAGGCTCAATGTTAGAATTCAAGGCCCATTAGGAGGTCCAATCTTAATTCTCCTAAAGGCCCCTCAAGTAGCCCAATTAAATGTCCAACAATTGACAAGGTGATTAAAATAAAAGAAATATTTTGGGCCCATTTAATTTTATATTTTTCAAAAATAATTGTATATTATATTAATGAGAGATTTTATGGAAAATAGATATGTATCTTGGATACAAGAATATCTAATAAAATCAAGATCTCATGGGATTAAATATACATCATTTTTTTGAAAATTACATGAAAAAAGAGAATATCAAGAATTGAATATTTAGTATTCAAGATTATCAAGATTAGAATATTTGATATTCATGATAATCAAGATTTAAAATATTAGATATTCAAGATATTCAAGATCTTATATTCTCACTATAAATATGAGATGATACAAGACTTCAACACACACATTATTACTCTTGTGATTTTCGAAAATCACAGTTAGGGCAACAAAATTATTTTCTTTCCTTGTGTTGTGATTATTCGTGTGGCCTCCCACCTGGTGCACGAATAAGGACAAAGGAATACTTGAGAAGACTTTTGGGTTTATCAAGTTGAGGTTCTCGAGAAGGACGTCCTTTGATCTCAATCAATACTACTCAGCTCTAAGGCATCTCAAAAGGACGCCTTTTGTCTCAGAAAGTGTCTTTCACCAAGGAAACAAAGGACGTCTTTTGTCTCAGAAACTGCCTTTTCTCCAGGAGGTATAATTCACTAAATCCCTTAGTTCAGCATGTTTAGGGCTTTATGTGATTATATTTGTTCATATGTTTTGCATGCAAAGCCTATTGTTGGGTATACAATTATTTGATTTCATTATTTTTAAATCATGATATTAATTGTAGGCTTAAATTTGTATTTAGCGTAAATTCCGAATAGATCCGCATTTAATTCCCCAACATTTAATCAGACGCGGTAGCTGCTTTTAGGAGGTTGCGCCATTAATTTCGGCGACGAAGCTTCCATTTTGGGTGTGTTGGGCGTTGTGCTTCGATCGCGACTGCGATTTAGATCCTTGGGCAGACTCCAATGATAGGTGGCATCGGCGGCTTCGAGAATCGGATGCGGCAGAGTTCCAGCAAAAATCCCTCCATCTCTGTCGTACGACCAAAAATCCCCATATCACAAACCCTAGGTACTACAAAACGTGATAGCTCTGCTCATTTCATCGTCCACGCACCAAATTACCTTACTGATTTCTTAATTTTAGGTCTTGAACCCTAGATTAATAATTGTTTCTCTTTTCAGCTAATATTTGATCGATTTGAATTTGAATTTTAAATGGGTGATGAATAAATTAAGAAATACATATTTATTTTTATAAAAATACATTTTATCCTTTCAGTAACACACATTTGCCCATATAATAACATAAATTGGGGGAGCAAAAGTATGTTACAATCATATAAAAAGGTGTTTCTTTTACATATATTCATTTACATTTTATAGAATAAATATTTTAATATAATATGTAGAGTAAAATGTATGTTACTATAAGAATAAATATTAATTTTTCATAAATATTTATTTGTATTTATAGAAATAATTTTTTTTCATAGTTATTACCTGAAAGAATTTACCTATATTTTAAATGGATGATGAATAAATTAAGAAATACATATTTATTCTTATTAAAAAAATACATTTTATCCTTACAATAACACACATTTGCTCATATAGTAACACAAATTTGGGGAGCAAATGTGTGTTACTATTAGAGCAAAAATATGTTACAATCAGATAAACGGTTGTGTTTTTACATATATTCATTTACTTTTGTAGAATAAATATTTTTTATATAATATAAAGAGTAAAATATGTGTTACTATAAAATAAAATATTAGTTTTCATTAATATTTATTTGTTCTTATATAAATAATTACTTTTTCATAAAATAACACATTAAAGTAGTAAAATGTGTGTTATTACATGAAATAATTTACCTATATTTTAAAGGGATGGTGAATAAATTAAGAAATACATATTTATTTTTATAAAAATATATTTTGTCGTTACAGTAACACATATTTGTCCACATAGTAACACAAATTGGGTAGTAAATATGTGTTACTATTAGAACAAATGTGTCTTATTCTATATAAAAGTATTATTTTAATTTTGTATTCACAAACAAATACAATATATTATTAGTGTGTGCAGACTAACTCTATAATATTTTTACTTTATTCATTTTATAAAAAAATTTGTGAATGTTAATGAAAATAAATATGGAATGTTTGTTATTTTGGACTGTACATAAATTTTGATAGATAAAAAGGTGGATATGGAAACAAAATATGCACGTGGACTGTACATAATGTTTGAAGGTGGATATGGAAACAAAATGAGGAACATGTGAAACGTTTCACGCCGTGAAATGGGTAAATTTAAAAAAATTCGCGGATTCTAATCGGGATGGGTTGGATTTGGTCTTTTTTTTTTAAAATAAAATATTCGCAATTATTATTCCAGATTTTTTCCCTCCCAGGTATGTTACTATTTAGTCAAATGCATATTACTAATAAGCAAAATGTGTGTTACAATTAGATTAAATGTTGTTTTCTTTACATATATTCATTTATTTTTGTAGAAATAACATTTTTTCATACAATCTAATAATAAATGTGTGTTACTACAAAAAATATTATTTTTTTCATAAATACTTATGAGAAAATAATATATTTTCTTATAGTAACACACATATTGCTTTTGTGTTATATGAAAAATTATTTATTATATAAAAATAAATGAATATATATATAAAGAACAACATTTCATAAGATTGTCACACACATTTGCTCTAATAGTAACACACATTTGCTCCCCCAATTTGTATTACAATATGGGCAAATGTGTGTTACAATATGGGCAAATACGTTTTACCCTAAGAGAAAATGTATTTTTATAAGAATAAGTATATATTTTTTTAATTTAATTACAATTCTTTTAAATCTACGTATATTGATTCATATATTAATATTTTTTTACTATTTTATATGTGTTATTATATAAAAAATAATTATTCCTATACCAATAAATAAATATTTATGAAAAATCAATATGTTTTCTTATAGTAACACACATGATTTTTCTCTTATTATGTTAAAAACTATTTATTCTATAAAGACAAATGAATATATGCAAAATAACAACTTTTTATAAGATTGTAACACACATTTGCTCTAATAGTAACATATATTTGCTCCCTCAATTTGTGTTACTATATGGGCAAATGTGTGTTACAATATGGGCAAATACGTGTTACTGTAAGAGAAAATGTACTTTTATAAGAATAAGTATGTGTTTTTTAATTTTATTATCTTGCCTTTAAATTTAGGTATATTGATTCATATATTAATACACTTTTTTACTATTTTATATGTGTTATATTATATAAAAAATTATTATTTCTATACAAATAAATAAATATTTATGAAAAACCAATATGTTTTTTTATAGTAACAGACATGATTTTTCTCTTATATTATGTTAAAAACTATTTATTCTATAAAAACAAATGAATATATGCAAAATAACAACTTTTATAAGAGTGTAACACACATTTACTATAATAGTAACATATATTTGCTCCACAGTTAACCAGGTGAGTTAGCTCACCTGGCCATCGGGCTCCTCACTTGAGCGAGTGACCCGGGTTCGATTCCTTTTGGGAACGAATAGGAGGGAGATATAAGGTTGACTTGGAGATATTCTTGGAGTGTTTAGAGACTTGGTGAACTAATTTCTAACTACTAACAACTAACATTTACCGATCAAAAAAAAAATTTGCTCTCTAGTTTATGTTACTATTTGGGCAAACATGTGTTACAAATGAAAATCAATTTCTCATTTATATATTTTTACCATTTATAATCTGTGCTCTAAATTTTTTTTTATAGTACCAAAATTTAAATTCACCTTATAATTTGGATTTAATATATTAATTACCTAATTATTATGTGTTTATTTCAAAATTTTATTTGCACAATAAATTTTTTCTTTTTCAAAGTTAGTGTGAGTGACCAACTTTTAAATTTCAAAAAAACTTTTTTACCATACAATAGAGACTGTAAACTTGCTCTAAGTCTTGAATTCACTTCATCCACAAATAAGCAGAGGTTGGTTGTCGGGCAGGAGGAGGGGGGAAAGGGCATGTGAAGGACATACAAAAATAAATATGAATATGGATATGACCAATTTAAAAATATGGTACCGTTTCACACTGTGAAACGTTGCATATAAGTTTTTGTGAAACAAAATATGCACAGATCCGTGATTATGACCCACCTTTTTAATTTTAGTTTATTTGATATGTTTTACACCGCTAAACATTTCATATAAATTTTTATCTTAATTTAAATAAAAATTACTCCCCCCGTCCCACTATAAGTTGCTCATGTTGTCATTTTCGTCCGTCCCACTATATGTTGCTAATTGCTTTTTTAACCTATTTCTTGAAACTACTATTCACTTCTTTATTATTATTTTCAATACTTTTTACATTATTTTCATTACTTTTTCATCTTTCTCCATCACATCACTTATATTTTTTCACTTTCTCCATCACATTACTTATATTTTTTCATTTTTTTCATTACATCACTTATACTTTTCACTTTTATTTTAATTCGTGTGTCAAAAAACCAACCAGCAACATAGAGTGTGACGTAGGGAGTAAAATAAATAAATAATGACCGTCTAGATAAAGTTTGAGGTGGTACTCTACGGCACCACGTGTGTTAATCAATTTTTTCGATGATTTGACCTAAATTTTGACCGCTGCCATTTACATCAATGCAAATACGCGAAAAGAAATAAACAAAAAAAGCCAAAGTGAAAATTTATAGGGTGCGACTACTCATACCTCAAATTCCTCTAAACATACCCCAATTATTAAATATATTTCATTTAAATTGAAAAACTAATTTAAATACTAAACATACCCCAATTATTAAATATATTTCATTTAAATTGAAAAACTAATTTAAATACTAAACATACCCCTTTTTTTCTATTATATTCTTTTCCAATTTGACCTAGTCTTCATCTCTCTCAAGTCAATGTTAATGATCCACAGTGCGTCGCCATTTTGAAGAAACGAGAACTGAAACTTTGCGTCGTCATTTTATCTATTGCAACCAAATAAAATTTTAAAAGAATTCACTAGATGAACGACATGTCTTCTTCTCCACGCTCCTTCAGATCTAACCAGAGCTTTTTTTTTCGCTTAAAAATCACCATTTTTCCCATCCAAAATTCTATAATTTTCAACCTTTCTGTATCGTCGTGGAAAATACGGTTTCCACATCACCTCTTCCACGGCACTCTTTAGGCATATGTACGTGGATAAAATATGAATTGATTACCAACAAAAAAAATTAGGACTGCGTAGAACTATAGAATAATTTCAAAAATAATTGGAATTCATAATATAGCAGTTAAGAAGTGAGAGAGAAAAAAATAGGTTAAAAATAAAAAAAAATATTAATAAAAAATAGGGTATGCTTAATAATTTAAATTAAATTTGTATTTTAAATTAAATATATTTAAATAGTATATTTAGAGGAATTTGGGCTACAAATAGTCGCACCCAAATTTATATTGGACGGGAAAGCATTCGTGTATCATTAAGCTCCTCTCATCTTTCTCAAACTGCAGTACAACCAGTGAGAGAGAGGAGAGAAAAGAATAAGGTGAGCATCAATTAAAATTCAAAAGCCCATCTAAAATCCTTTTCTCGTTGACTGCTGCTGAAATCCACAATCTTAAAGGCTTCCGCAGTAATCTTCAGAAAGCGCATGAATTCCGATTCTGAATCGAAGCCAATGCCACTCTCCACAAAGGAAGAAGATGAACTTCCAAATTCATCCTCGGCGGCCCTCTTATCGGAATCGGGTTACTCTTCTTCCGCGAAACCACCAACCACTACACTCCTGTTCCTCTCTCTCCTCATCTCCACCCTGCTTTCTCTCTCTGCAGCAATTGCCTTCGCCTTTCTCTTCTTCTCTTCCTCTTCTTCTTCTTCCCCATCGCTTCACCTAGCCTCAAGATCCCTCTCAAAGCTCAAACGCCCTGTTGTTTTACTAATTTCCTCGGATGGATTCCGTTTCGGGTACCAATACAAAACAGATCTCCCAAATATCAACAGATTGATTAACAATGGCACCGAAGCTGAACAGGGTTTGATTCCAGTGTTCCCAACTCTGACTTTCCCCAACCATTACTCCATCGTCACTGGCTTATACCCTTCTTCCCATGGCATCATCAACAATTATTTCACTGATCCCACCACAGGCGATAAATTCTCCATGAAAAGCCACGAGCCCAAGTGGTGGTTGGGGGAGCCGCTCTGGGAAACGGTGGTGAACCACGGCTTGAAGGCTTCCACTTATTTCTGGCCCGGTTCTGAGGTAAACAAAGGTTCTTGGAATTGTCCTAAAGATTACTGTATGTTCTACAATGAGTCTGTGCCTTTTGAAGATAGAGTACATACGGTCTTGAATTACTTCGATTTGCCTAGTGATGATATCCCCTCGTTTATGACATTGTATTTCGAGGACCCTGATCACCAGGGCCACAAAGTGGGGCCCGATGATCCCCAGATCACAGAAGCTGTTGCTAGAATTGATAAATTGATAGGGAAGTTGATTCTAGGTTTGGAAAGAAGGGGAGTCTTTGAGGATGTGAATATAATTATGTTGGGGGATCATGGGATGGTTGGCACTTGTGATAAAAAAGTGATAGTGTTAGATGATTTAGCTAAGTGGATTGGGATTCCGAAAGAATGGGTTCAATCTTACAGCCCGTTGCTCGCAATTCGCCCCCCGCCTGGTTATTCACCGGGTAATGTTGTTGCTAAGATAAATGAGGGGTTGAGATCAGGTCATGTGAATAATGGTGAATATTTGAGTGTTTTTGTCAAGGAAGACTTGCCTAGTCGACTGCATTATTCAGGTAGTGATCGCATCCCACCGATAATAGGGCTAGTGGGAGAAGGGTTCACGGTGGAGCAGGCGAAATCAAAAAGGAAAGAATGCGGAGGAGCACATGGATATGACAATGCATATTTCTCCATGAGGACTATTTTCATTGGTCATGGACCTCAGTTTGCTAAGGGTAGGAAAGTTGCATCTTTTGAGAATGTTGAGATATACAACTTGGTTACTGCAATCCTTAACATTCAAGGAGCTCCCAATAACGGGACAAGCTCGTTTCCACAGGCCATTCTTTTGCCATCACGCGGGTAACTAACTAGTTTTCAATACTATGTCTATAAATTTAGATGGATATCACTGTTACTTGCTACTCGTTTGCTCCCAATTTCTTGTGTAATCGTATTTGCTTGTAATTGTGCATCAACTCTAGGTTTACATCGATGTGATCATATCAGTATTTGCCAGTTTCTGACGGCATGGCGCTTAGGCTTAGAGCGAAACCCTTATTAGTAAGACATCCTTGCTCTGCTCAAGTGCTTCTGTGATGATAGTAAAGTCTTATGATTATAGTAAACTGAGTTAAAATTCATCATTGATGCTTTATTCAGATTTCCTATTGTCATTTCATTTTCTACCAAAAGCAAGGGTGGAAAATGTTGTAATTTATGAAATCTTTTTTATGCATCTGTAAAATGACAGCAATCCTTCATCATGATCACTTCTTACTATTATGGAATCATGGCACTGCTAAAAGTTTTAGATTAAGGTATTACTAGTTAGGGGTGAGCACTGTTCGGTTTTAACCGAAAAACCGAACCTAACCGAACCGAAATAAGAATTTGGTTCGGTTAATTTGGTATTCGGTTCGGTTTTGGTTTTAAATATTTAAACTTTTGGTTTTCGATTTCGGTTTCGGTTTTTAGGGTAAAAAAACCGAAAAACCGAAAACCGAACCGAATTTAAACATATATATATATATATATATATAATTATAATGTATAATACTATTACTAATATATATAAATAAATTAAATAAATATTATATTACATAAATATAATTAAATTACATATAGATAAAAAAAATCCTAACCCTCAAACCAGTAAGTTACCCTTCCAAATTCCCTCCCTCACCCTCACCCTCACGGCGCCTCACTTCCAGAAATTCCCTCCCCCACCCTCACGCCACTCACCCCATTCCAATCCGTCGCCGTCCGCCTAAGCTCACGGCGGGCGACCACCAAATCACCACTTCTCCTCTCCCTGTTTCCGCACACACAATTTTAACTAGTGACATTTCGGTTAATATGGTTATAAACCGAAACCGAACCGAAAATTTCGGTTTCGGTTTTTTCGGTTTTTAATGTATATGGTTCGGTTTTGGTTTCTAATAATAATAAATTTGGTTATGTCGGTTTTGGTGATTTAGTTCGGTTCGGTAACCGAACCGAACCATGCTCACCCCTATTACTAGTTATGCTTCTCAGTTCACCCTTGTTGAGTCGGAGATATATATGTTCCTTGCGGTGGACTTAGTAAAAAAGTCTTCACACACGTTGACATTTTTTCCGGTGATTTTGGAACCTTGGCCATACTACGGTTGTAAATGAGTTAAGCTGAGTAGTGTCAAGTTCGAGTTCCACTATATTAAAAAATTTGAAGTTTGGAACTCGACTAAAACTCGATTCAGCTTAATTCTCTTGAGTTCGAGCTTGACTTGATGGGAAAATTGGAGTATTCAATTTCGGCTTGATAAACCGCATAACATTATTTGGATTTCTTTAATTTATATATAATTAAAATATGTTGTAAACAATTGACATAATATTTGTGAAATAGTAAAATTATGCGAGTCTAATTAAATTTCATTATACTCGTGAACATGCATGATGATTCTAGCATTATTGAGTTTGGTACCTTCATTCGAGTCGATCTTTTTTCTCAATCGAGTTCAATTTATTGTTTGGCAGTTGATACAACTCATTAATACCAGTAACATAGCCAAAACTGTTAAGAGTGGCCCAGTTAAGAGTTTGCAATATAACTGAAGTTGTCTCAGGCAAATATTATTTAAATTGTTGGCAACATATATTTACTATTGAACTTGCTGCTGATGGAATTTATTTAAGGAAACTTTTTTTAAATTCTTCAATGACAATGAGAATATAAATTTTTTTTTTTATTCTTACATATATTGAATGAATGTTTGTCTTCATGGTGGATACATCATTAGTATTGTGCTCTAATTTTGAAAAAAGTTGACATAAAAAGGAAGTTGTTGGCTATGACTTGATGGATTGATTGAGGAGGATGATTATAAGATGAGAAGATGGTTATCAAATGAGTGTAGTGATTATCTTATTTAGGAGAAAAATAATACCATGTGTAATTTTGAAAAAAGTTGACATAAAAAGGAAGTTGTTGGACTTGATGGATTGATTGAGGAGGATTATTATAAGATGAGAATATGGTTACCAAATGAGTGTAGTGATTATCTTATTTAGGAGAAAAATAATACCATGTGTATTTTTTGTCTACACTTATTACTATAATTATTATACAATTATCATCATTTTCATTACCATTGAAGAATTATCAGAATAAGTACGATAATACGTTTTGACAAAAAATTGTGTGAAAAAATCGTCTCATAGTATGAAACTGATCAAATTAAAAAAATTGATGTTATAGTAAAATCTGATAATATTTTTAAAGAAAAATGAGAAGTTATTTTTAAGAAAATATTATTATTATTATTTTGTTAAAATTTTATCACTTTTTACAATGATACTTCTTCCGTTCCAAAACTACTTTTATACTTTCTTTATTTTGACGTCTCGATTTTATTTTCACACACCTAAAAAGTAAATTTTTTACACTCATAAAAATTAATAAAGTACATATTTTCTTATTTTATTATTTAACTTTACATTTACATATTTATTTTTCTTTGGTTTGCATGTCCAGAACAACTATAAAAGTAGTCTTAAGACGGAGGGAGTAGTATTTTTTTTTTAAATAACTAGTTATTTAGCAAGTGCTTAGCATGTGGTTTATTACTGTACAATTTGATTTAGTTGTCTAAGTTAGTTAAAATTGCAAGATGCAAAGTTAATGGATGTATGTGAAAGTGTGATGAGACAAATAAATTATGAGTCTTACTTCTATTAAATATATCAAGATTTTTTTTTTCTACAATTTTTTATATCTTTGTATTTTTTTCATTAGAATCTCCTTGTATGTAATATTTTCAATTAAGTTTAGCATAAAAAAATTTAAGCTACAAATCGATGTGTATGTCTTTTCAATCAAATAGGACTTATTGACACATACAAATAAAAGAATATTGTGATATCTTGAATTACAACAATATTACTCTCAGAGAGTTGAGTGACACCACATACAAATAAAAGAATATTATACAGTCTTTAATTACAATAATATTACTCCCAAAGAGTTGAGCGACCCAAAGTTGTCCTCTTTACGTGATCGAGCAGTCAACGAAACAACAATCTAAACACACGATGCATAATGCTACATATAATAATACAATTTAAAAAGGGAAATTGCCTCTCAAATGCTACATTTCGAAACTTTTTACTCTCAGCACACAACATTTCCCTTATTTAATGCCCAGTTCCAAATATGCTACCCCTAGGCTGCACACTAGCCTGTCTTTCTCCTCCCTCTTCTCTCATCTGCCACATTTCTCCTTTTCTCTCTCTTTAATTTCGGCTCCCCTCTCTCCCTCTCTCATCTATCCACTTTCTCCTCTATCTTCTCTCTCCCCCCTCTTTATTTTTATTTTATATTTTTGGTAGTTATGGTCTTGAAAGGTGTGCTTTCTCATTTAAATTTATTAAAAGATGATCTTAGAAATTTTACATTAACAATTAGATTTTTTAAATAGATTTTATTAAAAAATATATACACACCACTAATCTTCACTTAAAAAAAAAATCGAATAATTGTATGTTTAAAAAAAAGTTCAAATATTTCGTAATTATAAGTTCAAATCCATTAATCATTAAGTTCCAAAAAAAAGTTCAAATATTTCGTAACTATAAGTTCAAATCCATTAATCATTAAAGTTCATTTACGAATTTGCCACCATAATTTATTTTGCTCAGTTTTTTAAATGCAAAATAAATTACATTAAATTTTACAATAATGTTTATAAGTGCAAAAGAAAAAGTAAAAATTCAAATCAAGTAATTATTAAGTTCAATTACCAATTGTTTATAAGTTCAGATTTATAACAATATCCATAAGTGAAAAAAAGTTCAAATCAAATCTTCAACACATATAATTATAACAAAATGAATGAGACTAGAGCCACAATCAGTCCAACAACAAAAAAAATCAATTAAATCATCAAAAAGTCGTTACAATAAATTCACATTCATCCTCACATGTAACAACAATTTTTTTTGAAAAATCAATTGAAATCTGAAAAAAAATACAAAAAAAGCCAAAAATCAATTAAAATCTTCTACTGGGGGCCAAAGTAAAAAATAAACTGCCCAAAAATTAAGAAGAAATCTGCATAAAACTAGATCTAAGCACAATAAACAAAAAAAAAATCTGCATAAAACCAAATCTAAGCCGATATTTCTGATTCGCGTCGATGGAGAGGAGAGGATGGCGTCGGGAGGTAGTAGATCGATGGTTCCTCTCATAACATGAAGGTAAGGGAGCGGCAGATTGACGGGAAGTGTTTGCCAAAATCGTGTATGAATTCCACACAAGTGTATGTGGTCGTTGTTGTAGTGGCAAGTTAACCAAGTTAAATATCGAACACAGGAAAACGATGCGATATCAAGCAAGCATTGAATGTCTACAAAAGGCTAATAGCTAGAAAGTAAGAAAACAATCATGGTTTCTATCTACTAAATCAAGCAAGAAATAGTAAATCCTAACTATCACCTCTTAGAGATGAGCAAGTGAGTGGTGTGTGTGCATGGAAGTAATCCTACTATGGTTCCTTTAGTGTCATATCCATCCTAGCATGCAAAAGGTCTCTTGGTGTCTTAGTCAAGCCAACTAGTGTCTAGATCTCTCTACAACACAAGCTAAGGGCTCTATTGGATGTCTAGATCTCTCTACAACTCCCAATACTCCAATTAAGAGGTCTAGACTAATATGCAATTCTCATTGGTCATACAAGTCAAACATCAAACACTTGGTATGCATAAAGTTCTTATAGCTCAATTCTCATTTCATTGCTAAAACATATAAGCCATACAATCCAATTAAACATCCCAAGCATTCATACAAGTCATTAATAAGAGAACTAATCCAACAAGATCACTAACTCATGCATAGGATTAACAAGAGACTAAATTCACCATAGTATTCATACAACCATGCATAAGAAAATTAGCCCATGGCTAATTGGAATTGAAAATCAACAATTAAGCAATAGACAAACATGATTAACACTAATTTGAAATGAAATACAAGAAATCTTACCAATTGTTGGAGAATTGAAAGACAAGCATCAAACCTTCAAAATGCTATCTTTTAATCCGGAATGTAAAACGAGAAATTGAACCGTACAATCGTAGCTAATAACTAGACTAAGCTAATGGAACAAACGGATTAAAGATCCAATGGATGAATCAAAAGTAATTGTAGAGAGAAGTATGAAATC
This sequence comes from Prunella vulgaris, assembly GCA_026898435.1. Lineage (NCBI taxonomy): Eukaryota > Viridiplantae > Streptophyta > Magnoliopsida > Lamiales > Lamiaceae > Prunella > Prunella vulgaris. Next base: position 221,891 of record JAPKLY010000297.1, read on the forward strand.
TACACTAACCCAACTTGGAAACTACCTCTAACCTCTCTCTAAACTAATCTAAGAACTAACTAATGAATATCTAATGCTTGGAAATCTGATCCTTGAGGTATTTATAGTGCCAACAATGTTTAGTCCAAAGTTTCCTTCATTAATCGTGCGAAAATACAAAAATAGCCCTGAAAATCCGAGCATTTTGCACTGCTGCAGTCCAGAGCCTTAACGACTGCAGATCTCGCTCGGCAGCTTGGTCGCGCGAAAGCACTCGCTACCGAGCACCAATGTATTAGCTGCCGATCACGGTCGTGCCTTCACACGCGCAGGCCTTGAGCTGCCGCCTCAGGCAACGGGCGCGCGACCACAAGTGTAGGTCCTGCCGATTTGAGCACTTAGCTCGGGTCACGCTCGACTTTCCTCATTTTTGTCATATCTTGAGTTCTAGGACTCCGATTGACTCGATTCTTCTTTCGTTGCGACCCTCTCTTCAAACTCTTCAACATGGAACATCAATTGCTTCCATTGGCTCAATTCTAGATTTTAGGACTTTTCTCGATTTTGCTCGTTTCATCCTCATTTTGCTCATTTTCACCTACAATCACAACTTTCTAGCCAACAAGGAGTTAAATGCACAAAGTATATCATTTTAGGGTCAAATATGAACATAAGCACATTAAAATCATATAGAAATGGATGCAAAAAGATACAATTATGACCCTAATCAGCAAGACAACGACCATGGGGTCAGATCACGGTGGTAGAGCCTGATGTGGAGGTTCAGATGTTTGAAGCTCTAATTCCAGCGAGAAACAGAGGTTGTGCGATCGACGGCACGACAACGACCACCACAATCGTTGTGATGCTCATCTGTCTGCGATCCTCAAAGCTTGCATCGCTGCCAAAATCATCTTCCATTCACCAGAAAACAGAGGAGAGAGGAGAGAGACGATGATTTGAATGGAGAGAGGACCTAGAGAGAAAAATGAATCTGAGATGATGATTTTAATTGGGGAAGAGAGAGAACAATGATTTAATAGGGGCATGGGTGTACTTTTTGTACTGGGCAGGAAAAATAATTTGGGTTGTGTTCTCATAGTAAACTCTCTCTTAACATGGCACCCCATAGGAAGTTACCCATTTAAAAAATACAACAAGAAGTAAATATTGTAGCAAAGAAAATTTTATTAATACTTCATCCATCATTTTTTTTATTTTTCCATTGAACTTTTCAACTCTTTTTTAATTTTTAAATTTCACTTCATTCCACTAATAATTTCATACAAATATATTCTTGTAGTTTCATTCACTTAAATTGATTAATATTCTTTAATAAAGTTATTTTATTCATTTAAATGCTACAAATCAATTTCATTAAAAAAGAATTGAAAAGTCAAATGGGACAATTCTTGTTACGCATGGGAAGGAAAGAAATATTATACAATGTAATGTAAATTGCCCCAAATAATTTCCAACTTGAAGTCCCCAGTTTTCGACCTAAATAAGCCACGAACATTATAGATCAAAATATCAGAATAATTACTTGGACATAACATGTTCAACTAAGCAAATTTTGAAATCGACTGGCTGAAATCCATTCTGTTGCACTTGTTAGAAGTTCATCTTAGTTAGATGTATAATAAATAGTCATGGTTATCCTAAATGCTATAATTCAGTATAATTCGACTTTGAGTTAATAATTTACACCTAATATATGGGACTATGACATTCTTTATTTGTCAAAAATATTTTTTTTAGGTTTCTTATGGTGCTAACCAAGGTGAAAATATCGGTATCGATAGAAAAATTGTGAAAATATTGATGGATATATCGATATTGGTAAATTTAAAAATTATAAAAAAATTTAAGATCAATCATTTAATAGATAAATTTAACAAAAGAATTTAAATAAATTTTACAATTGTGACAACTTTATATAATACACTATTTTTTGGAGCTTTTTCCAAAATTCATCGATGTTTCCTCGATATCTTTTGATATTTCCTTGATATCTAACTATATTTGGTTTAATTTGTAGAAAAAATACGTGATATAGATATTACAGATCGATATTTACCAATATTTTTATTTTTTAATAAATAGTATGGAATTATCGTTTCTACCCAATATCGATATCGGTGACTAAAAAAATGGATATATTGTGGATATAACAGAGAAATATCGGGATATTTTCATCCTTGGTGCTAACAAATGTAACAAGGATAATGGTTCTAAAATTAATGGTATGATATTAGTTTAAAAGACTTTCCTCATATACTCTAAATTTACTATACCTAACTAAACAACAAACGAGAGAGTTAAAGATAAATATAAATAACTTACTCCGTTCCAAACTTTGCTACTTTATTGTTTGCCTTCTAAACTATGTTGGGTTTAATTAATAGAAGGTGAATTAGAATGTGTAAAATAATAACATAATATGCACATATAGTTTAGGAAGAGTATATAATTGTAAAAAATAACATTTTCTAAGTGTCATCTATGATGATATTGATTTAGCAAGGGAGGAGCATTTCAAATTGCCTAATATCAGTCATTCTTTAAAAAATGGCAGATATTCCAGATTCAAATTATTCCTACTGCCAGTTGAAAAAAGAAAAGAAATTTTATTATGGCTAAAAAATTCATGCAAAATAGAAGACAACGGCCCTGCAATTTCAGACCACTGAAACAGGAACCAGAACACATTAGTGTTTACAAAAAATAAAGGATATTTGGGGAAAGAACAGTCAGGATATGACATGCATTTAATCACTTAGGTTAAATATATATAATCGGAGACTGGTGAGATTTATAAACTCTTCAATATTTTTTTCAACATTTTTTATTAGTGTACCAAACAACAAAACCCAACACCTATAACCTTACTACAAAAGAAAACATACACAAACAGTTTACATCTGCATCATCATAGAATATGAATCTCTTTCCATTATGATATGATCTAACGAAACAACATAAACCAACACCTATAACCTTACTACTAAAGAAAACATACGTAAACGAATTATATCTGCATCCCATAGAATATGAATCCCTTTTCCATTATGATATGATCTAACATGCTAATAAGAAGCATGTTAATGATATCCACATACTCAAACTATAAAAATAACTGATAATTCCTTTGGTTCGTTTAGGGCCCATCAACTCAAAATTTCACAATACATATACAAATGAATACCTTAGATAAATCACTCAAGCTTAGCATCAAAACAGGGGATATGTACCTACTGTGATCTCCATTGTTCTCTTTGGGAAAAATCCTTACCTCTTTTTTTTTTTTTTTTTTCAAATTACTTCCGCCTCAATTAAGTGGATCTAAAAAACTGCAACAGAAGAGCAGAATCTAGAATATTCAGGGGAGAATAACATCAACAAACATTGGAAAATAACACTTGTTTCAAACATCAGGAGACTCGGTGTAGAGATGGGTTAGAGATGAGCTGTAACAATTTGAAAGAGTTTCAAAATTTATTAGATTAGCAAAGAAAAACCATCACATTACTTGAAAACTAAAATTATCCTCCATTTCAATCTATACCTCTTCTGCAAATATATCTGAAACTCCCTTTTAGAATCTAATAAAAAGACTCTGAAAATATTGTCCTTCAAATCTAATCTGCAACAACATGCTTGAAATATTTTCGTGAACCAAAATGCAAAGCATATGTAGAATTTTAGATCTTCGGAGAAATATTAAGATATTAGGAAATCTGGTGTAAAACAGGAAGTTAAATTGCATATACAATGGTTATAGTTAAATTGCATGTAACAGATAGTTATTGTTATGCATCAGAAACTGAAGGATATAACATAATAATAATAATAATAATAATAATAATAATATATATTTTTTTTTATCGGTAAATGTTAGTTGTTAGTAAGTTAGTTACATAAGTCCCCAAACACTCCAAGAATAAACTTCTAGCCAACCTTATATCTCTCATCTCCCAATTCGTTCCCAAAGGGAATCGAACCCGGATCGCTCACTCAAGTGAGAAGCCCGGTGGCCAGGTGAGCTAGCCCACCTGGTTAATAATAATAATAATAATAATAATAATAATAATAATACAACAGAGCAAACAATTGACCTTTAGCCATTTTAGTATGACTTATTTTTTGCCACTTATCTTCAGGCCAGAACCTCCAAATGACCCCTTCTGTTGAGCCTGTGCCTTGAGCTCCTTAAGAGTCTGTACGGACATGAGAATCATATTTATACATATAGGTTTATATGAAACATCGATCAGCTGGGGATGGAGTGAACCTTCAAACAAAAATAGTTTACCTTCTCTTCTTTCTTCTTCTTTTGAATATTAGCTTTGTCGAACTGCAAGGTTGCAATATATCGTAAGAAAAATGTATATAACGCAAATGTGTATTCCAAAAAAGAAAAACAGAAACATTATTTCACTACACTATAGTTCTTCCTAATTTCATTCTTTTTAATATTCAAGTTGATCATAAATTTTCAATTGTTGAATTATCATGATAAATCTTTATGTTTGTCTAGAGAAACGACATACATTATGTTCATATATGATTTTGTTACAGAAGATAAAGCACCTTTCAAGCACGTGAAAGCTCCTGGTAAGACGGGGAGAAGGATCACAGAAGAGGGGATGATTCTACGGAGCTCTTTAAGAGCCTGCACAAACATGAGAATCATATTAATTTATACATGTAGGTTTAGATGCAACATCGAGCAACTACTATGTTGGGGCTGGGGGTGGAGTGAACCTTCAAACAGAATATAGTTTTACCTTCTCTTCTTCTTTGAATGTTATGTCGAACTACGTGGTTGCAATAAATTGTAAGAAAAATGTATGCAACACACATGTGTATTTAAAAAAACAAAGATAAACAGAAACCATTATTTCACCAGGCTATAGTTCTTCTGAATTTCATTCTTCTTCATATTCCAGTTTGTCATGGTTTTTCAATTATTGAAATTATCATGATAAATATTTAAATTTTTCTAGTTTTCAAGGGAGAAATATATGAGCAGCATATGTCACGACATAAATTATGTTCATATATGATTTTATTACAGAGTAAAACCACCTTTCCAATAGGTGAAAGCTCCTGGTTAGATGGGGAGAAGGAACACGAAAGAGGGGTTGATTCTGAGGAGCAGAAATAGAATAAAGACAACAGAGAGAGAGAGAAAAAAGAGGACCAATTCTGAGTCTGTAGTGCTCCTGAGCTTGGGTTAATGTGTTGTTTTTTTGGTTCGTTTGACAAAGGGTTTGATATTATGTTGTAGTTGATGTCGGGTAGAAAAGAATGTGAACTTGCAAGAGATTTGTTCCATTTATTCTACTTCCCACATTTTCAAACTCCAAAATTAAAATTAGAGTTATCTCAACAGTACGCTGCTAAAAGAAGTTCAATATATCAATTGTTAGATAGGCAAATGGAAAAGATAGGATCAGCCTACAATGAATCTATAACTTAAATCTTTGATGTACCACAGACAAATACCCCTCCCCCTAACAAAAAACACGCACACATACAACAATCACATTATCTTCTTCAAGGGTGGTTTTGACATCAGATTCGGTCCCTTCGTTATGAATGTTACACATTATTTGGGAATGGATATTTGAAAGAGTACTATGGTATCTCTTTTTTCCTACGACGGGTTTATCCACAAGAGTAGTTTACGGCTAGGTTTTTAATGAGGCCAAGAGGATCTTTCAATATATCTATAACTCAAATCTTGGCAGGTTAAATCAAGTTCAAATTACTTCCCAGCAACGAAGAAATCTTATGAAAATTCAAATAGCCTGATTCCTGTTATTCATCCGAGAATTCAAACAAACATCAAGCTAGGGGGCAACTGTTGATGAAATAAGTTGATCCAAATGCTTAAGGAAGTAATTAATCAAATCCCGGATTATGTGTCCCAAAAGTGTTGATCAAGCATGAAGAAAGTACAAGAAAGAAGCATCAATGCAATTTAATCAAGGAAAATAACATGAAGAATAAAAGATAGGCGAGCAACAGTGCAAAATTGAAAGGAGGCGAGCAGCTCAGTTGCTCGCCCAACCAGCTGGTCACCTGCTCGCCATCTGTCATAACCAGCTGGTCGCCTCCACGAATGATTTACAACTAGCTGCTCGCCACCTTGAGAGATTGATTACCATAATGTATCTTTTCATTTTTCAGTCGATTTTTCTTTGTGATTATCCAGTTAGACACGTAAGGGACATGTGTAAGTCATGGATGAAGCATGGCAAATGCGTTGCCACCACTTGCTTCATGTTTGCCTATAAATAGGCCTCATTTTTCAGAATAAAGACAAGTTTTTCGCTGCCTTAATGAAGTTTTGCTAAAATCTTTCCAGAATTCATAACTCGGAATTCCAGTAAGTTTAATGCAAGACACTGTTAGTGAAATCGAGCTAAAGAGCCACATGTGAACTCGAATTACGAAGATTTCATTAACAAAAATATTTTCAGAAAACATAAAATGAGTATAATTCAGGGCTCACACTTTCGCACTTAATCAGGCTTGTTTAGATAGCTATCCAACTGACTAGCTTTCTAGCAGTCAATAGGTGGGTTATATTTACTGAGCTTTCTCAGAGCACGTTTTCAGGACTCATCGTATTTGTTTCCAGAACTGTCAGTCCGAGCGACTTCAACATCATTAGTTTAAGTTGACTGAGTCCTAAGGAGTTTTTTCTGAAAAGAAAAATTGTGATAAGTGTATTTTCCAAATACACTGATTCAGACTCTTTTTGGGACCAACATTTCACGTGTTTAAGATTCTCTTGTCCGTTAATTAATTAAGTCACTGAACGCCTTAATTAATTTAACATCTTATCTTTGGAGTAAGGACAACTCTTCTTTATCATCATACTGAAAAAAATTCCACTTGCAAGATTTAGTATGACGAACATTTAGAGCCCACCAAGGGGACTAATCATGCAAGACTCTCCAAGCACACGTTCTTCTATATTAAATTTTAACAACTGTCATGTTCTCAATGGTGCCGCCCAAGATGCAAAGTATTGAGTCTCATTGACTCTTTACCCATAACAAATCAAAGCACCACACATAAATTACACACAGTCCTATTTAAGGGATAGAGGTTTAGAATTAAACGACCACCGAGGTCAAATTCTTCATTCCATAAGTCAGTACAGAATAATTACTTCTCTATAGGTCATCTTCAATGCATCATCATGCACTAGTGTAATCCCTTTGTCAAGATAAGACAATCTGAGATCTACACATCAACCGTTTACCAATGGGATGTGCAAATCCCATCTATGTTGTGAAGTTAGTACTTGTTACATGGCATTGATAATGTGATCTTGTTATGAGTTATCTGGGGATCACCACATTCATCTATAGTGTAACTTGTACTATTATGTTTGAACGAATTGCCATAAATAAATAACATTCATTTTATTTAATATACAGTGATAAAAGATTTATTTCAGATAAAGCTCAAGATTCAGTTTAGTTATACAAAGTAAAAACATACTTGTCAGTATAACCCTAACAAGTTTAACTTTCTTTTTAAATATTAATGCGCGTATATATGTTGTTTAAGAGCAACATTAGCATAGAAATTTCTACGGTAGAAATTTCCAAATAAATAAACGAAAATGTAGAAGACCACGTGCAGTAACTGAGGCAATGTTCACCACCCCATGCATACTAGCTTTCCCTACCCCCACACTAGTTCCCTTCCCCCTATATATACTAGTTTTCCCTTCCCACCCCACGTTAAAGCTGTAGGAATTTACTTTTTTTAAGTTTATTTTAATATATTTTTTTGAATTATTATGTTGATTAAAAAGTATATATTTAATATTATGTTACAAATAAATATTTATACATATTGTTGGTCCCAAAATGAGTATAATCAGTGTATGGGGGGAATACACTAATTTCAGATTTTTCCGAAAGACTCACAAAAATGCTCTAACACGCTCAGTCAGGATTTCCTGAATTACTCAGTAAACTGAAGGTCCACAGGGGCAGCAGGGACAATTCAGTAACGAGTCAGATAAGCTGAGTGTGAGTAATGTGCTCAGAAGCTCTGTAGAGATAACAAACCTACTGACCGCTCGGAAGCTAGTCAGTTGGACTACTATCTCAGTAAGCTAGAGTACGTGCGGAATGTAAGCCCTTAGTTTCTACTCGTTTTAGTTTCTGAAAACATTTTCTCTGAGTTTGCCTAGTAAACTGGTGGTTAAGGCTGAGTGCACAGTATTAAGATTCAGGATGATTGATTTAGTCTTGAATATAAGAACAATGCGGAATGTTCAGTTTAGTATGATGACAATTATGATCCTGAACAAGAATGTAAATCAGCACACAATGGTCTTTTTAACGTGGTTCGGAGATAACCAACTCCTACGTCCACGGCCTGATTTATCAGGAAGCTACCCTCAAAACCCTGAGGATAGGTACTTGGTTTTTATGTGCCAAGGGGCACGAATAGCCAACTTCCTCTCTTAGGAACTGACCCCTGGGCATTTTACAAGTTTCAGTCCTTCTAACCAACCAATCTCACACCCTGAGTGGTTTGGTATTCTTGGTTCCCAACTAAGGATAGCCCTAGCAATACAAAGCAATGCTAAAGATTAGAGCTATCAAAACTAAGCAAATACAGAGTGAATTCTACTACAACACTAGGGAAATTTAATTGCAGAGTGTTGTTCAAAGTATGCTTTGAGTGCTTGGATTCTTGAGTGCTTGGATTCTTGAGAGCTTTCGCTTGGAAATTTCCCGTTAGCCTTGAATGGGTTCAAGGCTCTCTGTATTTATAGTCAAGATTAAAAATAGATCCGTTGGAGGAGATCTACCCAAATCTTTCCTATTTTAGGGTGGTTGCAGGCTAGGTGTACTTTTGATCTAATTGCCATGCTTAATCTGGCAATTTTTGTCCCTCCACCTGCAAACCTGAGACGCATTAAATGCCGCATTAACTGCTGCGCAGACTCCGTACATGCGTGTCGAAATATCATTGGCTCTCCGTACGAACGGCTAGTTGACCTTTTAACATTTGTCCTTCCTCGTACATTCAATACTCTGAGTCTCTTGTTAATAACTCAGCCTGAACGTTTGTCTTTATCAGAGTCTTACTGACATTCTCTTTATCTCTTTGTCCCATAGCATAAATAACCTTTTTGCTTTGGACTTACATGATTTAGGTAAACTGAACTAATGCCCAAGTCAGGTCTTATGTGCATTCAGCACAGCCTGATAGGTTATTCAGGCCAGTATGTGTAACCTTTTTGCTTTGGACTTACATGAGTCAGGTAAACTGACTCAAGGCCTAAGTCAGGTCTTATGTGCATTCAGCTCGGCCTGATAAGTTACACTTACTCTTCACTGACTAAGTTCTGTCCTGAGCATGCTTAGTGTACTCAGTAGAAACATCAGTCAATGGCGTTCCGGATGGTGTTCAGGATGGATCTTCAAACTTCGGTCTTCAGCTTCAGTTCAGACAATCTTCAGCAAGACTAACACTGACCTTCTTCAGTGCGAGTTGCACTTCAGACTTCAGTAAATTGGGTCGACTCCAATCTCCTTCAGTCTTCAACACGTTCCCCCTAAACTGAATCCCTAGCCTGACTATCCTGAACTAGACAATCCTGAACAACTGTACTTAGGCAAATTCATCAGGGGTTTTGGGATCTAATCAAAATACTCAGATTGTCCCAACAATTTTCCCCTTTTTGATGATGCCAAAACCCTTAAGCAAATTCCTATTCATCTATACAATCAACTGACTCAGTCAGTAAAATCAACTTAGTACCACCTGACAAACTAGGCACTTAGTCTATAAGATGAAAACAAGGAATGGGTTAGTACAGTTCTTGATAAGGATACAGAAAAGTAAATTCAGGAGTCAACAAGAAGTTGTACTCAGGAAAATAAATAACTTCATTGATTAATCAGAAGGTACAAGTATCCTGAAGCTATTACATCTTTTTTGATAAACTAACTCCTGATCTAATCTTCATCCTGATCCTTATTCCAAGCAGTTGGAGAGATTTCATACATCTCCAAGACACGGTTCAGAATCTGCTTCATTCTGACCCGATCACCAATGGCCCCGGCAGATCGTCCTACCCTGACGACTTCTTCAGTTATCGCTTTCCGGTCCAGTTGCTTGGAGTTTTCGAAGAGTGGAGAAGGTTAAGTAATGAATTCCGGCAGAGCGATCTCGACCCCTTCTATGTCTGCATTTCTGATAATCTCAGCCAACAGATCAGGATGCTCCTGCGCCATCCAGTGATGGAGTATGACGTCTTTATCTTCAGTTTGATCGTCCCATAACCCCACCACGTAGAATAGGTAAGCCCACCTATTCCGGATCGGAATCCATACCTCCAACATCTCAAGCGGAATGAAATCCTCCACAAACTGAAGTGGCAGAGAACCTTGACCTGGTTTGACCACTATCTTCCTCTGAGTCTTCTTCCGAGATCCAGAAGGCACAGATTTCTTCTTTTGAACATGCGAAGTCAGGTACTCATTGGACTCTTTCAAACGATGGATCTGACTGAGTAGCGAGATCTCCTTCATCTTAGCTAACTTCTCCGCCTCAGTCATCACCATCTTCTTCTGAGTGGTCGTCCCAGGATGCATTTGCTCCTCCATCTCAGTGTAGATGGATTCCAGGGCAGTAGAATCTTCAGAGGACCTCACCCTCTTCGGATCTGATTCTTCAGCAGCTTCTGAGGTAGAAACGGACCTCGTCCTCTTCTTGTCCGCAGTTTTCAGTTCAGGGGGGAAGATTTTCTTCTTTCCTTTTCCAGCAACAATTTGCTTCTTCCCTTCTTCCCCCTTTTTGGCATCATCAGAATTGATTCGGCCCACGACCTCATTTACTGATTCCGCCAATAAAGTGAACTGTCCTGACATCTCAGTCTGCTTAGCCTGAAGTTGCCCTATCTGCCCAGCCATCCCTCTCAGACCAACACTGAGCTTATCAACAGCTGAATTGTGTTCAGCTTTCAGCCGTCCTTCGAAGCCCTCCATTCGGTTGTCCAGAGCAGAGGCAATCTCCTTTTTTCTGTTGCTCTGACATTTCACTCAGAAGCTCCGCCTTCAGTTCAGCCTTCAGCGTGGCCAGCTTTTCATCAACCAATCGATCAACCCTCTCAGTCAGTTGTTGATCAAGGAAGGTGACAAGCTTACTCTCTTGCTGAGTTTGTGCATCAGAAACCATTTGCTTGCAACTCCGTATGTCCCCTTTTGCCTGCTCAGTAACAACAGTGAGATCTACTGAATGTTTTATCCCAACTTCACCGAGGAGATAGATTGCAGCGTTCATATCTATCCCCATCTCGTGCAGATATCGGTCCAGTCTGTTCATTTTTTTGTTCAGAATGTCAGAATTGGAACCGACCCGACTTGCCTTTCACTCAACGAGGATTGCCCTTCTGTGAAGATTGGCAAGAGCTTGTGAGGAGTTTTGAACATGTAAGGATTCTTGGGTGATCCATCTGCCTTTCACGCGGACCAGACCTGATGGACCCTCTCCTGAAGCCTCAGCAGTCTCGGGTCCCAGTAGTGCTTCATCGGCCGGTGCACTGACCCCTTCAGTGCCACCTTGCTGAATATCATCAGCAATCACAACGACTTCCTTTTCCCTCTCCTTCTCTCCCTCCTGAACATCCATCACCTGAGGCATCTCCACCTCTTGACCTATCCTCGGAACAACAGCCAGTTCCAATTCAGTTCTTGTTTGATCGGGCTCAACGGCCAGTGCCTCAGGATAGATGCGGCGGACAGTTTTGACAAAATCCGCCATTTTGATCAGATGATGTAAGGAGTTTACCTCAAAGTGATTAAATAATGCTGCTTCAGATTTAGCCATGCTGTCCCATCTTCTCGATTCTCCGAGCTGACTCAATTCAGGCCAAGTGGCATTCCTGATCATGGCGTAAGTGCGAAGTTGCACAACCACCTCCTTCTGAGCATTTGAGAGGTCAGGAAACCTCTAATCCACCATCTCCGCAGTCGTTCCCCTTGCCACTATCTCAAAGTCAGGCAATGTGTTTTCATCAGGCGCAGGGAATGGCCATGGGACATCAGCTTGAACAACTTCAGTCTCCTTCTCCAACCTTATTTCTTCTCCCTTGCTGCCTTCAGATGGTGCAGTCTCCGGAACGACAGAAATGGGAGCAACCTCAAGGGCACCCTGGACTGGTTCCCCCTCCGGAGTTGCGTGCTGAATTTCTGACTCAGGCTGAGATGGCTCATTCTCAGACTGAGTTTGCTTCACTTCCGCAGCTTTCTTGGATCCTCCTGATCCAGGATAGATGATTTTGAGAGTCTGTTGCTTGAGGCTGGAAGATTTGGCCTTGTCCTTAGCCGGTTTTGATGACTGGATTTCAGCAGGCCCGCTCGCCTGAGCCTTAACTCCCTGAGTCCTGCTCGCCTGAGCTCTCGTGCCTATGGTCGCCTGAGCCTTGCTCGCCTGACCCTTCTTTCCAGTCCTGGCTCTCTTCTTCTGAGTACCAGCATCACCGGAGTAATGCCTGAAGATATCCATTTTCGGAAAGAGCTCAAGAGACTGAGCTTGATCAATATCTCCGATAGCCAGCGTCTCCAAAATCAAAGAAATCTTCGTGCCAAAGTGCATTTTGGCCTCAAACGTCGCCTGACCCTCCGGCGAATACTTTATTTTACTGGTCTCAGCTACCAGTAATTTGAGAAAGTAATCCTCCCAGTCAAAAGGTTCAGAGGCAGCATCTTTGATTTCCATCATGGTGTATAACTTTGGCCTGGAGATCTGCTCCAGTCCTCCAGCGATTCCCATCACTCCCTGACTAGTCAGGTCGAAGAAGTGACGATTCTCAGTCCTCAGAACGGACTTGTTCAACCAGGACTTCAGGACAACATCTCCATCACAGAGAGACTGGATAAAGTCCTTCTCATCATCAATCCCATATTCTACGGGGCTGCGTCCTGAGTGGGGAAGATTAAACACTTCCATAATCTTCTCCTTGATGTTGATTGTGACCCACTTCCTGGTCATCTCGTCTTCACCGTTCTTTCCCTTAATGCTGAAGGTCAAAGGGATGCAAGATTCCCACTCCTCAGTGGTCTTGTTCTGCTCCATCTTCAAATAAAATGCATCAACAAGTCTGGGGTGCAGTCTCTGAGGTTTGGAGGAGATGAACCGAAGTAGACCAGCTTTCTCAAACAACTCTTTTACTGGTGCAACTTCTGGGTGATTTGAGGAGAAATCACCAAATGGTCCCCAGTGGATTTCGTTCCTGAGATGGAAAAGATTTCCAAAGAACGAGTCGACTGAAGGTGAAGCCATGGATGAAGTTTTGAAGATGTGAAGGAAAGCAAATAGCAGAGAGAAATATAGCAAGAAAATATTTGAGTGTGTAAAGATCGCAATGACAAAAACTTCCCTTATTTATACTAAAATCCAGTTTTAATCGGACGGCTCAGAAGATAATGACTTATGAGATTCAATGATTAAGAATAAAACGTAAGATGCATGGATGCGGATTGAGCCTCTTCGGTTTTCAACAGTAATGATTCAAAACTTTATCGGAAACCGTTCCCGCCCACTTTGCATTGAATGCGAGTCAGAGCATGTCCGTATTTAATTCAAATAATTGCATTAAATAATAACTGAATATTAAATGAATGGCTGGGATTAAATGACAAAGTAATTTGATTTGACAATATGGCAAACAGTATCAAAGATGATGCAAGCAAGATATGATGACTAAAAATAAATCAGGAAACATACCAGTTAGTCAGATTTGTATTCTGACTGATACCACATGTGACCTATCAGGGTGACAAGCCTTGAATTCAGTGTCCTGAATCTTAGTCAGTCTATACTGATCATCCTTTTCATACTGAATGTTCCCCCTACAACCATTCACTTCTCTCTGAGATTCCTTCATCCTGAGTCCTAGTTAGTCATTCCCCCTAACCTTATGTATTCTGATCAGAGATTAAGATTGAATCTCCTAAACCTGGGTCAAGGAGTCCTAACTCTACTGATAACTCAACAAACCTGGTTTCAGGCAAGACCTTAGTCAGAATGTCAGCTCTCTATTTATCAGTAGGGACTCTCTCAATCCTGATGTCCTTCTTCTCAACATGATCTCTGATGAAGTGATGCCTGATGTCTACATGCTTACACCTTATGTGTAAGACTGGGTTTTGGGATATGGCAATGGCACTATTATTGTCACAATAAATTGGGACTTCAGTGGTCTCTATTTGGTAGTCTCTCAGTTGTTGCTTCAACCAAAGGATTTGGGAACAACAGCTGCCTGCCGCTATATACTCTGCCTCAGTAGTAGACGTTGCAACACTGGTTTGCTTCTTAGAAAATCAAGAGATCAGTTTACTCCCTAGAAAATGACATGTGCCTGTAGTTGATTTCCTATCAAGCCTACAACCTCCATAATCTGCATCTGAATAGCCAGTCAGTTCTAGGTTGTCATCAGAGGGATACCAAAGTCCTAAATTGACTGTACATTTAAGGTATTTCAATATCTTTTTGGCACTCTCTAGATGACTCTTCTTTGGATCAGACTGATACCTTGCACAAACTCCTACTGCATAAGTGATGTCAGGACGACTTGCAGTCAGGTACAATAAAGATCCAATAAGTGCCCTATATTCAGTCTGATTCACTGAGGCTTCTTCTTTGTCAGGATCCAGCTTCTCATTTGTGTTCATGGGAATACATAAGACTTTGCTGGACTGAACTTCGAATTTCTGAATCAAGTCCCTCGCATATTTGGACTGATTTATGAAAATTCCGGAGTCAGTTTGCCTGACTTGGAGACCCAGAAAGAAGTTCATTTCTCCCATCATTGACATCTCAAATTTCCCAGTCATCGCTTGGAGAATTTCTCACAAAGCTTCAGATTAGAAGATCCAAATATTATGTCATCCACATAAATCTGGACCAAGAGAATGTCCTGCCCTTCGGATATCAGGAAGAGGGTACTGTCCACTGTTCCTTTCACGAACCCATGGTCTATCAGGAACTGGGAAAGTGTATCATACCAAGCTCTCGGAGCTTGCTTCAGGCCATAAAGGGCTTTCTTCAGGTGATATACCTTATTCCCAACTTCGAACCCTGGAGGTTGCTCAACATACACCTCCTCGTTCAGTACACCATTTAGAAAAGCACTCTTCACATCCATCTGATACACTTTGAACTTCTTGAATGTTGCATATGCCAGAAACAACCTGATTGCTTCCAACCTTGCGACCGGAGCAAAGGTCTCATCGTAGTCGATTCCTTCGGCCTGAGAGTAACCCTTTGCCACTAGTCTGGCCTTATTCCTGACAACAACATTCTTCTCATCCCTCTTTTTCTTAAAGACCCACTTCGTGCCAATAACATGTTGACGCCTAGGTCTCTCAACTAACTCCCAAACCTGATTCCACTCAAACTGATTGAGCTCATCCTGCATGGCCAAGATCCAGTTGGGGTCAGCAAGAGCTTCTTCTATACTCTTAGGTTCCTGATCACTCAGGAAGCAACAAAACATAGCGCTCTCGCCAAAGGACAACCTCGTCCTGACCCCCTCATTTACATCACCAATGATGTCAGCCAATGAATGATCATCTAGCCATGTCCTCCTGCTGACTGGAGCACTGGGAGCTGCTGACGTTCCCTCGCCTGATCCTGAAACATTAGTCTCGACAATAACAGGCAAAGAAGCGGAACGAGCAAGAACAGGGGATACTGAGTAATTTCCTGAGGGTTGGCCAATATCAAAGACATTGTTTCCCCCTACAGAGTTGGACTCTGTAACTGTCTCAGGTGCAGAAGCATCATCACCGACAGTACATACCTCAGATTGAGTCTGTCCCTCCGTCTGAGACTCAACATTCTCCGAGGCTTGGGCTTGCTGAGGGTTGGCCTGAGGTCCATCCTGATCATTATTATCATCATCATCCCATCCCTTGGGAGCACTGACAAGTTTGATCTTGAATTCAGGATTCTTCAGGCTCAGTCTTGTCACCCTCTTGGTAACCCCCTCAGTGTCAGGACTCGGAACATGTTTTCTATGCACTGATGCAGTCTCATCAAACACAACATGAGGTGTTTCCTCCACACAAAGGGTCCGACAGTTATATACCCTGAAAGCTTTACTAACTGAGGAGTATCCTAAGAAAACTCCCTCATCAGATTTGCTATCAAAGGCTTTCAGCTGGTCTTTCCCATTGTTCAGGATGAAACACTTACACCCAAAGATATGGAAATAGGAGATACGAGGCTTCCTTTTGTTCCAAGTCTCATAAGGTGTCTGAGCATGTTGTTTGTTCAGCATATAATGAATATTAATGTTAATGAATATAACACTTCATGACCAATCAGACTTCAACACTCAAGTGAAAACATAATCTCTCTAATTAGCAAAATACTATTAGCGAAGTTCCACCTGAGTGTCATAGGCCAAAATTTAAGAAACCACCAATAACAGGTTCTAACTAGAAATATAAACATGTTCAACAAATATCTATGAATTGGCATATTATTGCAATCATTCAACATATAACAAATTAATGAGTAGCTAACCTAAATACTATTGACCACATCATTTTACCAAGAGAAAAGAAACACTAATTAGTTAATTTATTTCACATATAACAAATTAATGAGCAGCACTAACCTTAGCCCTAGGTGTCCTATCCATGTAAGTAATACTTGTCTGACTGCAAATAAAATATAGTTGATGTTAGTGTAGGTATACAACACCAAGACATAGCATGTAAAAAATATATTATACTTATGTAAATGAATATAACAAATATAAAACAATAAAATTGAAGGACTGAAAAAATACCAAGTACAGTATATATGAGAAAATGATTTTACCAAGTACAGCTGTTAAGAGTTTATCTCTCCATTCCACTGAACAAATAAATGTTTTAAGAATTTAGCTCTTATTTTTTTCTTCAAGATAATACAAAAAACAAGCTATGAACTCAAACTTACATCTATCAAATCGATGAGCTAAATACTATTTCAGAATTCATGTCTTGGATTGAATCCATAATATAAGTACAGAAAAATTGGATTACAAATGCAGAGTAGGAGATACATATGTGCGAGAAAAATTAAAAAAGAACACTTAATTGTTGATACAATCAGGCCATTTCTCATATGTATGTGAGACTGTGAGTACCACAAATACTGCAGTTAGTTCGTATACCACCAATTATAAGTTGTTCCTCTTCACAAAACTCAGTCAAAATTCATATACCCTAGGCATAATAGTAAGAAATACAATAAGAATTAAATATGCTAGTAATCATTGGATAAGTAAAATCTTCCATTGCTGAAAAACTTGGAAAAAAAATTAAGAAACAAAAAATAATATACTTTTATCTAACATTCTATCCAGAACATATATGCAGTTTTGTAATACTATAGCAATAAAAACAGAGTATAGTAAGTAAAGTAAAATTGTCAACAAAAAAACAATAATAAAAAAACATACAGATTGGATTTCCCATCTATTGTTTTTAGGTGCCATTTTATGCTCTTAGCCAATTAGAGAGATACAGAAGATATTCATCAATCACTAATTCCCAACATAAATAAATCAAACAAAACCTTAAAAAATAGCACCAAAATTGTATATATTATAATTAGACAAGCAGGCAGTAATTTTTACCAATATAAACTAAATTCTTCTATATGACATGCTTAGAGAGAGAGAGACAAACGAACAGACATGCAATTTATTTCCCCAATTATCATTAGCTAGTATAATCTCCTTTGTATCAATACTATGTACCAATATCTTCAACTAAACAATAAGAGCAAAATAATTTCTCATTTACATATTTGCTAAATTAAAGCAAATGAGTTTCTACAAAATACTTTTCGCATAAAACTAAATAAACTTATGTATTTACCTTCTTTCTTGACCTCTTCAAGATAGATTTTTAACCATAGAGATAAAAAAATTAATAGCTCGTATTAAACGAATATCTGATTGTTTCAGATTTTCACCCCATAGAAATATGATCTACATTTTCAAAACCCATAAATCTTATGGTAAAAGGGAAGCAATCACTTTTACAGTTTCTTAATAAGAAAGCAACAGATACTTCCTTTCGCTCGGACAAACAATTAATATATTGAACCCTAAAAAAACACACAATTAGTTGTATGATATACCTTCTAATATGAGGGCCAAAGGAAAGCACGATACCCTTAAACGGTGACCGAAAATTGTGGAGCTTGTTCAAGTAGCTCGTCTGGGGAAAAGTAAGTGACGCGCGCCGCGGTCCTTCTCTCCCCTCTTTTGCTCTTTGTAGGATTGAATGAAAAATTGGGCGATTAGGGTTTCTCAGCCCTCTTTGTTTTAACTTTTGGGTGTTTTATTTACGGAGTAAATAAATATGTGGAAAGGGATTAGATTTTATTTTTTATTTTTAATGAATTTTTAATTAGTGAATTTTTTTTAAAAAAATAAGTGGAGGGAAATAATAGAGCCAAAATTTCCATCACTTTTAATTAGGGGTGGCAATTTCGTATACGACACGATAACACGACACGAAAACGATACGAAAATTGCGGGTTAGTGTTTAGGCTTATCGTGTTCGTGTCCTTATCGTGTCGACCTGATAAAGACACGAATATTTCGTGTCGTGTTCGTGTCGTGTCAACCCGTTAAACACGATAAAATTAACAGATGACCCATTAACCCGTTAACAACCTGTTAATCTGTTAGTGATCTGATATGCATTACTAATATGTATCTGATAGTAGCACGTTAATAAATTTTAAATACAAAATATTAAATATATTACTATTAAAATTGATAATAAATATAAAATTTATTAATTTTCGTGTCCTTATCGTGTTCTTATCGTGTCGTTTCGTGTTTTTATTTAATTATTAATTTTTTAAAATTGATAAATAAACTTTCGTGTCATTATCGTGTCGTGTCGTGTTGACACGAAAATTTTCATGTTCGTGTTCGTGTTTACCTATGTCTTATCGTGTCGTGTTCGTGTTTCACCTTATCGTGTCGACACGATAAACGACACGATTACACGATTTGTCACCCCTACTTTTAATGAGAGGCAAGCCAATTTTGTATATATAATGAGAGGTATACATATAATAATGAGAGGAAAGTTACTTTCTTATAAATATGATATTTTTTTATTAATATTTGTGTTGGTCCTCTCATTAAAAGTTACTTTTAGTGACAAGTTTTGTTCCTGTCATTAAAATTTTGTCATTATTGATCATTTTTCTTGTAGTGATAGATCGGTTCTGAGTGTAGCAAGCAGTGTTGATTGCTTCAGCCCAGTACTTCTTGGGCAGTCCTGACTCAGCCAACATGGTCCTGGCAGCTTCCTTCAGGGTCCGATTCCTTCTCTCAGCTACCCCATTCTGCTGAGGGGTCCTGGCTGCAGAAGTCTCATGAGCTATACCATGATTAGTACAAAAGTCAGTTATAATAGAGTTAATAAACTCTGTTCCTCGATCTGATCGGATCCAGACTATGCTCTGACCCTGTTCAGTACTCAATTGCTTGAGTAACTCCGGAAGCTTGACCTGAGTCTCCTTCTTGTTCAGCAAGAAAATAACACATGTGTACCTGGAATAATCATCAACAACAAAAAGGGTATATTTCCTACCATTCATGCTGACAAGAGTAATTGGACCAAAAAAATCCATGTACAGGAGCTGAAGCACTCTGTCAGTTGAGAAGACTTCTTTCTCCTTGAATGAGGCTTTGGTTTGCTTGCCTTCCTGACATGCTCCGCACACGTGGTCTTTGCCAAAAACTTCATTAGGTAGACCCTCTACAAGAGTAAGTCGAGAGATTTTGTTAATAATCTTGAAGTTTAAGTGACTCAGGCGTTTATGCCAGAGCCAACTGAGCTCAGAGGAGCTCTTAGCAACCAAACAAGTTTCAGGAGGGCTGCTCTTGAAGTCAGCAAAATATACGTTGCCCCTCCTGACACCTGTAATCAGAACCTGCAGTGTAGACTTGTCCTTTACAAGACACATGTTAGATGTAAATTCTACACTATATCCTCGGTCACAAAACTGACTGACCGAGAGCAAGTTATGTCTCAGTCCCTCAACATATGATACATTCAGTACACGGACAGAGCCAATAACAAGGGTTCCGAATCCCCTGGTGAAACCCTTAGAGTTATCACCAAAGGTTACCTGCGGGCCATCCTGAGTTACATAATCCAGAAGGAGATCACGAGAACCGGTCTTGTGCCTGGAACACCCTGAGTCCAAGTACCAATCCAGCTTCTGATCCTCACTTCTCTTCTTGTAGCCCGCAGCGACCTGAAAAGAATCAGGCCTCAGGTACCCATCTCGTATTGGGTCCTACAGTGTCAGCCATACCCTTCGGGATCCAGATTTGTTTAACAATTCTGATGGCATCAGAAGTGTAAACATGTCTCCCCGAAACATCAACATACACAGTCATCTTCTTCCTTTGTGCCTGGGAAGTTAAGGGTGTATGGGTGTCAGCCTGAGGTTCAGGAGCCCTGGATTGATTCCTGGGGGCGGGCCTCCTGTTCCTCTTTGGCCTGGGTGCGTTGGGCAGATGTCTATCCTGGGAAGGAGCAGCTCGAGCCTGACCTCTAGGCACTTGAGGTCTGGCCTGAGTGTTTCCGGAGTCAGGTCTCCGTTGCCTTTCAGGGGCCATTTGGTTTGTCCTTCTCCCCTGAGGAATGAGACGCTCCTGATGGGCCCTGTGCCCTGCCTGAGGCCTCTGGACCTCAGTAGTCCTTGGCCTTGCCTGAGGCCTCCTCTGACCAGAGTTCCTTCTACCCTGAGTACTCTGAGGCTGAGCCTGAGAGGAACTGGGGGCAGAATTTTATCCAGCCTGAGGGTTCCTGGGCTGAGCCTTGGATTTCCCTTGGTCTGTCTTCCTCGACTCAGGATGAGGAGCCTTGGCCTTTCCCTTAGGTTTTGGCCTTGGTTCCTCAGTCCTTTGCCTGACAGGTTCAGCAGGCATTTTCTCCTTCCC
Organism: Prunella vulgaris; assembly: GCA_026898435.1. Taxonomy (NCBI): domain Eukaryota; kingdom Viridiplantae; phylum Streptophyta; class Magnoliopsida; order Lamiales; family Lamiaceae; genus Prunella; species Prunella vulgaris. Next base: position 242,901 of record JAPKLY010000297.1, read on the forward strand.
TTTGCCTTTATCCTGACGAGCAACACTTGGGCTCTTGTCGTCAGTCTGGGCAGGGACAAACTTCTTCTGAGAGTTGCTCCCTGAAGCACCTCTCTTCTTTTTGCCCTTTGGGTCTTTAGAGGCATCATAGCCTAACCCAGCTTTAGCACCATCGGTCAGCTGAGAGAAACTTGTTAACTCATCAACCACTTGGGTAGATGTGTATAACTTCTTCAGCTTATCTTCAAGATGCCCATTTGTTTCTTTCAGGGCCTCAATTTCAGTGGTGTATTGAAGCACCAACTCTTCATGAGCTTTCTCTTTTGAGATCAGCTGAAGATCCCAACCAGTTTGCTCAGCACAAAGGCGAGCTTGCCACTCAATTTCGAACATCACTCTCAGAGCGATTCCCTCAATCACCAGTTGGTCCCGGGCGAGGAACAGATCAGTGTCACGAGTCTCAATCAGCGAGCTGATTACACGTTTCAGTCTTTCCACCTCTAGTGGAGCTTCATCATGCTTGTTCCGAGCATGAAGCAGCTCTTTCTGAAGATGTACTAATCTGAGGGCTTTCTCAGTATCTCTCACTCTGAGAGACTCAGTTAACCGATTGTTTTCCCCACTCAGCTGTGCATTCACATCCACTGTGTGAGTATGAGTCTCCTACAGCCTTGAGAAGTCAACCATCAATTGCTCTAGAGCGAGCTGAAGGTCGAGTTCTCCTGCTGAGTCTGAGCTAAGCTCAGGTGCGTGATCAGGAGAAGAGGCAGAAGAACATACCTCATCATCTGCCATCAGGCAGAGGTCATCATACTCCTAATCGGAGAAAAGTTCAGGGGACCGGCGTCCTGGGCCATCTGAATCTGAGGAATCCTCAGCAAGCATAGCTCTCTGGTCTGATGCCCTGAGCTCTCTCTTGGCTCTCCGATCTTCTCGCTCACGAGCACTGAGCTCCGAACAATCATACTGATAATGTCCGGTCTTCTTGCAGTGGTAGCACTGATCTACATCAGAACCAAACTTCTTGTCAGTGTACCTTTTATATGATGACTCCCTCCTGCTCCCTGATGATCGTTCAGGTTTGGAGCTGGATCTTCTGGGCTCATCATCTCTCCTCTTCTCATCTCTGCGCCGCTCAGGCTCATCACGATCTCTCCTGGAATCTGAACCCCTCCTCTCTTCCCTCTGGGGGCTCGATCTCCTGGGGCTGGAATACCTACGATCACGACTATCAGTATAAAACTTCTTATACCTACCGAAACAAGAGTTCAGCTTCTCGAATCGTCATGCCATCAGGCTGTATTCCAAGGCCAGCTCATCCTTGTTCATGTCCTTCAGAGACTTAGAGCCAGATCCAGCCTCAGGTTCAGGAGTAGCTATAAGAGCCACGCTCTTCTCCGTTTCAGGTGTCTTCTCCTCACTAACTTCCTCACTGACAACACCCTTCTTCTTCCTCTTATCGAGGTCGAATTCCAGAGCCTTTAACTCTGAGAATAGGTGAGAGTGAGTAATGTTGGTGAGATCCTGAGTGTTCTTCAACAAGATCACTCCTGTGTCCCATCTTTCAGGGAGACAGTTCAGGATTTTAGATGACACCTCCCTCTTGGGAAACTCCTTCCCAAGGGTTGCTAGCTCGTTCATCATCTTAATGAACCGAGCTTCCATCTGATCGATGGACTCTCCCTCTAACATCCGGAAGGCCTCAAACTTCCTGATTGCAAGATCTCTCTTGTTCTCCTTGATCTTCTCTGAACCCTCACCCATCTCTCTCAAAGCATCCCAGATCTCCTTTACCGTCCTCAGGTGCATGAGCCTGACCGAATTCTAGTAAGAAACGGTGTGGAGTATAATGTTCTTAGCAATATTATCCAGTCCGATTTGCTTAATCTGATCAGGATTAAGCGCGGACCTCTCCAGTTCTTCATCTCCGGTGGCTGGAACAGGAACATTGCCAGCAACGGGCCAGGTCGTCTGAAGATTCTTCATGAATTTGATCGGACCTTGCTCAATCACCAATGACATCTGATCATGGATGGAGTAGAGATGTGCGAGTACCCTGAATTTCCAATAGTCATAAATATCAATAGAGAATTCAGGAACACTGCCTTCAAGGCGCTTAGAACCGGATGCCATGTATGCAAGTTTTTAGAAACAAGATCTGTTCAGTTGACCACCAAAAGTTTCTCCTCAGAAACTGTTGGTAAACAAAGTCAGTGGTCTTTTGAACCACTGCTCTGATACCACTTGTTGGTCCCGAAACGAGTATAATCAGTGTATGGGGGGGAATACACTGATTTTAGATTTTTTTGAAAGACTCAAAAAAATGCTCGAACACGCTCAGTCAAGATTTCCTGAATTACTCAGTAAACTAAAGGTCCACAGGGGCAGCAGGGACAATTCAGTAACGAGTCAGATAAGCTGAGTGTGAGTAATGTGCTCAGAAGCTCAGTAGAGATAACAAACCTACTGACCGCTCGGAAGCTAGTCAGTTGGACTACTATCTCAGTAAGCTAGAGTACGTGCGGAATGTGAGCCCTTAGTTTCTACTCGTTTTAGTTTCTGAAAATGTTTTCTTTGAGTTTGCTTAGTAAACTGGTGGTTAAGGCTGAGTGCACAGTATTAAGATTCAGGATGATTGATTCAGTCCTGAATATAAGAACAATGTGGAATGTTCAGTTTAGTATGATGACAGTTATGATCCTGAACAAGAATGTAAATCAGCACACAAGGGTCTTTTTAACGTGGTTCGGAGATAACCAACTCCTACGTCCACGGCCTGATTTAACTGGAAGCTACCCTCAAAACCCTGAGGATAGGTACTTAGTTTTTACGTGCCAAGGGACACGAATAACCAACTTCCTCTCTTAGGAACTGACCCCTGGGCGTTTTACAAGTCTCAGTCCTTCTAACCAACCAATCTCACACCCTGAGTGGTTTGGTATTCTTGGTTCCCAACTAAGGATAGCCCTAGCAATACAAAGCAATGCTAAAGATTAGAGCTATCAAAACTAAGCAAATACAGAGTGAATCCTACTACAACACTAGGGAAATTTAATTGCAGAGTGTTGTTAAAAGTATGCTTTGAGTGCTTGGATTCTTGAGAGCTTTCACTTGGAAATTTCCCGTTAGCCTTGAATGAGTTCAAGACTCTCTGTATTTATAGTCAAGATTCAAAATAGATCCATTGGAGGAGATCTACCCAAATCTTTCCAATTTTAGGGTGGTTGCAGGCTAGGTGTACTTTTGACCTAATTTCCATGCTTAATCTGGCAATTTTTGTCCCACCGCCTGCAAACCTGAGATGCATTAAATGCCACATTAACTGCTGCGCAGACTCCGTACATACGTGTCGAAATATAATTGGCTCTCCGTACAAACGGCTAGTTGACCTTTTGACATTTGTCCTTCCTCGTACATTCAATACTCTGAGTCTCTTGTTAATAACTCAGCCTGAACGTTTGTCTTTATCGGAGTCTTACTGACATTCTCTTTGTCTCTTTGTCCCATAGCATAAATAACCTTTTGCTTTGGACTCACATGATTCAGGGAAACTGAACTAATGCCCAAGTCAGGTCTTATGTGCATTCAGCACAGCCTGATAGGTTATTCAACCCAGTATGTGTAACCTTTTTGCTTTGGACTTACATGAGTCAGGTAAACTGACTCAAGGCCTAAGTCAGGTCTTATGTACATTCAGCTCGGCCTGATAAGTTACACTTACTCTTCACTGACTAAGTTCTGTCCTGAGCATGCTTAGTGTACTCAGTAGAAACATCAGTCAATGGTGTTCCGGATGGTGTTCAGGATGGATCTTCAGACTTCGGTCTTCAGCTTCAGTTCAGGCAATCTTCAGCAAGACTAACACTGGCCTTCTTCAGGGCGAGTTGCACTTCAGACTTCAGTAAATTGAGTCGACTCCAATCTCCTTCAGTCTTCAACACGTTCCCCCTGAACTGAATCCCTAGCCTGACTATCCTGAACTAGACAATCCTGAACAACTGTACTTAGGCAAATTCATCAGGGGTTTTGAGATCTAATCAAAATACTCAGATTGTCCCAACACATATATTAACACATATTCAATTTTATAGTAACACATATTTGCTCTAATAGTAACACACATTTGTCTTCCAATTTATGTTACAGTACGGACAAATGTGTGTTACTATAAGGACAAAATATATTTTTATGAGAACAAATATGTGTTTCTTAATTTATTCATCATCCCTTTAAATTTAGGTATATTGTTTCATGTAATACGCATTTTATTATATGAAAAAAAATAACTATTTCTAATAAAATAAATAAATATTTATGAATAATCAATATTTGTTCTTATAGTAACACACATTTTGCTCTTGCATTATGTGAAAAATATTTATTCTATAAAATTAAATGAATATATGTAAAATAATAAAATTTTATAAGATAGTAACACACATTTATTCTAATAGTAACACACATTTGTTTCCCACTTTGTGTTACTATATGGGCAAATGTGTGTTACTATATGAGAAAAATATATTTTTAAGAGAATTTATATGTGTTTCTTAATTTATTCATCATCCCTTTAAATCTAGGTATCTTGTTTCATGTAATACATATGTTATTATATGAAAAATGATAATTATTTCTATAAAAATAAAATAATATTTTTTAATAATCAATATTTGTTCTTATAGTAACACACATTTTGCTCTTGTATTATATGAAAAATTATTTATTCAATAAAAACAAATGAATATATGTAAAATAATAATATTTTTTAAGATAGTAACACACATTTGCTCTAATAGTAACACATATTTGCTCTCCAGTTTGTGTTACTCTATGAGCAAATGTGTGTTACTATATGGGCAAATACGTGTTACTGTAAGAGAAAATGTATTTTTATAAAAAAGTAACATAAATTTTTTTTATAGTAACATGCATTTGTCCATAGAGTAACACAAATTAAGAGCAAATTTTAAATTCATTGCATAATTTTATTTGACTTTTTTTTAAAAAATCCATAATGATAATAAAAGAAAAATAGCATTCAACTATTTTCATTGGCAGTACTTCTATTCCCTGGGAGTGGGCAATACTTCTATTCATGTAGAGAATATATTAGCGCCGTAACTCCTGTGCCAGTGCACGTGTTATAATTTTTTTTTAATTTATTTTTGAAAATTTCTATGGTAGAAGTTTTCATATAGTTTTTTGTCGTTGTTTAAAGATATTTGAGTGAGGTATCTTTCCAGATATATGGAGGCATGTGCAAAATATACATTTGTCTCTCCCCATGTGTGTGTGCTCATGGGTGATAGGAAACAATATTTGGAGGGGATGATTGCACATATGTTGCCACTTACTGGGAGAAATCATCTCATTTTTTGACCTGCGAATGTGGGGTGAGTACAACAAATATTCCATTAAATTTTTTATTTATAATAACATGTAGTTAATTTTAATATTCTTAATATAATGTAGGAGAGATTGGGTTCTGATCGCGATAAATATGAATACACTTGTTGTGGATTATATGGATTCAGCTCCTGGTGGGGTGCATAAACGTCGTCCTGAACTCACTAAATATATGGAAGTGTAACTTATTTTACTAATGATTTAGTTTATAATAATTTATTTTAAAATAATTATTTATAATATGCATATGCAAAATAGTCTGATGAGGATGTATCGAGTCGCCTTTCAAATCAAGACTCAACATCTAATCAAGAAAGTGGACTGGATAAACATTATGGTAATAAATTTACTTTAGAAAATTATCAAAATATTAGAAAATAATTATAATTGTAGAGCGTGACCATCATTGCTAATCAACAGGTTCCGAGACAACAAGATAACGTTCATTGTGGGTTTTTTGTGTGTTGTTACATTGAAGATATAATTTAAACTTCTCGGACGATCATTCCTAAAAATGTAGGTTTGTTTATCTATTTGTTTAGGTTATTGTTGATTGAATATAAATTTATAATAACTAATTAATTTTATATATTTTACAGTTTGTATATGAACGTCCGCTCGAGTATTACTCCACGGGAAGAATGGACAAATGAAAAATTGATTGGTCCGGATACTTGTACAATCGATTTTTAAATTAAATTTTTTGTGACATTTAAACTTAATTAGTTCTATATTAATATATTAAATTTTGTTGATGTGTATATTTATTTAATTGATGTTTTAGTATGATTGTATATATTGTTTGGTATTAATTAATTATTTAATTGATTTTAGGGATTAATTATATATATATATATATATATATATATATATATATATATTATGAATATGAGTGTACAATAACGGCTCTTTAAGACTTAAAAAAAAACAAAATTAAATTTTTTAGAGCATTCGAAAATCGCTCTGTAAGTCTAAGTAATAAAAAATATTTGTGAACTCCTTGTAGAACGGTCAATAACCGCTCTCATTAAAAATCGCTCTGTAAGGCACCAACTTGCACAACGTTTTCACAACAACTCTTCGAACTTGGAGAGCCTTTAAAACTGCTCTCTAAGGACGAATATAAGGGTTCTCCAAGCCTATTTATGTACTAGTGAGATTAGAACAAAATACTAATGTTGTAATCATCATCATCCTCATTATAATTTATTATTTAATAATTCTCCTCATCATTTTCATTGAAAATTTTGAATCAAACACACTCTTCATTTTTTTTTGTTTAATTAATTTTTGTGTTAAATTTATAGCAAACATATTTTACTATGTCTTGTTTAGTTTAGAGGAAACTTCTGTAAGGCTGTGTTTAAATATAATTGTTTGGAATATAAGATATTTAAAAATGTAATGGATTTAATTTTAGTGACATGATTTGTTATATATTTTAAATTCTTCTAAAAACTCAATCAATTGAATATTTTACTTAAATAAGTGAGGTGAATTTAGATCTGTGAACTTAAAATTCATAACTCAAATTCTCCAATTCAAACACAATCTAAATGATATAATGAATTACTAAATATATGTATTTATTGCATACTTAATTTATGTCTTAAGCATATTTTACACGTTTTATGAATTGAATTAACGAAATACATACTCGTGTTATGTTTCCTATATATGTCAAGCACACAAAAAGACATAAATTTGGTTGCTGGAAGCAATAATAATCAAGATTGGTCTATTCAACATCAAAATGGGGAAAGTCGATGTGCATTAAGTGTACCAAATTCTATTGAAAAAAAGGGTTTTTTTTTTTTTTTTCACAATATCTCCACGTGAAAGAGTCAGCTTTGATAAGCAACAATCTTATATATGTTTCCAAAATAGTGAGCATGCATGTGAGATTCCCAGGAAAAGCTGAAGATATGCAGTGAGCATACAGGTGAGATTCCATATCTTCACGTGGGTGTGTCAGTGAGACATCCAATGTGGAGGGTAAATCGTGAATTGTAATCGCGATTCATGACATTAGCAAATGTTAGTAACGAAGGCCTGGTCAACCGTGTAATACCGTGGGTAAATCGTGAACCCAGTTCACGATTCCCCTTAAAACGTGATCGGGGTTCACGATTTTGCTTAAAAAAGAAACACCCCCGGATTTCACGTTATTTTCAATAACGGAAATAGAAATTACAATATTTTAAAAAAAAACCGAAAAAAAATTATACAAAATACTATTGAAAAATTAGACATATTATTATTGAAATTTTTTATTTTTAAAAATATTTTTTTCAATAATAATACATATGACTTTTCATTAGTAACTGATGCAATTTTTTAAAAATATGCACATAATGCATGCAAGAGTAAGACATCTGAATTAGCTTTAAAATAGTATAACTTTTTCTTCGCAACTTTTAAGATGGAAGTTTTTTTTTTTCCGCGGTTTAATTGATATGAATGGTGTGTTTTTAGATTATAATTGGCTTAGTTTTGTATGCACCAATACAACTCAAGTTTATTTTTAAAAAGTTATACAAAATACTACTGAAAAGTTACACATGTTATTATTGAAAAATGTATCTTTAATAGTGTAACTTTTCAGTAATAAATAGTGTAACTATTTAAAAATAAATTTGAGTTGTATGGTGTAACCAATGAACAAAGACTTACTCATTATAATTATATTTGTCAATTAAAAATCATCAATAACAGATCGAGCGCTGTTGAAAATGATGTATAAGCATTTGTCATTATTTTTTAAAGCAGCATTCTGGTTTGGTTAATGATTGAAAGTATATTGTTCAGTTTCGGTTTCCTGCGGTTTGGTTCTAGTTTGGTTTTTTAAATTCAAACTGATCTGATCATTGCATTTTCAAGTGTAAGTAGTGATTGCTCTTATCAATTAAACAGTTGTACGTCGTCAACCTCTTATTTATTTTACTTGATAAAATTATATATATGTCTAGCATCCAAAGACTACTTCTCACTTGTTTTATTTGAACATTTCAACTCTACTTTCACACATTAAAAAAGAAAAAAATTTACTCAAAAAAATCAATAAAATACATTTTTTTTTAATTTTATTATTTAACTTTATAACATGCCCACTTTTTCGTAATTTACATGTCCAAAATAACTATTTCATAGTCTTAGTATAGTGGAAATATTAAACTAAACACAAAGTCTAATATGCAATATTGCACCAAATTCGACCCGTACAATATACTCAGTTAAAAGTTCGCAGATCCTTGCCGGGTCAAATGATATTTTCAAGGAAAAATCTCGATAGTCCCACAATGTATACTACATGAACATATGTGTGATACTATAAGACAAAATGTGTGTTACTACATCTTAAAAAAATAATTTTTTTACTTTTAAAGTAACTATAAAAATAATATGTATTTTTACAAGAATAAATATGTGTTTCTTAATTTATTTTTAATTTTTTTATTGATTTTATATTGATAATATGTTGTTAATGTAATAATACTTTACATTTGTTACTATCTCGGCATTGCCAAAATGTATACTACATGAACATATGTGTTTTACTTTAAGACAAAATGTGTGTTACTACATTTTAAAAAATTACTTTTTTAAACATTTAAAGTAACTATAAAGATAATATGTACTTTTACAAGAACAAATATATGTTTCTTAATTTATTTTTCATTTTTTTATGTATTTTATGTAGATAATATGTTGTTAATGTAATAATATCTTACATGTGTTATTATATCTCGGCAGTCTCACAATGTATACTACATGAACATATGTGTGTTACTGTAAAACAAAATGTGTGTTACTACATCTTAAAAAATTAAAATTTTGTACTTTTAAGGTAATTATAAAGATAATATGTATTTTTACAAGAATAAATATGTGTTTCTTAATTTATTTTTCATTTTTTTATTGATTTTTTTCTTGATAATATGTTGTTAATATAATAATATCTTGCATGTGTTATTATATCTCAGTGGTCCCAGAATGTATACTACATGAACATATATGTGTTACTCTAAGACAAAATGTGTGTTACTATATCTTAAAAAAATAATGATTTCTATAAAATTCAATAAATATTTATGAAAAACTAATATTTTTTTCTTATAGTAACACACATATTGCTCTTACATTGTATTAAAAATGGTTTTAATTTAATATATGTAAAAAAACAATATTGTTCTTACAGTAGCACACATTTGACCTTATAGTAATATTTATTTACTCATACAATATCACCAACTGGGAGCAAAAATCATAAAATTTGAAAATTACTCAAATCCGACCCGACTCGATCAAAATCCGCAAATTTTGTTACTTTGACCCTTTTGATTCACAATTTTTTTAAAATTTCTATTTTAATGGCATATTCCACGGTGCAATATTGCACAGAAAAACCACTCAAAATTAAATTACAAATAACGATTTTATTCAAAATGACTTTAAAAATAAAAAATGTAACCGTGATCACCGTTACTCAAAATAAGAATTGATATTAAAATATGCGACTTATTTAGAAAAGTAATCAAATATTATTTGATTCCATAAGTACACCTTTATGATAGTAAAGGATATTTTCGTGCAAATTGACCACCAGTCTTATTTTAGCTATATGACAGATAAATTTATATCTAACTCGAGTTTATATAGTTAATTTAATTATGTTAATTATTATTATTATTTATATATATTATTAATATTATATATGTTATTTATATACATTATTATTGTGAAAAAATTAAATATATTTTATAATAGTGATCGTATATATGAATTATAATTATAATAATTATACATAACAAAATTACGAGTTCATTTGAACTCGAGTTTACAAGAGACCTCTTCAAGTATTTTAATAAATACAAAAATAGTATGTATAGCGTGAAATTTATTAATACATAAATTACTTTGTAATGCTTTTTAGTAGAATAACTTGTACCCTTAACAAGATTATATTTATCAATAACATATCTCAATTCAACCTTCAAATATAATATTTATTTCTCTTTCATTCACATATAAAATTTTCAACTCAACTTAATTTTCACTTTTCTATACATTATTAATGACTCAACTCAACCTAAATAATGAATCTTTTTAAAATACATATTACATATAATCAGTTATATATATATATATATATATATATATATATTTATTAACAAATTACCACACCATTAAATAAATTACTAACTCAATAATAAATTTAAATTACACAATCTAAATAATTAAAAATTCAAAATAAATACATAAATTACATAAAAAGTAAATACACATTAAATATTAAGTTATACGTATAAAAAATACAAAATACATAATTAGTTTTAATGGTCTAAATGTTGTTCCACCTATACGTAATAGAACAAATGTCTCTTAAGTCTTACCCTATAAATTTAACGACGATTTTTTTATAAATTCACTATTAATATCATTCCAACTCATTTCATCTTCCCTCTAATTAAATAAAAGTTCGTTCCAATCACTTCCATGAAATTTTTTGAATATGAATATTTTAAAGAAGAGAGAAATTATACTTTTATTTCAAAATATTTCAATATTGAACTCCATTGATAAAGAATTTGTTTTATGAATATATTTTTTAATATACATTGATAGTGTTGTGGTACCGTTGAGTTGAAGTATTGTTCGAAGTGTGGCGACACTCAAGACAATACTTAATGTGTTCAGAATAATGTAGAGAGAATAAGTAAACAGTGGAAGACTTTGAACACAAGGATTAACTCAAACTTTCCACAAACTAAAAATAGTTTGTGGCGGCCTCAAGACTGAAATATCACTAACTTGGAAATAGTGATTACAAAAACAAATTCGAGACTTGGAAACATTCCTTCCAAATCTCAAACATAAAATCGGATAAAATATCCAAACAAGTTCCCAAATGGCAAACCTAGATTGTTAAGTCTAAACCTACTTCAAGCATACACTACCACACCCCGTGAATAGCTCAGCAAAACGTATGGGATAATAATATACACAAGTGTTGTACAGAGTGTAACAACACATGTGAAATCACTACACTAAAACCGTAAAAATAGGTTCCTAAAAATGCGCTATGCTTCAGTATGTAGTGAGGGCTCTCTCTCTTAGTTGCTGGACGTATTCCTCATCTATTTATAGAGTTGGAATGATGATCCGTCCATCAATGAAGTGGAAATCATGGAGAGAAGTTGAGATCCACTTTTGTAGTAGTTGAGGTAACTTCCTTTCTTTAACTTTCGGTTCCCTTTAATTCCAGGTCCTTCCACCACGTTCCAGATCCTTCCAGGTGCATCAAGAATATTCTGGGTTATGGGAATAACTGTCGTTGACCGTCGTTGACCAGGGACAGCACCTAGGACAACCATCGAGGCAACACTAAGCAGTTTAACACTGGAACATGTTTCCTGAAGGATATTGACCTGAAATGATAGTAAAGACAATTTGAACAACACTAAAGAGTTAGTCGTTAGAACAAATATCTTGGAGAATGTCCTGGAGGATGGGTGTGATTCTAGATGTGATAGCACTGGTCTCAACACTCACATTTTCATACATTATTTTTAACATTTATAAATGTAATAATATTAAAAATAAAAATTAGAGTGCCAAATACAAAACTGCCATGTGACAACCCAACCCAACCCAGGCATGTCGGCCACTCAAGGTTGGGCTGCAAAAGTGGCAGAAAATTATTTTATCTTTTTATTTTAAATGCTTTTGACCGTGGCCCATGTTGGAAATCACCAATAAAATAGCAACTAGCCATAACAACTAATACCCCTCATTTCCTTCAATTCATACTTTTTTAATGAAATAACTTTTACCATCCAATATTAGTATCATTTAGTAAAAATAATTAGTACACTTTAATATAATAATTAATACTTTTCAAAATTGTTCACGTATGAAACATTTTACCTATATACTTTTGCCATACCATATGTAATTCAAATCTAGAAGGAGAACAATTGAAATAGATTTTAGATCCTTGTGTTGGGCTTATGCTAGCCTAAGTATTTTTTACTTGTTACCTTTGCAACCCATCTATTAGAGGTCCATGTTTACTTGTTTAGTCCTTGCTCCATAAACTCAAGAACAAATCTCTCCCCAAAATCAGTGATCATGCTTAGAGGTGAAGCTTTGTGTACAGTTACTTATTTAATAAATCATTCTCCTTCTTTGCCTTTAAATTGGAAATGTCCTGAGCATGCATTTATCAATAACACTATTGATGAATCATACTCTCATTTAAAGTATTTGGATGTGCTCTTTTTGTGCATCGGAAGGTTAATGAACTTGATCCAAGAGGTAAAAAAAAATGTATTTTCTTGGAATACCCTAATAGTATAAAAGGTTATTGTTGTGGTATGAATATTCTTAAGTATGAGCATAATCCTATAAATGATCCGACGAGGCCCAAACCCGATATAGTAGAGCTTGGAGAGCGAGCACAAGCAAGACCCATGTCTACGAGCACATGCACGAGCATGTTGAGCACCTATGAACACGAGCAAGCTCAGCACCTACGGTCACGAGCAAGCTGAGCACCTACATGCACAAGCAAGCTAAGCACCTACGGGCACAATAAAGTTGAGCAGCTACGAGAACTAGCAAGCTAAGCACCTATGAGCACGAGCAAGGTGAGCACCTATGGGCACAAGCAAGCTGAACACCTACAAGCACGAGCATGAGCAAGCTGAGCACCTACGTGCACAAGCATAGCATCAGTTAGTGACCACACATGGGAGATACCATTAATAAGGAAAAGACTTCCTATAATAAATTTGTGACTGCCTGGTTTTCCAAGAGGAGCATAATAGGTGCACTTGTCCGATTTAGAATTGTCTATAAATATGGCCTTTGGATCATCATTGTAGGGATTCATGAATTTTCTTTATACAAACACTACACTTAAGTCTAGACTCTTGCAATATAAGACTAAGCAAATCTCTGTGTTCATTATTGCTCTTTTACATAAGCATCGTAGAAAATATAATAATTATTTATTACACCGATTCTAGACATATAAGATATTTATCGGGTAATAACAATTGGCACTAGAAGACGAGAGAAATCGTACGCTAAAAGCTTCATCAAATCATTAAATCTTTGACTCGAATTTTAACGTTCCTCTTCAAATTCCCAACTCTCCAAGCAACTTTTAAAGGCAGTCTTTCAAAATTTTAATTTCGTGCAGCTTCTCCAACTCATCCTTAATATGACGAAATTAAAGGCTGCTTCAATTCCCCATGATACTCTTCATAACACTTATGTTGAATACTCCATGTCACATCCGGAGGAGAATCTATTTGTTGGAATCGCCCACACCCCTGACCAAGCCCTAGTCACTGAGTGTGCTTAGTCCACGTTTCGGCGCCAAACAACGGAATTGATACCTATTCCTATGCACAATTTTGAATCCCCCGAGTAAATGGATATACTTGTTCAGGAACTCCAAAAAAAAGTCAAAAAATTGAGCGTAGCACGGAGCTCATTCTGTACTCCAAAGAAAAACTACAGTTTCGCTTGTACAAAGTGAGAGAAGTGGATTATTACTAGGGGGAAAGCCAGGTGCAAGCAACAAAATCCTAATCACGATCTATTTTCAACCAACTTGGTTCCTATCTTTACAAGATGTCCTCCTCATAGCCAGCCAATGAGGAAGTACCGCATGTTTTTGTCTTCCTGAATTATTGATGGTGTCCTCCAACGACATTCCAATGCAAACCTCATATTTAAGAGGAATTAAACTTGGAAACTTGGCTAGGAAGCAAATGAGTTTTGCATAGAGTGTGTTGCTTAGGCGCGATCAGCCCCAAATTTCAGTCCATGATCGGTTGGACCCAGGGTATTTTTCCTACTATGCTTATGGGGAACCTTTTATTGAAATCGTAAGACAAACGACTGTGCAAGATAGCCAACAATCACTCCTACACGCCTTACAAAAAAGGCTAGACGAAATGAAGAGCAAAGTGAAATCAAGGGAGATCTCGACAAACGATTAAGCTCGGACAGTGAGCCTTTAGTCATTGAGCTAGAAGAGGCCCCGATGTAATTAAAGATAACTCCTCTACAAGCCCCATCTATGAGGGAAAGACTGATCCAGAGACTCACCTCTCCAAATATAGGATTTACATGATTGGTCGAGGTACTATGAATGAAATAAAGTGTCAGCAATTTCCTCTCACTCTAGGGGAACAACTCACAAATGATATGTAAATCTTACTCGACGTTCCATCCATTACTTCTAAGAGCTTGGGGAGAAGTTTGTATAGTATTTTGCTACAAAAATCAACAAGCCAAAACACCGTATCATCTAATGAGGGTAAGGAAGTAAAAAGATGAAAGGGATGAGCAGTACATCAATAGGATTAATGAAATCATCCTAGGCGATGAGCCCATTAGTGATGAGCTAGAACTTCATTCTTGCTAGGAGGATTTAGGGGAAACTTCGTCATGTTACGCAGTCTTACCAAAGACCTCCCAACAACCTATGTGGAGTGTAGGAAATAAACAAGTGAGCTTCTCAATCATCAAAAGTTGTTGGCCCGAAGATTGGGGGAGGTAAAGGAAGAGAAAAAGCAAGTGAAGTCATCTTCTTTAAAAAAGAAGAATGGTGGCAACCTCCTAAGACTCTAGGAACATTCAAAAGGTTTGTCTCCAGTGAAGAAGTAGGTGTAGTGGAAAAGTTCAACCAAACTGCAGCATACGTCTTCAACACTATTGTTGATAGGCAAACTAGAACACGCAGGACAAAGTGAAGTAATCAAATAAGGTTAAGACAAAGCTGCTCGCTCAGAGTGAGCCTAGCTCGCTCACCAGCTCGCCCAAGGCACTTCTCCACGTTACCAATCACCCTCCATCTCGCCCACTAGCTCGCCCACACCACCAAGTACCTACTCCCAACCCGATGGATATTAGCCAAATCAGTGCCACGTGGTATGACTAGGTGGCGCACATGAATTCCACAAAGGTCCACCTAGGAGAGAGGATAACCACCAAGGTAACCTGCAAGAGATGAACAAAAGACGAGTTAAAGACGAATAGAGAGTAGGTGAACTACACCAAAGCTACGCGCTCACCATATTGTAAGACAACCAAGCCTAAATGGTTCAAGGTTAAGTAGCTCGCACTATATCCAGTAGGGAACCAGCAGTGAGTAGGACCCTTAGTAAGGGAAAATTAGGCAAATGCCTTGTAATTAGTGATGAAAGATGGCAAAGTGACAAGTGTAAGAACACTTGTCAATTAATTAAGCCACTTAGGCTTAAACCATGCCACCTCACTTCATGCAAACATATAAATAGAAATTTTTTACCCATTTGAAGGGATTCCAACTCATAAACACAAATAAGATTTCCTACATACTTTCTCTCTCTACTTACTCTATATTTCATATACATATATCAAATTAATCCTATAATTTAGATTATTGTTTGGAGGAATCCAACTTGAAATTAGCCACATAATCAACCCAATTAATACATTCCTCCAACAACTATCAAAGGCAAGGATATGCTTGAACCTCCTCATCTAATGCAGGATGTGTCACACTGGCCTAATGACAAACAATTATGTATCAATCACAATAGTTCTTGACATAATTAAAGCAGATGTTGTGATCTTCTTAAGCAACTATGGAACCTTTTTGAGGAAGAAAAGTTGAATGAGTTGTCAAATGACCAGTACCAAAATGAGATGTTAACCTGTTTGAGAAAGAAAAGTTGAATGAGTTGTCAAACGACCAACACCAAGATGAGATGTGGTTGATCAAGGACCTAGGAAGAGGGGACGAGGAGACCAACTTCCACCTTGACAACAAACTGAAGTGGCCAACTTGGAGGTGGAAGATAATGATTTATCCAAGAAGGAATCCCCAATTCGAGCTGACGGGTATGTGCATATGCTCCAATCTGGTGGAGTTGTGGGTGGGGGAGGGGGACTTACCCTTGTGATTACTACTTTAAATAGAAAAAAGAAGGCTGAACTGAGAGCACTCAATGAGGTAAATTCTTGTTACGCTTTCCGAGCTAAACATCTCCAAAAATTGTGTGATCTCATTCTCAAACGAGAATAGGAAAGGGCTGCTATGTCCAAGACGCACTAGTCATTTAAGTAAAGATTTTGGGAATGAATGTGAGCCACATCCTCATTGATAACGGATGTTTCTGTGACATCATATTCACGTCTGCATTCGACAAATGGGTAATCCCACGAGCTACATCAAGTAGTACAACACTATCCTCAAGGGGTTCAAAGATACTACAGGCACCGCTTATGGAAAAATCAAGCTCATTGAGGATCACTAGGCCTATAGAGTTTGTAATAGTTGATATGCCACATATCTATAATGGCTTCTTAGGTCGTTCTTTTCTTGAATCATTTGAGGTCGTAGCATCCTCGTATTTCAATTGTATCAAGTTTTCCACTATTGAAGGTGTGGTCTACACCATTAAAGGTGACCAAATAATGGCAAAGATATGTATGAACTATCCCAATGTGTCTTTAGATTATGCTTTTCTGTTAAATATCTAAATATTGGGAACATCGATGAGCAAGAACAATCAGTGTCCATCGAGATAGATGTCGACCTTAATGAACTTGAAAATCAAGTCCCAATAGACATAGATCAAGAATCAGCTCAAGGCATAGTCCATGAAAACAATAGCTCAAGTAAAGACTTCTCAAGTGAGGACTTGGAACCAAGATTGGGATTCGAGCTAGTGACTCTTGACTATGATCCCCGACGTGAGATAAAAGACCCAAGAAAACTGAAGAAAGCTACACCACTAGAGAAACTCGAGCATATCCATGTTGATCAAATACGATTGGATCTTGAGGTATTGATTGTATCTCGAATCCCAGTGGATATGAAGAATCAACATTGATGGTTTTGTCTGGTCTCACCAAAACATGGTTGAGATTGATCCTAAACATATATGTCATCACCTAAAAAATGATCCACGAAGAAAGTCAATTTCCCAAAAATGTCAAAAATTTAGCCCAGAGAAATATGATGCTATAGTTGAGGAAGTGAAAAAAATTACTCGATAATAAGTTAATTGAGCAGGCTAAAGACGAACCTCAGTGGGTGGCCAACACTGTTCTATTGAAGAAACAAAATGGACCATGGAGATTATGTATCAACTTCACACATTTGAACAATGCTTGTCCAAAGGATCATATCCCAATGTCCCATATTGACCATCTCGCGGACAATACGACAAGGCATGAGATGATGTCATTTATGGATGCCTTTATGGGCTATCACGAGATCACGATGGCCAAAAAAGACAAGAAGCATACCTCGTTCCTCACAGAAAAAGATATGTATTGTTGAAAGAGGATGCCCTTTAGCATTTTGAATGTTGGAGCAATATATCGGAGGTTAGTAAAAAAATACTTTTAGACCAAATTGGCAAAACGGTTTAAGTATATATTGATGACATTGTCATCAAGAGTCGGAGGAGGGAGAATCATCTCTGCGACCTTACCGAAGTAATCTCTATCTTGAGAGAGTACAACATGAAATTTAATCCGAAGAAGTATAATTTCGGAGTGGAATTAGAAAAATTCCACGGTCATATTGTCAGCAAATAAAGAATTGAAGTGAATCTTGATAAGATAAAGGATATTCTTGACCTCGGTGAGCCCACCAACATTAAACAAGTTCAAACGTTAACAGGGTGTTTGGCATCTCTTAACTGATTCATTTTGACGTTGGGAGCAAAAGCAAATCATTCTTCCACACAAGAAGAAAAAATTTTCATGGAACAGGGAAAACCAGTTGGCATTATTGAGGTTAAAAGAGTACCTCGCCTATCAGAAAATTCTTCCCAAACCTGTTCCAGGAAAAAAATTGTATCTATATCTATTAGCATCAAAGTTGGCACTCAGTGCAGCGTTGGTCCGTGCAGAAGGACAAAAACACTTACCCATTTACTTTGTGAGCCAAGTACTACATGATGCTGAGCTGTGTTATACTATGTTGGAAAATTTGACTTATGCACTGGTGATGAGTGTGTGGAAACTTAGACCATATTTTTTTCGACTATCAAGTCAAAAATCTCACTACTCTTCCACTCATGCAAGTATTATACAGGCCAAACATCAATAGAAGGTTACTTAAATGGTCGTTGAAAGTAGCCAAATATGGAGTCACTTATGCTCCTCGAACATTAATTAAGGGTGAAGGCTTGGTGAATTTTGTGGTGGAGCTCACCTTTATGACCAGCCCTACGGAATTAAATCATCCTCCTTGGAAGTTAGATGTGGATGGCTCCTCCATGAGTATGAGTTCAGGGGCAGTGATAGTTTTGATTGTCCTGTATGGTCAATCCTTCACAAATGTGTTGAGCAGTTCAATTTTTAGATAACCAATACAAAGCTAAATACGAAGCATTAGTCGGTGGTCTTGAGCTCACAATGGCTGTGGGTGTTAGACAACTACACATCTTTATGGTCTCTCTTCTGGTCCTTAACTAGATGAAAGGTGAGTATGAGATCAGAGGTGAACAAATGGTGAAGTATCAAAATTTGGTGATTGAGATGTGTGAGAAGTTTGAGCAAGTATTTATCGAATAAATGCCTTGTGAGCCAAACTCTCAAGCTGATGCACTCTCTAAGCTTGCAACATCAGAGCGATCAGGAGACCTCTCAAATATCCAACTAACAAGTCTAGCAAGTCCATCGATTAACAGACATATGGTTGCGACAGTGAAGGAGCTCGAGGATAACTGGATGACTCGTTTCATTACTTATCCATGAGCACTTTCCGAGAATCGAACTATAACACAATAGTTGGAGATGCAAGCTGCAAGATATGTTCTTCTATGAGATCAACTCTATAAACATAGTTTTTGTTTGCAAACTTCTAAAGTGCGTAACTCCATAACAAGGAAAGAGAGTCTTAACTGAGATCCACAACAAGGTATATGGAAACCATATGGGGGGAGGAGCTCTCATTTACAAAATAATAAGGCAGGGATATTTCTGGCCCACTTTGAGGAAGTACGCCATAGCTCATGCAAAGGCCTCCCACAAATGTCAAATACTTGGACCAAATATTAAGCTCGCCCCAAAGTAGCTTACATCTATGTATAGTACATGGCTATTCGCTCCGTGGGGCATAGATCTCATGGACCAATTACCAACCGCTCCTGGTGTCCTCAAGTTCATTGTCGTCGCTATCGATTACTTCACAAAGTGGGTAAAAGCAGAGCCTTTGAGCAAGACCAGTCAAAGCCAAATAATCAAATTTATGTAGGAAAATTTAGTCTGTAGGGTTTGGCTTCCGCAAGCTATAATCTCGAATAACGGGATCCGAGCTAAGGGATTTTTATGATAATTGGAAGATCAAAAAAAATTTCTTAACACCTTATCATCCCTAGACTAATGGCCAAGTAGAAGCAGTGAATAAATTTTGAAACAGGCCTTGAAGGCCAAGCTTGAAGAGAGGAAAGAGAAATAAGTCTGCGAGCTTCTAAATGTGTTGTGCGCTTATAGAGCAATCACAAGGAATTAAATTGGAAAAATCCCTTAAGCCCTCGCATTTGGTACTGAGGCGGTCATTCCATTTGAGGTAGCAGTGCCTAGCTATAGGACTTCACAAGAGTTTGGAGAAGATAATGACGTAGTAAGGAGAATCGACCTCGACATGATTGAGTGCCGACGATTAACCTCAGCTCACAATAATGCTACATACAAGCAGTAGCCAAAAAAATATTTCAATTCAAAATGTCAAGATTAGAATATTTTGGATGGGAGATCTGGTCCTCAAGAACACAAACGATGCAACCATAGGAGTATTTGGACCCAACTAGGAGGACCCTTTTAGAGTAACAAAATACTTATCCAACGGTGCATACAAGATCGAGTATCCCGATGGCACTCCAGACCAATACCCCTGGAATGTTGCTCTTTTGAAGAAATATTTCCAATAAAATGACATATTGTAAAGCCCTGGGCACATGTACGTATAACGATTATTATGAATACAAAGTTATTGCCTTTACAAAATTTTCATGAACTTACCTCGCTCAACCTTTATTAAAAGTGAGTCAGCTTCAAGTATCTCTTGCAAGCTCATTTAAGTTAGCAAGGTACGAACTCTATAACTTTAACTAGTGAATCCTTCAACCATGGAGAGTATAATTGTGGTTGGAGCTAAAGTCGCCCGAACTAAACAAAGGGCGAGCAAATTATCTTGAAAATTTTGGTTTAGTATGAGGCGCGATGGATTTAGCTCAACAAATACGACTGACGATAATAATCCTTTAAAAACAAAGGCCCTTGACGAGCTAATGATCTCTCAAATTCGGGAAAAAACATGTTACAGTAAGAAAAGTATCTTGCAACATTAAATAGATCCAAGTAAGTTTATGCAGACATAACACATATGAAACCATCAAGATTAAATATCAAAATCCAAGTAGTAAAGCGGAAAGACAAAATATGTTCAGAGTACATCTCAAAAACTACGACAGAAAGTCGATAACAAAATAGAAGGAAAGAAATAAATCAACTAGAAATATTTCCACTAAGAATCAAAATTAAGGAACAAATAATAATATTATGCAGAGCACCAAAACTTTAATGTCGGCGTAGGGAGTTTCGCCGGATGGATCAATGATATCTGGTGTAGTAATGTTCGGGATAACATCGATAGCGGAAACATCTTTAGTGGGAGCAAGGGATTTTGGCTCGACAATAGCAACTTGATCCTCCTCTATTTTTTCCTCACCATCATCCTCTTTATCATCACCATCAAGGATGTTTTGCCCCCGGAAATAAGAGTTTGCTTCGATCAAAGAACCATCTTATATCAAAATTATGATTGGTTTAAAGATCGAGGATGTGCAGGTAGAAGCACGAGTGGAGAGGGTACCGAGTAGCATAGTTCTTGAAACGTTCCTCTAAGGCCTCTGTGGGTAGACCAGCACGGCCTGCAACTCAGATAGAGTCCACAAAAGCAAGGTAGTACGAGCATTTCGCATAGAGCACAAGATCCTTCATCTTTGATTTGATCTTGATCGAACTACTGTTGGGTTTCTGATTGGCTTCAACAAGTTCTTTCAAAGTGGCGTAAAGCTTACCCTGCAACTCATCTTTCTCTTTTGCTCATTCCAACTGAACTAGTGAAACATCTGCTTTGGTATTTTCCTTATCCTTAATTACTTCACGTCGAACGTTCTCTACCTTCACGAGTTTCTCTCTCAAGCATGTTTCCACCTCCTTAGCAGAAGTTCTCTTGGTCTAGTATTTATTCGTGTAATCCGTCATTACATAGTAACCGGAAGCAAGCTCATCCTTAGCCTCATTAACTATGTTCATAATCTTCTCTCCGTGCCTTTTCAACTCAGTTAGTTCTTTCTTCATGGCCCTAAAATCATTAGTTTCTTCATTCCTACTGTTAATGCTTCAGTAGCTCGGATGACGGTTTGAAGGGATAGCATCTGAGTAGCAGGTAAGGTATCATTCTCATGGCTTCTTTTGACAATACTCTCAAGCTCGTGAGTCCAAGCCCGAGTAATGTATGAGATAGTCCATTTTAGATGACTTTGCAGACCTCGACCACCTAATGTCAACCTCGATGTTATGATATCAAAAAAAGATGCAATGTCATTAAATTAGGCAAATGTCCTAAAATATCACTTCAATCGAAGTTTTAGATTCAGATGGTGTTTTGTTAAACTTATTTTAAATATTTTATAAGTTCAAACATCTTAGAAGTTGTTTTAAGAGCTTGTAAGTTGTTCTTTTTAGGTGCTTTATAAGTTGTTAAAGTGTGTGGCTAATACACAACTTACAAATTCTTTGACAACTTATCATTCTTCTTTTAAAATTTTATTTTAATATAAAATAAATAATTTTTAAGTAATGGTGGGGGAGAGGTGATAGGCTCCAGTAAGATAGGTCAGTGGGGATTGAGGTTGTGAGGAAAATAAGTTGGGATATCTCTACTTATTTTTTTACAGCTTATAAGTTATAAAAAAAATTATTTTGAGATCTTATAAGTTGTTAAACATCTTATTTTACCAAATATTTTAATGAAACTTATAAGCTCTGTCAAACACCCTCTTATTCTACCATTTTTCAAAATTTAGATTGGAATCACCCTATGTATAAACAGTCGATATCATCATTTTAGTTAAGGATTGTCACCTAATGTAACATCCCCACTTAAATAATACAAAAATATGATGTGGCACAAGTAGGAATGCTACTAAATAATATATAGAGTATTAAAATACGCTACAAGTTTATACAGCGAAAGGCTTAAAATAAGTACGGCCGTAGCCTTAAATTTTTGCAAATAGCGTTCTAAACGTAAATTTATATAAAACAAAACGCCACTGCCAGCCGAGTTCATTTGCCCACGTCGGGATCCATAGCATCTGTAAAAAAAATAAAAGTAGAAGGGATAAGTGTTTGTAAACACTTAGTGGTGAGTCTCTTGACAATTGCACAAATTAAAACATCAATGTTTATAACATGTGAGCCCCCGGGTTTTTACGGGTATCTCTGGGTGGTGCGACCAACCCGTGGTGCCGGGGCGACCGGACTATCTCAGTTGCCACCATTTAGGTGGACTATCTCAAACTCAAAGGCCAGTCTATAGCGGGCCAGACTCAAATATTTAACATTCAACATTTAATAAATGCAATTGTAAATAAAAGTAACACTCTGTGAAGAGTGAAGTGATTCCCCACCTTGTAGATTTGAACCTACAAAGAAAATTTTAATGATAGGAAATTTGTTACTTATCCCTTCACTTTTAAATGAATCATGAAATTCACATATCAACATCTTTCATATGATATACAAATAAAATTTCAATTTTAGTCTCAATACATATTCAAAAGTTGTATCAAAGATCATAAATATCAATTAAGCATGTATAATTATCAAATAACAAGTCCTAAAGAAATATCGACCGTAAAATATAAACAGACTATTTCGAACAATTTGTAAATAATTTTAGTTTCTGCAACCATCAATTAAAAATTCATATAAAATAAACTACTTTCCCAAAAATTCTAAAATTTTAACCACATAAACACAACTTAATTTAGTTTAATACCATAATTTTTAATTTCTGAAATTCTTTACTAAACGCTACAATTTTTACGAAGAACAATTTAGTAACAATTTCTGACCCCTTAACATAGAAAATTCACCATAAATCAATCATAAGTCCAATACCTTTGAAATTTTAACTATAAACTCCCAACTTTATGTAGTTTATCACTGTACTTTGAATTTTTATAAAAACCTAACCGATTATGTTTTAATCCTACCAAACTTTTACTATTTTGGTAATAGAGTTCGAAAAACCTAGTTCATCTTTGAAAAATCACCAAAAATAGAATATTACTCCAATAGATACGAAATTTTAAAAATAATTTCGATAATCAGTATATTATCACATAAAATATTTTCAGAATTTTTCACTGCATCAATAGGTCAGAATGAATTTTTAAACGAAACTTGGTCCAGATTTTGTTTTTTATGCATACATGATGATCATCTCAACATAACTTCAAATTTATTCACACAATTTCATGTTTTCCAAGTTATGAACATAAATAACTCATAAATAAACATGTTTAAGTTTATACCTTGTGAAAGAATGAATTAAAACATGAAATACATGAAGAGAACATTATATAACATCACAATCACTTGCTTTCAAACTTCTATCATCTCTTTCTTAATTTCCTATAACCTAATCATGCCCCTATCTTAATCATTACTTAAACATGAAGTTAAGAAGCTTACCTAAGTGTTGATGGATTGAAATCTCTTCTCCTCTTCTTTCTTGGAAACTCAAGGTTAGTATGTATGTTTGTGTGTTTTTCTCATGGTTCAAAAGTGAAGATGTAGAGCCCTATTTATAGGTAATTTTGGACATGTCTTGAGACTTCTAAAATTTTCTAAATCCTTCTACTTAACCTCCAAGTAAGGAGGTTTAAGGAGGTGATGTGTAATGTTTAGGTAATCACTTAGGTCATGCTTATGTCATGGCTTATGTAATAATTTTGACTTTCTTAAAATCCTAAAATATATTAAAGTTCTCTTAAGGTTCTAAATTAATTACAAAGTCTATATATTAATTCTATAAAATATCAAGTAAACATTACACAAATTGTTTCTTAAGGAAAGTTTCATTTTATCACTTATATCTTATGAATAAATTACTAAAATTAAAAAGTACATTTAATATTAAGTTAAATACTTTAAGAGACAAATAAAGAGCATATAAAAAATTCTAAAATCTCAAGAATAAACATATATCGAGCAAATAATAAATTAATAGCAAGTATCGAGCAATTAAACATATAATTGTCCCCATGCATAAATTCAAATATAAATGTGTCATATAAGCTCATAGAAGATCACAAAATATTTAGTGAAGCAAATATGGATATAGAAACTTAGGGTATTACACCTAATCCCTCCGACCCCAAATACTTAGAAAATTTATTATTCATCTCCATCAGGACCTGAATTGCAATATATTTGATTAATAATTATAGACAAAAACTTATATAAAACTTTCATGGTGTAAAACATATCGTATATATAAAAATTATGGATTCTTGACCTGCTCGGGTTGAATTTAATTTTTGTACAAAATTTGCCGAAGCTAGAATTCTAAATTTTCACTCCCAGGTGTGTTACAATTCTGGAAACTGTGTGTTACTATTAGGCAAAATGTATGTTACAATCAGACTAATTTTTTTTTACATATATATCACTTTTTTTGTAGAAATAATATTTTTATATATAATGTAAGAGCAAAATGTGTGTGTTGACAAATGAACCCGTAAACACCTGATAATAGGCGAACAACCATTAATTAAGGAAATAAAGGCCTTAATCACGACTAGATTAAAGGATAACAAGAAAGAGCTGAGTCAGCAAGCGTACAAGGCCAAGTCCAAGTTGCTCATCCTACACCACATGGGACACCGACAAAGAAGTTGATCAATCCAGGAAAGAGGGGCGAGCAAAGCTGCTCGCCAACCACCTAGGGGAGAGGTGGGCATCATATGAATATTCCTAGTCAAAGGCTACTCGCCTCTGTGGACATGCCCAACCCAATGACAATTACCTAAGTCCAAGATGCCGCCCAAATGCATACAACACCCCAGAGGAAGGGGCCAACAGATTGAAGGGCAATATAGTCATTATTAGGTTAATAAGTATATTTATGTTTAAAAGATGACAAGTGTTAGGACACATGTCACCTTATTAAGTCAATTAGCCTAATTAAGTGCCACATCACACATACAAACCTATAAGTAGGCCATTTGTACTCATTTCTAAGGGATTCCAACTCTCAATGGAAGAAAGTTCCAACAATTATTTTCTCTCTCAAAGTTTATCTTATAACATCCTAAGTTACTCTCGTAATTTAAATATTTTAGCTAAATGTTGGTCATACTAGGTTGAGTTAGCTACATTATATCATCAATTAAAGAGGGTGATCAATATATTTGGCACTGGAAGAAGGGCATGTACGTCCAATTTGTGAAGAACATCTTCAAGATTGTTCTTATTTTATTGAAGAGAAGGCTAGAAAATCTTCTAGCTAAGTCAACATAATGTATTAAACATATTTTTACCTTAAATTGTCTACATGCAAAGGGTAATAATCCTCTGCATGTATAACTGGAAAAGGTAAGAATTTGAAAGTACTTTGCATTTGAAGACCAAAATTGAAAGAATCAACAAGAAGGTTTGAGGATCAAAGGCGGGTTTTAGGACCTGGTGTTAAACGTGTTGGATGATAAGACAAGGTTGAAACAAAGGATATCCAAAAAAACTAGAAATTCACAAAAATGTGGCAAATACAAGAAGTTTTACATGATGAATCGCATACCACTTTAACTACTAGAATGTGGCGAGGAAGAAATCCTCGAAGCCATCAACACCTTTACCCTTAGCACTGGCGGAACCCCAGATTGAAACGACGCTCGAGTCTATGTTAAAGATGCCAGAAGATATTGAGCGAGAAATAACGGTGTTAAGGGAAATTCAAAGGCAGCAAACCCAGGCTATTCACCCACCTGTAATACAAGATGCTCCCACGGAAACCAGGCGAGACACTACTCATGAACAAACAAGGGCAACACACCAAGCCCAGGAGCAAGAGGCAAGCAGTGGACGAGCTCGTCGGCCAGACCCAAAGGGAAAGCAAAAAGATAGTGATCAACTGGGACCTCAAGGACAACGAGTAGAGAGCCAACAAGGGTGCTCCAACCAGAACGATAAAGGGGAAGCCTCCGAGAAAGGTTGGGGAATTCATCTACTGGGGGAAGAATAGATACTGCTTGCCCACACGACCAGGAGTATCAATTAGAGATGCCCACCCTCAGAAGGCCGGTACAAGAAAGGTTAAGGCGCCAGTCAATAGATAGGTTGGGCCCACATGGGGCGAGCAACCTGCAAAGGCCACCTAGAGAGACTGCCCAAAGTGAGGAACTGCAGGAAGTTGCTCGCGAGCGAACAATGAATCCTGAACGGCCTCGAGTGTGGGAGTCATCTCCGGTCGAGATAGAGATATTGAGGCAAGCAGTGGAGGACTTGCACGAGCAAGTGGTTAGCAAGGAAAAGATGGAGAGTCTGACCTCCTTGCCTACATCCCCCTATCTACAGCAATCCTGTGAGCCCCGATACAAAAGAAAATATAGTTTCTAGCCATAGCATTGTACGACGGGGAGTCAGACCCCAAAGTCCACATATCTAATTATGCGTACTTCATGATATCGATGGGGGACTCAGATGCTACTCAGTGCAGGAACTTCCTCCTAACCTTGGGAGACAGGGCCCATAAGTAGTTCTCAGCTTTGGCTCTAGTATCCATTCAGTTCTTTAGAAAACTCACTCGGAAATTTCTATTGTACTTCTCCAGGTTTGGAATATATTTTACTCAGAAGCACAGGCTGGCAAATGTCACACAGGGAGCAGAAGAGACAGAACAGCAGTACTTGAAGAAGTTTGATAAGATTCTATTGGAAGGCGAACCTAGGAGTGAGGAGACTAAGATCGTAGATGTCATAGCCGACTTGAAGAAAGGCACGAATCTCTAGAAGGAAATGCACCTATCCTACCTAAAGACATATGTCGAATTCCACCACAAGGCTTGTGTGCACGTAGCAATTCAGGAAGCCCTCCAAAAGGAATTAGGAGTGGATGCTGAAGGAAAGAAGAACGGGAAGAAGTCAGGTGGTGGGTACAAGGCCCCAAGGAACTTGAAGTCATTTGTTGACGGAGCCAAGTACAAAGAAAAATTGAACCAGGTATTGACTACGTCTATTGAACAAGTGTATACTACGGTGAAGGACCAGGATATGCTTTTTACTTCCCAAAGGATCCGACAGGACAAGAGTAAGTTGAATCCAAACAAGTATTGTGCCTACCACCAAGGTATCGGCCACTTCACAAGAGAATGCCGAGATTTACTTAAACAACTCTGGAAATTCTATGAAGATGGCAATTTGGCAGAGTTTGTGAAGAAAACACCGGGGAATATCAAAGGCGTGTAAGGCAGGAAGAATCTGAGGATGAGGATGAGGACGAAGAGGATCGTAGGCCGAATTGGCAAGTCAGAAGAGGACCGCCAGCACCCCCAGCACACCAAGAGCCCAACAGAGAAATTCTGTTACTGAAAGAGGGTAGCAGGGGGGACGGCTGACGGGAGACCGCCTCCCTCCAAAAGGCAAAAGAAACCAGAGATTAGAGCAATCAACCAGGTTCAAGAAACGAGCTTCGAATCAAAAGCACTCATAAAACCAACAGTAGAACTGGTATTCTCCCAGGCAGATCTTGAAGGGATTCTCACTCCCCTCCCCCACCCCCACAATGACTCGTTGGTTATTAGTGCCAATATTATGAACATGAAAGTCCACCGGCTGCTAGTGGACCCTAGAGCATATACAAATATACTTTTAGAGAAAACATAAGATCAGATAGAGGACTACGAGTTTTACATAGTAGATTATAATCATAAGATAGTGGGGTTTGGAGTAGTTGTAACCATCCCCCAAGGAATGATACGACTATTAGTCGAACTTGTATCGGTCGAGGACCTGGAAAAGAGACTGACTAGGCTGATAGACTTTCTAGTTGTAGATCAACAGTCTTCTTACAATGAGTTCCTCTGCCGCCCTTTTATTATGGAATTTAAGCCTACATGTTCAACGTACTATTACTGTGTAAAGTTTTTTATGCCTAAAGGTGTAGGAACAGTGAAGGGAGACTAGAAAAAGGCTCGGGAATGCCTACTAATGATCAACAAGCCTTTCACTCAGGTGTTGGTGTATGAAGAAGAACATCAAATCCTATATGGAGAGCCTAGTATTCAAGATATAATCCCAACAGAAGCCGAGCCTATGAAGGTTGACCCCCAGCAGGAAGAAGAAACAGGTGACCATGAAACGTCATCTGACCCGTAGCAAACCCACAACATGGACATTGAGGCAATACTCAGAGATAACCTACAGCTGGCACCAGATAATGTAGGGTTAAACCCAGCTCCAGCCTCCACGGGTACGAATAAGGAGCAAGATAATCTCGAGCCCCGCATCAAGTACGAACCCTTCCTTGATGGGGAACCAAATCTTGAAGGTAAAATTCATGAGCCAAGGTGGAAGAACAAAAAGGGGAGAGCCACCCCAGTGGAAGAACTAAGAACCATCAAGGTGGACCCCAACAGCGTTCACTTGGAGCTTTTTATTGGGTCCGAACTACAAGAACCCTATAGAAGTAATATGGAAGAATTCTTAAAATCAAACCTCGATATATTTTCCTAGTCCTATGAAGACATGAAAGGAATCCCACTGGAGCACGCCTGTTATCGCCTCAACATTGATCCCTGGAGAAAATTGGTGCGTCAAAAGTGAAGGAAGTACGTGCCAGATATTATGAAGCGCTGACGACTGAAGTGAAGAAAAAGTTGGACAAAAAATTAATACAGGAAGCCCTGTGCCCACAATGGGTCGTTAACCCTGTGTTAGTCTGGAAACCAAATGAATCGTGGCGACTCTGCATAGACTTCACCGACATCAATGCAACTTGTCCTAAGGACAGTTTTCCACTGCACCACATCGACCAACTAGTGGACAACTGTAGGACACGAACTGATGACTTTTAAGGATGCCTATCAAGGTTACCACCAGGTAGCAATGCACCCAGACGACCAAGAACACACATCATTCTATACAAACAAAAACATGTACTGCTGGAAAAGGATGTCATTCGGACTCATCAATGTTGGGGCAATGTACTAGAGACTGGTCAACAAGACGTTTGATTAGCATATTGGCTATACAATGGAAGTGTACGTAGATGATATCCTGGTAAAGAGTCTTAGAAAAGAAGAACACCTTTAGCACATGAATCAAACATTTGACATCATGAGGGCCTACAACATGAACTTGAACCCCAAGAAGAGCAGTTTCGAAGTACACTCAGGAAAATTCTTGGGTCATCTGGTGGGCCAGCGCAAATTAGACATCAATCCTTCCCAGGTGAAGTGCATAATGGAGATGGCCCCACCAGACTCAGTGAAGAAGGATCAACGACTGACCGGGTGTGTCGCTGCTCTAAATGAGTTCATATCCCGATCAGTAGACCAAAACAGACCATTCTTCGAGGCCATCAAAATAAAAAAGAAAGACGACTTTCAATGGACAGAAGCGTGCCAAAGGGCCTCGAGTAAATCAAGGAGTATTTTTGTAATCCTCAAACATTTTCAAAACCTATCCCAAGTGAAAAACTATATCCGTACATGTCTGCCTCCGAAATGTCCATCATCTTAGTGTTAGTTCGAGTGGAAGGAAAGTTCTACTGAACCAAGCCTTTCATGACTTAGAAACACAATACACTCCAATAGAGAAGCTGGTGTATGCCCCGGTGATGAGCATCAGAAAACTTAGACCATACTTTTTTTACCATCTAGTGGAAGTCCTAACCACCTTCCCACTAAGGCAAATCCTGCATAGACCTGACACTACAGGACGCTTACTAAAATGGTCATTGGAGATAAGCCAATACTAGATAACATATGCACCCTAAACAACGATCAAAGGGAAATCTTTAGCATACTTCATTGTGGAGCTAACTCACCCTCAAGATCCGATGATGGGACATATATATATCCTTGGCACCTATATGTTGACGTCTCAGTGACCAACACTGCAACGGGGGCAGGTATGGTCCTCATCAGCCCATATAGGCAAGGTTTTACATTAGCTATTCGATTGGATCCATGTCCACCAACAATGAAGTAGAGTACGAAGCACTAATTGAAGGACTTAGGCTATCATTAGCTGTGAGGGCAACCAGACTGTAGATTTTCGGAGATTTTCAGCTAATAATATCCAAGTCCGGGGGAATATGAAGCAAAAGACCAGCAGATGGTCCTTTATCAAAAATAGTGGCAAATCTGATATTCAAATTCAAACAAGTCTATATCGAGCAAATACCCCACCTTGAAAATACCCAAGCAGACGCCTTGGCCCGACTGGCAACAAGTCATGGAACGATAGATATCACAGAAGTCACAATAACAAAAATCATCAATCCTTCAATATTTGATTATATAAACCAAACATTGAATGGGGGATAGGAGGTAGAAGACAGTTGGAGGATGCCCATCAGGAAATAATTAACCAATGGAAGCAAGCCAGAAGATCCCAAAGCTGCAAGCAGAGTGGTCAAACAGGCTGCCAAATACACCTTCATCGAAGAACAACTCTACAAACGATCGATCTCACTACCGCTGATTAAGTGTCTCTCCCCAAAAAAAGGACAAAAAGTACTTGAAGAAATTAATGAAAGAATCTGTGGAAGCCACGCTGGGGGGACAAGCCTTGGCATACAAGACTGTTAGGTAAGGTTATTATTGGCCAAGGACTGTTAGGCAAGGTTATTATCAGCAGTTTGCCAAGAACATTTACACTCCAGCTCAAGAATTAAAATTCGTATATGGCCTGTGGCCCTTCGCAAAATGGGAAACTGATATAATTAGTCCATTTTTCCTGGAAATGAAAATGTCAAATTTGCAGTGATATGTGTAGAATACTATATGAAGTGGGTCGAGGTGGAGGCATTAACAATAATCACTCAAGAGAAGATGATCAACTTTATCTGGAAAAACATCATTTGTAGGTTCGGTCAGCCGCAGTCAATAGTAATTGACAACGGGAAGCAGTTTGACGAAAAAAAGCTGAGGGATTTCTATGCATCATGGAACATCATAAAATATTATTCCACTCCATACAACCTACAGTCAAACGAACAAATCAAAGCAGTAAATAAAAATTTGAAACACACCCTAAAGGTTTGACTCACAGATAGAAAAGGCAGTTGGGCAGAAGAGTTACCTAAAGTCTCATGGTCGTACAAAACATCCCACAAAACTAGTACGAGAGAAACTCTCTCTACCTTAGTCTTTGGGTGGAGGCAGTTATCCCGGTAGAGGTTCAAAATTAAACTTGGAGAGTCACCAGTTACGATGAAAAGTTAAATGATGAAGTAATAGCGGTCGAAAAAGATCTGATTGAAGAAATACGAACATCTTCAGAACTCGGGAATGCTGCTTACAATAAAAGAGCAGAAAAATACTACAATTCACAAGTCAGGGATACAAAGTTCAAAGTCGGAGATCTAGTAATGAGAAACATACTCGCTGTCCTACCTGGAGTTTTTGGGCCAAATTGGGAAAGACACTTCAAAGTCACAAACAGTTGGCCAAATGGAACGTATGACCTAGAAGACATACAGGACGACTCATATAATTGGAGTGCAACCCACCTTAAGAAGTTTTTTCAATGACGTGTTTTATTTTTAAGTGTACCCTGCTCGCCCAATATGTATATATGGGGCGAGTAGTCTAGAAATGTATTTTGGAAGACTAGCTAGTAGTGAACACCCCAGTAGGGGAATGTGATAGGAAAACCCTGTGGGTAAGGAGAATAGTAATATCTTGTACATTATGGTTAATTTTAAAGATTAAGGACATTTTCTGTCAGTATAAAGTATAGATTGCATCAAAATTTCATAAGTATAAGTTGCAGGATAAATGTTAATAGCACGGGATACAGGATACTTAACATATTGTCGGTAAGCTAGAGACAAACAACCCAACATAAGGCAAGTTTGAGAAAGTTATCCCTTATAAAAGAGGATACTCTCACTAACTAATAATCCCACAATTTATATTAGGGTACTGTTCCACGCAAAAAAGTAACCCTTAAAAATTTCAAAGTGTAAGTTCGCAATCGATACATTAAAAGTAAGACGAGCCAAATAAACACCACAACAAAGCAAGCAATATATACATAAGACAAAAACACTAAAAATGTAGACGTGCAAATGGATAAAGGAAAAGTGCTTCATTAAATATCAAAGTTGAAGTACAAAAGGGTGCTTTCAACGGGCGAACGGGCATAAAAGCCTTACAAAAAGAAGTAAAAGCAAATAAAAACTTCAAGTAATAGTTGCTCGTCAACAACCTACTGTTCACCACCAGGTGTGGGCTCCTCAGCTTGGGCCTGCTCACTAGACTACTCGTTTCTAGGTGGAGGGACGGTCTGGTCGCTCGCAGGTGTGAAAGATCAGGCAAGTTAACGATGGGGGAGAAGTTGCCAACGTCGATCATCGCATCGTCCTCCTCGCCCATCTCAACTGAGGAATAAAAACCCCCAATGATCTTCACAACGACGGCAAAGATGCTAAGATCCACCCCAAAATCTGCCAAGTCTCCTATGTCCGCCACTATGCTATCTTTGGGAGGCCTTGAGGTGACAAATTCCAAAAACTCCTTCTTCAAGGACTTCCAAACATCCTCGTTATGCTCCACAGCATACCTATACGCGCTAAGGTTTTTCGTGAACGCACAAATGAACCAAAGTTGGTGGACTTAGCACGGACCTCAGCAACGGTGGCAGTAGACGAGCATTCAGCATGCTCTTCCTATAATTTAGCGAGCTGCTCGCAAACAGTTCACAAATCCTTCTCTAGTTTGGTCGCCTTCTCCTGGGCTGCTCACACCTCCTCTGCTTGTTAACGAGCTTGGGTCAGCTCTTAACGGAGGTGAGCAGCCTCTTCCTTGGCCCTCTCCGTGCTTTAAAAAGCAACCCTCTCCCCATCCAATGCAGCCTTTGCCTTAGCTTCAAAGTCCAAGGTTTTCTTCTCCGCCTCCTTGCGTTGCTCTCCTGCCTTGATGGCTGTGTTGGCAAGATTGGCATTCAATTTCTCTAAAGAGCCAACCTGCTCTAGAGAACACTGAGCGGTGATGAGTGCTCCGCTAGAATAGTGCATTGCAAGGTGGAGGTTATTGGTAAGGGTTTGGCGATTATGTTGGTCTCCTGGGCTTGAGTCCAGTGGCAAGCAACCACCTCAGTGGCCCTTCAAATGGGGCCCTGCAGCTTGCCAAGAGAAGTGAGTGGACATGATACGGAGAATTAGTGCACTGCCTCGCACCGTGTGGGATAACGAGATGGATCATACCTGTCAAAGACGAACAACTTTCACATGGTGCAAATATAAATATAAGAGTAAGAAACTAGAAACCAAGATCTTGAATGATACTCACTCTGTAGAATGAGCAGGATCCCACCCCAGGTGGTGATATCGATCAACTGACCAAAAGAGCGAACAGCTGGTAGAGGTGTTGGTGCGGAAGAGCCAGCAATAGTTGTGGCAGCTCGCTCCAGTGAGTCTATTCGCCCAGATTGCCCAGAGCAAGATGCTTGCGAGGTCTTCACCTTCTTTGCTGAAGGCTCATCTTCCCAACTAACCCGATATCTGTCGCCTATTTGAAGGCGGCAAGCAGGTCCTCAGGGCAAGGAGTTTTAGCCATGGCGATCCTCGATTCGCTCAGTTCGGGGGGCTGGAAGAGGGCAAGGAGCTGAATCCCCAGCGCCCTATTTCTTTTGAGCCGCCAACACTAGAGAGGCTAGATTCGTCTTCATGCGAGCCATTATGCGGACCTTTTCATCCAGCACTCGGAAAGTAGGGGGTATAGCAATAGTAACCTCCTCAGCTGCAAGAAACAAGACGAGCAAGAATCAGTTATAAAATTTCCAAAATTCAGTAAAAATACTTCGCTAGTAGAATCATATCCTACCAAGAGGCGAGCAACTCGTGTGGTGAGATGATTGGGAGTGGTGAGTAGCCCTGATGCTATCCTGCAGCTTGGCTTGCTCAAATACTCAAGGGTCCGGTCCTTCTTGTTCCAATGACACACTAGTATGGCCGTGAATTTGAACTCTTCGGAGATCCCCGACCTCCTCCAATTCTGCGTAGATGGGCCTGCAAGAAGAAGTTTACAAGTGCATCAAAGCATTCTTGTTCATTATATGATCAAGTCAAACTCCTAAGACTCCTACGCTGTAGCTCGCCAAACTCTGTAGGGGATATTATATGTCCCTCACACCCCTTATTATTATTTATGCTCGCCAATCACCCCCTACGAAGAAGAACTGCTTCTTCAAGTCTCGAACCTTGTTGGGCACACCTTCAAGAACTTTCAGGCCAGTCCTCACCTTAAGGTAATAGTACCCCTTGCCCTTCTCCGCATACTTGGTGATACAGAGAGCATAATTTATCTCTGCGGGAGTCAGTCGATTCTTGTACTTCTCGAGGATGAACACTGTGAAGAAGGCCAACAAGCTGCTCCAAGCATTGGGGGTGAGTTGTATGATCGCCAAGTTGGTCTCCTCCAAGAAGCGACCAATGAGTGGGTGTAGTGGGAGTGTGACTCCAGCGTAGAGGGTGTGCATGTTGATCGTCGTCAATCCCATAGAGGGGCAATCAGACCTCTCATTGTTCTGTGGTGCGTACATCATGATGTCACAAGAGATCTTGTAATCCCTCCGGATATAATCCAAAAGGCCCTCATCAACGGTGCTCTCTATGGTGTTCGCCTTGTAGGAGGTAGTGTTGTTAGCCTTCCTAAATTGGCGAGGATTGATTGGGAAGCTGCTCGTGTAACGCTCCAAGTATCCATCCCAGTCGAACTCCTGCTCGACACCCTCGGGAATATTATTCCCCGTCATATGAGGTCATGGAGAATTGATCAATTCGAGGTACTCGGAGGTGACCTCTTCCTTCTCGCAGGAAGACCCGATCTCAATTGGGCATTATCGTTCCCATCTGGGGGAGCAGAGGGCTGATCGACATCTTACTCATCCGACTACTAGGCTTCATCTTCCTCCACGAAGCGAGCAACAGAAGCTGCATCGAGATCCGACTCCCCCAGATGCACTGAAGAAAGGTCGGCGATGGGGCCACCTTCCTCCATGGGTCTTTTGCCTGGATTCCGATTAGATATTGTCTGACTTGAAAAAAATGACATGGTTGAAATTGGTCGTCCTAGAGTCTAACTTGCTCTCCTAAACAAATGAAAAACTCAACGCGAATGAAGTCTAATTCTGGCGTAGTCCCCAAATTCTTGCGAAAACCAAAAGAAGAAACCCAAAAAATAAACTATGAATTTTAACGGGAAAAACCTAGAAAGTTTGGTATTGAAAGATCAAAGCAAAAGATGATTGTAAAAATTACCTTGGGAAGCCTTGGAATGAAGTTCGAACTCATGGATGGAGAAAATGAAGGGTCGCCGTAAAGGTTGTTTGAACGCAGAGAACAGTTGAGGAGATGAAGAAGAAGAAGAGAGAAAAGAAAGAAATAAAATGCGAAAATTACCTATTTATATGGTGGAAAATCCGAAGGAGAATAAGGGAAATGTGCGGGGACTAATGGGAAAATATTTTTAAATTTTAATTAAGTGGCACGCCTTTCCGCATGATTGATTGGCACGTCATTCAAGGCATTGCCTTGAATTCCACACCGCCTCCACTTACATCCCTTCAAATGTCGACCACCACTACTAGGAATGCTCTGTGTTCCAGAGATTAAATATTCTACAAGGCAAAGTTGCTCGCGCAACTACTCGTCTAGTTGTTCGCCATAATAATACAAATGTTAAAAGTTTATCATGTATACCCTTTAGCATGAAAATCAATCAAAAGGATATATCACAGGGCAATTGTTGGCAGATGAACCCGTAAACACCTGATAATAGGCGAGCAGTAGTTAATTAAGGAAATAAAGGTCTTAATCACGATTAGATTAAAGGCGAACAAGAAAGAGCTGAGTCAGCAAGCCTACAAGGCCAAGTCAAAGTTGCTCGCCCTACACCACATGGAACACCAACAAAGCAGTTGATCAATCCAAAAAAGGGGGCGAACAAAGCTGCTCACCAACCACCCAGGAGAAATGCGAGCATCATAGGAATATTCCTAGTCAAAGGTTGCTCGCCGCTGTGGACAAGCCTAACCCAATGACAATTACCTAAGTCAAAGCTGCTCGCCCATATGCATACAACACCCCAGAGGAAGGGACAATCAGATTAAAGGGCAATTTAATCATTATTAGGTTATTAAGTGTATTTAATCTTAAAAGATGACACGTGTTAGAACACATGTCATCTTATTAAATCAATTAGCCTAATTAAGTGCCACATCACACATTTAAGCCTATAAGTAGGTGATTTGTACTCATTTGTAAGCGATTCCAACTCTCAAGAAGTTCCAACAATTATTTTCTCTCCCAAAGTTTATCTTATTACATCCTAAACTACTCTTCTTATTTAAATATTCCAGCTAAATGGTGGTGATACTAGGTTGATTAAGCTATATTATATCATCAGTTAAAGAGGGTGATCAACAGTGTGTTATTATAAGAAAAAATATTACTTTTTCAAAAATATATATTTATTTGTATAGAAATAATTATTTAATCTTATAATAACACATATAAAATAGTAAAAAATGTGTTACTACATAAATCAATATATCTAGCTTTAAAGTGATGAAGATTATATTTTAAAAAAACATATTTGTTCTTAAAAATATATATTTTAGGGTAAGTTACATATAGGGTCTTTTAAGATAGTGTATTTACCTAGTGGAATACCCAAAATCCCAAATTACAAGGAGGGTCACAATATGGGACCCACCCAACTTTTTATCTGACACATCACAATTAAAAATCACATCCTATCACCTATCCCTACCCTACCCACCCATTAAATCTGAAAATTAAAACCCCCACCCACCCTGATATTGCATAATTCAAAAATCAAATGACTCCTCCACCCACCCCATTCTCTCTCTCTCTCTCTCACAGAAAATCGGTGATCCGGCCACCGTCCACCTCCCCTTTCCACCGTCCCCCTCCCCATTCTCTCTCTCATCTTTCTCTCCACCGACAACCACTCATGCCCAAACCCAGGTTTACTACCAGAAATCCGGCAAGCAACACAGCTGCCATTTCTATCGCCGGAGTTCGAAGCGGAAGCCAAAATCCTGCAACCACCTCTGCTGCAAAAATTCTCCACAGTCCACTTTCCATCATTCGCCGGAAGCCATATCCTCACCTCACAGCAGCCGGAATCCAAGGAAAGTCTTCGCCACCAGAAAAGAAGCCACGCCAACAGCCTTTTGAAGAAGCACAACTCGCCGGAATTTTCGAAGAAGACCTCCATCCCTGTTCTGAAATTGCATTTATAAAAGAAGCCACGCCAACAGCCGGAAACAACAGCTCGTTCCCTGTTCAAATTCAATTGCCGGACATCATCAAAACCGTCCATTGAAGCTGTTTGAAGAGGAGAGAAAGGACAGAAGGCATATTCACAACTTTGAAAAATCGCTGACGGTAAAAACATTTTTTTACAATGTTCCCTGTTGGGTTTTGATTTCAGTTACCAAGGTAGAATCAGGTGTGTGGAATGTGGGTTTTGAATTTTGAATATTTATCATAAATTATTCACTTGAAGGTTGATTTTTGGAAGACCCACTATTGCAGATATATTTGGATGCAGAAAATAGGGTGCTAAAAATCAATCCACCCAAAACTGGAGCTTCTGAAGCTGTTCTTTGGTCATGAAGCAGACGAAATGTGGGTTTTGATTTTTTGGTCACGGATTGCTAATTATTGCTTTGGCAGAATGTGGGTTTTGATTATTTTTTTTAGAATTTTGGCTTCAAATTTTTTTTGTTTAGTGAAATTATTGTTTTGTTACTGTAAATTTTTTTTGTTTTGTTAGTATAAATTGGGCTTCAGGTATATCTAATGTTAGTGGCATAACTGGGCTTCAGGAAATTTTTTTTTTTTTTGTGTTTTTGATTGCTGTAAATTTGATTTTTAGTGGAAAAGAATTTATTTGCCCTCTATTCAGTGTTTTTACTTAATATGCAAATTTGTATATGATATTCAGAAAAATATTAGTATATATGCAGAAAAATGTTAGTATATATGCAGAAAAAAATTATATATATGCAGATGAAAAAAAATGCATATACGAAAATAACTATTGAATATATGAATGTAATTTTAAAATTAGAAAAAAAAGGAAAAATATGAATTCTGAAAAAATCATATTAAATATTAAAAAATGAAAAACTTAAAATTTGAATATAAAACAATAAAATAAACATGAGAAATTTTTGAATTCAAAAAAAAAATTCCGGAAAAAAGTAAAATATAAATTCTGCAATAATAATATTAAATATTAAAAAATGTAAAATAATGTATAATATTGAATTAAGAAAATAATAAAAAAAATATAAACTGTTACTTAAAAACTTGTAAAATTTAAATTCAAATAATCAAAACAAAAAAACAAATTGAAAAGAGTAATCAACTGAAAATTGAAAAAAATTAATTTAATAAAATTTGAATTCAAAATTTAAAAAAAAATAACAAGGAAAAATTTAAATTAAAAAAAAAAGTCTTCTTGTGTGCATGTGAGGAGAGAGACGTGAGGAGAGATAGAGTGAGGAAAGAGAGTGAGGTGAGAGAAAAATGTGAGCATGTGATGATGACATCACTCCTGCACATGGACCACATACAATGATTACAAACGTAGTCTTCCTTGAAATAAAATGACCTTCTTGGTAACATGGGATTATTGGTATTTGATTAGAGTCAAAATTGCATGTTTTAGCACTCATTTCTATATGCTTTTGGTGATATTATCTTCATTTTTGACCCTATTATGCGATACTTTGTGTATTTAACCCTTTTTTGCTAGGAAGTTGTGATTGTAGGTGAAAACGAGCAAAATGTGGAAGAAACGAGCAAGATCGAGAAAAGTTCAAATTCTGGAGTTGAGCAAAATGGAGAAATTGCTATCCTATGTTGA
>JAPKLY010000297.1:282523-309425 GCA_026898435.1 Prunella vulgaris
CATTGCAATAACGATCGTGTACACTTGCACGTAGACACCTTTTGGCTAAACAGTATTCCTTCTTGAAAATAGGATATTATGAGTGGTCTCATTTTGTAATTAACCCTATATTTTATCCTACAGCAATACATGTTTGCTCATATAGTAAAACAAACTGGAGAGCAAATATGTATTACTATTAGAGTAAATGTTTGTTACAATCTTATGAAATGTTGTTATATTGCATATATTCATTTATTTTTATAGAATATATAGTTCTTAACATAATATAAGAGCAAAATGTGGTACTAGAAAAAAAATATTGAATTTTCATAAATATTAATTTATTTGTATAGAATTTTTTTTTTTTATATAATAACACATAAAATCGTAAAAAAATATGTTAATAATAAATCAATATACCTAAATTTAAAGGGATGATGATTAAATTAAAAAAACACATATTTATTCTTACAAAAATACATTTTCACTTACAGTAACACGTATTTGCCAATATTGTAACACAAAGTGGGGATCAAATGTGTGTTACTATTAGAATAAATGTGTGTTACAATTTATGAAATGTTATTTTATATATATATATTCATTTATTTTTATATAATAAATAATTTTTCATTTAATACAATAGCAAAATGTGTTTTACTATAAGAAAATATATTGTTTTTTCATAAATATTCATGAAAAAACAATATATTTTCTTATAGTAACACACATTTTTCTATTAGATTGTATGAAAAAATTGTTATTTCTACAAAAACAAACGAATATATGTAAAAATAAATATATTTAATTTGATTGTAACACACATTTTGTTTAATAGTAACATGCATTTGCTCAAATTATAGCATACATGAGAGCAAAAAAACATTGAATTAAAGCTGCGAAAATTTTGAAAAAACATGTCAAAATCCGACCCGACCCGTTTAAAGGACCCACAAATTTTTAATATGGTATGTTTTACTCCGCGAAACGCTTTATATAAGGTGCCTCATAATTATATACAAAGATATTTTTCTTTGTTTCATTCAACATTATTGACTACTCCCTCCGTCCACGAAATTTATGCTCACATTTTTTCACGTGGTTTAATGCAATATGTCGGAAGGTATTATGAGATATTGTGAGGTCCGTTTTGAGTAAAGAAAGTATTTATGGAAAGTACATATGATATACTTTTCATAATTATTCTCTTTATTTAAAACTGACCTCACAATATCCCGTAATACCCTCCGACATATTGTATTAAACCACGTGCAAAAATGTGAGCATAAATTTCGTGGACGGATGTAGTATTATTTTGTATGTCTATAGGCCTACGAGCTAAAAATCATAATTAACGACCAACACAATTTTAAAATCATAATTCACAACAAATACAACCTAAATGGGACCATTTAAAATGACGAGTTAGATCTCAGTGTACTCTCTTTTACGATGTCATCACTGTCGTATGCATATAACATTTATATTTGAAATGGCAAATATTTTTAACTCTAAAATGACGTAGAAGCTGAAAGATATATCAAGACAAGTCATTATAGTGATTTAATTTTCATAAATTTTGGCCAAAATATGATATATTTGCAAATTTCCCTGTAATGTGGGAAGATACTCACCACTTAAAAATGAATTTATTAATAAAAATGTACATCTCCAAATCTCCACAAATTTGCGCAACTGCAATTTGTTTGCAAGTGGATCTTGGTACCTTGAATATATGCATCTCAACAATTTGGTAAGTGCGGAATTTATGCTCACTAAGCAACGTAAGAGCTCAAATTGGTTACCATTTTTGTTCCTCTCCTTCATAGTTTCACCTGTAAAGATAGAATAGGACACAAATTGTGCTCCTCAGATATATAATTTAAGGCTTGTTCGTCTATCAAGATCTCCGTAACCCACAATCTTGAGATGCATCGTTGAATAGAGGCTAAACGAATCTGTTTATACAAGTTGTAACACAAACAAGATCTGAAAACTCGATACCTGGAGAACACTAGCAAGCCGCTTCTTCTTCTTCTTTGTGCACCCCTTGGTCTTCAAGATGTATATGGTGTAAACAACATGGACTGGTTGGTAATTGGTATGGTTCACTAAAAGTAGCATGGAATAAACCATGCCAAACATTGCTTTTCTGTTAGTTTGTAAGACGCATCTGAAACAAAAATACAAGAGTTGGATCATCTCTTCTCCATACAGAAAAGTTGCATTCTGTTAAAGAATAAGAATCGAATTATCAGTCACTTCTTTGGTTTGTTGCATCTATATTTGACATAAAGAAGTAAACAAAGTAGCCTAATAGCACATACAAACTTTGTCTTGAACTAAAATATCTAAAGCAGAAAGCGTTCTTGATTAGTTGTGTACTTTCAAGTATCCAAGAAGACCTTCAAGTCACAAAAACAAGACAATGCAAGCAAGACAAAGCTTGTTCTTATAATCTACGTCAAATAAAAGAATAATGAATTATATGACGGGGACTCTAATTAAAGGTTACATGCATATGATGCATATGGACTCGAATTCTATACATGTGCTACATTATTGCTACTCTGTTAGTGAAAACGACAATTGAAAAAGTGCAAAAGATAGGATTTCCAACTCAGAAACACAAACCAACTAATGTTTTAAACAGTGCATGCACTTCTTTCAGAACTATACGAAGACAAATGGTGGCCATTTAATATGTTCCTCTCCAATCAATGACAAAAGAATAATTTAACAAGGCACCATAAAAGCTACCAACAGGAAGCAGGGGAAATTTGTTAAAGCAACTAGCACGATACTTTTTTATCTTATGATGATGATGATCTGAATCAGAAAGGATGGCACTACCCATTATGCAAACACAAACATGCTGTCGATTTTTTTTTAATTGGTAAAGTTGAGTCTTGAACATATGACCTCTCGGTTATAGGTAGTAGAGCTCTAACCATTTCGTCCATGATGTCCATTTACTGTTTAGAGTTATAAAGTGATGCCCAAATTATTCATTACACAACAGCAGCTGGTGACCAAAAATTATGAAAACAAGAATCCAATAACAAAAAATATGATACGGAATGCAACAACTATAAAGAAGTGAAAAACAGAATCTGTAGTTATTCATTGATCTTTATAATTTGCAGAAATCGATCTACAGTGGCAAAATATATATGATCACAGATCCTATTATTTAAACAATGAGTCTGTATGTCTATCCAGTGATCTTTTTACATACATTTGCATTCCCATCTCCATTTCCACCCAACTTACAGTAATACACCCGAAATTCGCATTTTGGCGAAATCGCCTTCAACAGCATCCTTGCAGTATCCTCCTGCCTCACCTTAGACCCTTCCATCTCCACCACCGCCGCTGCCACAATCCTGTCATAACCACCGCCACCTCCGGCGATGTATGCCACCAGTGCTGCCTGAACAGGGCCAAGACTAGGATTATAAGCAGCGGACTCTGCGTAAGAGCCCTTATAAACCTTTCCTTGGCAGTCCATCAATGCCACACCTGATGGGCACCCACTGTACGGAGCATGAGCATTATTTGCAGCCTGCAACGCTGCTTCCCTCAGAAGGGACTCACTCGTTTCATAATTCCCATTACTTAAATTACTGGGGTCTTCATCCCCATTGCTGAGATTTATAGAATTGAGGTCTATATGTGGATCATCTGGAGGCAATAGATCCAACCGATTGTCATGGTCCTCAAGCAAAAGAGGCATCTCTTGATCAAGCAAATCATGTGGGCCGAATGGATTGGGTAAAAATTTGGTTAAAGGCTTAAAATCGGGAGATGCGTGTTCAAGACGTTCTGTATTGTCCAGATTTTGGACGGAATTCTCTTCATCGGTGACGAGGATTTGTAGGGAGGAGGAGTGGCGGAGTTCTTGGAAGAACTGGCGGCAGTGGCCGCAGGGGGCGGCGGAGACGGCGAGGGATAGGAGGCGAGGACATCGGTGGACGGCGAGGTTGGTTAGGAGGAACTGCTCCGCGTGTACGGAGTGGTGGAGAGGCAATCCGGGGAATTCGATATTGACGCCGACAAAAATGCGACCGTCGGAGCCAAGACCGACGGCGCCGACGTGGTAGTTGGAGATGTAGGGTCGGGCTAAGGACTGGGCAGAGGGTACAAGGTGGGGGAGGAGGTGGACAACGGAGGGGAGATTCATCGCTTTAGCAATGGATTCCGCATCTGAAGCTTCTATCACAAATTGGGTTAGAGTGGGTTGATCATGGTCATTCATTGTGCGTTTGTTTGTGTGTGTGTGTGTAGAGAGAGAGAGAGAGAGAGAGTAGGGGAGGGGGAGATTGTGAGGAAGTGATGGTGGTTTATTTATAAGATTGATCCGGTGGGTGTCTTCCAAATTGGCTCGACTTTTCCTTTGCTCGGGTTGAGTAGACTACCATCTAATTGTTACTCAATTTACACTCGGACACTTTTTTTGAAACATTTTATAATAAAATTCATAAAACAAATCTTTTTAATTTACATATCCAATAAAATATAAAATTTAATCCAAATCAAAGAGAATAATAAATAAATTTATGTACATATACGTAGTCCGTGCAATTCAAATTTATTATAAAAACAAATAATTTAATTTTGTTTTAAAATATTAGTTGTCTTATGCATGTTTTCTCTATTTTGAATAAAATTATAATTTTCTGATCAAGAAAAAAGTATATTAACTTTTCGTTGAAAATAATCTTAATTATTTAAAAATATTCTTGAATTTTATGATGCATCTAATTCATACAAGATAACATTAATTTATATTTTATCCATATACACAATATGTAATCAATTAACTTTATTTATTTCTTTTAGATTTTTCACATTCATAACCTTCCTCCAACTCAATCTAAAGTTAAATATTAATTTATCTCTTATTCACTTGTATAAATTATAACTCTAATTGAACTTTTTATTTTTATCCACATCTAC
Source organism: Prunella vulgaris (assembly GCA_026898435.1). NCBI lineage: Eukaryota > Viridiplantae > Streptophyta > Magnoliopsida > Lamiales > Lamiaceae > Prunella > Prunella vulgaris. The sequence continues at coordinate 287,465 of JAPKLY010000297.1, forward strand.
AAATCAACCTAAAATAATTATTTTATTTATTCATTAATTATATATTCATATATTAAATGTGGAGAAATAATATAAAAGTAATTTAATATTATAAATTTATAATTACAATAAAAAATAATTTATCATACATTTAAAAATATGGAGAAGAATGATAAAAAAAGAGAAAATAGAATCTTTTATATATATTGTGACTCAAAACAGGTCAACTGGTCTCTATTTTATACAAATTTAATAAATATGTGTTTTTATATGAAGAGGTTTTGCATGTAGTATTACACATTCAATATTGATTTAAAAATTGAAATTTTAAAAATTTATGATCAACATTGGAATTCAGATAAAAAATTATTAAAATTATTGAATTTAGATCGGGTTGAGTCGGATCTGAACAATTTTTAAATTTCAGGATTTTCGTTCTCAATTTGTGCTACTATATGAGCAAATGCATGTTATTTAAGACAAAACGATGTTACTATAAGACTAAATATTTTTTTCATATATATTCATTTCTTTTTGTAGAAATAAAAATCTTTATTTCAATGTAAGAGAAAAATGTGTCACTACAAGAAAAAATATTAGTTTTCATAAATATTTATTTATTTTTATAGCAATAATTATTTTTTTCCATATAATTATTCGAACAAGATACACTTTTTAGTAATAACATGTGTGACTTTTCAATAGTATTTTGTGCAACTTTTTAAAAATGAACTTGAATTGCACGGTGCAACTGGTGCATGCAAGACTAAGCCTTGGCCTAATGGGCTTTAGGGATAGTTAGGAATACAGTTATTATAAATACATGTATTCTGATCATTGTACTCACTTGATTCATTCATATTATTATTGACATATCTCCTGGCTTGGTCGCTCTCAGACGTAGTCCTTGTGACGAACTAGGTTACCAAATCCTATCTCAATTTATAGCTTTCAATTTCACTTATATCACAACACGTTATCAGCACGAGTGCTCCGGCCAACTGCGGAACAGATTCAGGACTCAATAGGAAACGGACCAAAAGGAACGAATAATATTTTTTTTGGATTTTAGCGATCAACTGTAAGTTTTTTTTTTAATTTATGAAATTCTGAAAAATAAAAATCATGCTTAGGTATCCTGCATATTTTATGATTGTATATATACTTATATGATCTTATGCTTCTATACCGTGAGTTTTAAAATTATTTCATGATATATGTGATTCATGATATATGTGATATATTTATGATGCATATGTTAGGTATGTTCTTTCCTGATATTATGTTGCATATCGGTACGTTATACACTGTTTTTATGCTTTATTTTATTCTTATTTTTTTCTGTTGTTCTATGCGAACAAAACACGAAACAAAATCTTCTCAAACCCAGAATTTGTAATCAAATTTTATATATTGTTCTATGTGATGTTTGTGATTTTTCTGGATTTGTATTGTTCTATTCATTAAAATAAAATTTTATTCCAAAACCATCTGTTCCCATAATTTTTTTTAATAAAAAAATCTTAAACCAAAAACCTTTTCTATTTTTACGAAACCAAAACCCTCACTATTTTTTGTTGAAATCAATCGAAACCAATCAAAACCAAATCCCAAGTTTTACGACGCCACTCACTGTTTCGTTTTTCAAAAATCAAAAACATTTTTTTTCGAATACCTAATAATTTTTTTCTGAAATCAGACTTTCATTTTTTATTTTCAATTTCTGAAACAAAACCAGAAATCATAACATAAGATCCCAGCGTTTCATTTTTCGAAACAAATCAAATCAATTTTTTTTCAAAACCAGAATCTAAAACTTTTTCTGAAACGAAACCTACCCAGAAACGATGAGCGACGACCACCGTTCGTTGAGGCGATCCCGTAACACCGATGGCCACTGAGGCGGCCTCGACGGACGGCGGTGGGATGCGAGCCGCGACGAACGGTGACGGTACTGAGTGCGACGCGAACTGCTTCGGTGGACAACGGGTTTTTTCGATCTACTGTCACGCGACGCAGATGGCCCCTGAAGCGGCCTCGACGATTGAAAGTGACACACGGCCTCACGCTGCGACGGCGCGACGAACAGCGCCGGCGGATGCGACTGTGTGCTTGCAACGGCGACTGCGCGCCCGCGGCGGCGATGCGACGTCGACAGTCCGCGGCGGTGAAACGGCTTGCTCCGATTTTTTTGTTAATTGATCAATTTTTTGTTCTATTAGCCCGAACAATAATTATTTTTGGGTCCTCATATCACATTTGCTACAAACCACTAATTTTTACTCCCTCCGTCTTTCTATAAGTTGCTCATGTTGTCATTTTCGTCCGTCTTTCTATAAGTTGCTCATTATTTTGTTACCTTTTTTGGAAACTACTATTCACTTCTTTATTATTATTTTCAATACTTTTTACAATATTTTCATTACTTTTTCACTTTTCTCCATCACATCACTCATACTTTTTCACTTTTTCTATCACATCACTTATATTTTTTTACTTTTTTCATCACATCACTTATACTTTTTCACTTTTACCTTAATTCGTGTGCCCAAAAGCAACGAGCAACTTATAGAAATACGGAGGGAGTATTAGTGTGACCTTATTAATAAATTTTTTATTTATTTATTTTGTAGCAAAACATGTCTGATATCACAAAACGTGAGTTTGCTGAATTGACACTTAATGGCCATAACTACTTGACATGGGCCATCGATGTTGAAATTCACTTAGCCTCAAAAGAACTTATCGACACCACCAAACAAGGATCAAAATCCACACTTGCCAATCTCTTATATTTTTGAGACATCATCTCAACAAAGACCTAAAAAATGAGTACCTCACTGAAAAGGATCCCACTGTATTATGCAATGATTTTGAAACCGGACCGGCCGGTTCAACCGGTTGAACCGGGAATCGGCCTCAAAACCGATCCGGAACACGCTTTAAAACCGTAAAAACATTAATAATATTTTCTTATTTATTTAATTATTATCTATTATTTTAGATGGATTCCTCATCAAGTGGTCAACGTTCTAATGCTACAATTAGCTCAACTAAATCATCAGTTTCGTTCGAGGAAAGACAGATCCAGCATGGGCTCATTTTAAAGAGAACATCATTGATGGAAAGAAAAGTTGGACTTGTTTGCACTGCAACAACACTTGGAAAGAAGAGGGAATCAATAGGATGAAGAAACATTTAGCTGGTCGCAAGGGGGATATAGCTGCGTGAAAAAAGTATCTCATGATGTACGATATCAGATGGAAGAATCATTGAAGGAGCTTGAAGAAAAAGGGCAAGTTGCAAAATCAATGAGTGATGATCTATATGACGTGGTTGATGTTGAGAATGAGTTGGATACTCTACAACTGAATGCACAGGCTAAAAAAAAAACACTAGCGGGAAAGAGAAACGAGATCCGAAAATGGTAAGCTATTTTGCTCCAAGGACAACTCCAGGTGCACAACCTTCAATCAAAAGTGTCCTTGTAAGTAAAGAAGTTTTGCATAATGTTGATATGGTAGTTGCTAGATTTGTCTATAATGAGTGCATTTCTCTAAATGTTGTGAATTCTTCTTATCTTCAACAAATGGTTGATGCTATTGCTTCTATTGGTCCTGGTTATAAATTGCCTAAATATAACCAACTAAGGGTTAATTTAATGGGGGATGCAAAAAAAGAGGTTCAGTTGTTGGTTGATCATAATCGAACTATATGGGAAGAGTGGGGTTGTACTATTATGGCTGATGGTTTGGCAAGATAGATCAAATAGACAACTCATAAATTTCATGGTTTATTGTAAAAGAGGAACAATATATGTGAAATCAATTGATGCTTCTGATATCGTGAAAGATGCAAACACACTTTGTAATTTATTTGTGGAGTTAGTTGATTGGGTTGGAGCAAAGAATATTGTTCATTTTGTGACTGACAATGGATCTAACTATAAAGCTGTTGGTGTCTTGCTTAATGATAAGTATCCTTCCATCAAGTGGTCTCCTTGTGCTGCACATTGTTTGAATTTGTTACTTGGTGATATTGGAAAGATGGAACTTGTTAGTGATCTTGCAAAAAGAGCATCTCTTGTGACAAAGTTTGTCTACAATCATGCATTTTTACTTGCTTGGTTGAGGAAGAGAGAAGGATGGACAAAAATTATATGTCCAGGACCAACTCGATTTGCTAGGACATTCATTGCTTTGAAGAGTATTCTTGAACATCAACATGATTTGCAAGATTTTTTTTACAAGTAGGACATTCAAGGAATCTCGATATTATAAAGATAAAAAAGTAAGTGCGGTGTTGGCAGTTGTTCTTGATACAAAATTTTGGAGTGATTGTACTATTGTAGTAGGTGTCGTGGCGCCACTTATACGTGTATTACTTATAATGGATACTGACCGGAGACCTTCTATTGGTTATGTTTATGATGGAATATATCGGGCAAAAAAGGCAATTAAGGATATATTTAGGCATAAGAAAAGATTGTACAAGCCCTTCACAAGGTATCATCAAGGCAAGATGGGACAAACAACTCTGACGAGACATTCATACAACAGCTTATCTTCTGAACCCTGCTTTTGCATATGATAGAGAAAATGAGTGGAAAAAAAAAAGATCATGGATGGTTTTATTGAGATGGTCACAACTTTGATTGGAGACAAAAGTATTCAAAGGAAGTGTATTGATGAAGTGAGTATTTTTCAAGATAGATTAGAAAGCTTTGGTCGATCCTTTGCTCTGGAATCATAAAAAATAATGCAGCCCGGTATGTGTTAACACAATTCAAGTTTATATTTTAATTATTATTTTGAATACTTCTCGTATAACTTATTAATTTATCATTTTATTGTTGTATTTTTTTATAGATGAATGGTGGAAATTCTTTGGTTGTAGTGCTCCACACTTGCAAAATTTAGTCATGAAGATCTTGAGTCAAACTTCTTCTTCTTCAGGATATGAAAGAAATTGGAGTGTGTTTGAAAGAATACACACAAAGAAGAGAAATAAATTGGAACATCAGAGACTTAATGATCTAGTGTTTATCCATTACAATTTACGTTTGCAAGAGAGGTACTAATTCTTTTAACTTAAATTTTAATGCTATAAGTTATTCATGTAGCTCATTTTTTTACCTTTCGTTATTAACACATTTATTTATATGTAAGACTTGATCGTAAATGGATTTGTTATGATCCTATTGACTATGAAAGCATTGCTCAAACTAACTTTTGGGTTTTTGGAAGAGGAAGAGGAAAATCGTCCACCTATTATAGATGTTGATGAGTTGAATAACATGTTATATGGTGAAGATGGCATTCCAATTATTGCTCCTGATGAAGGTATCTATTTTGATATGTTATACTTGTTCATCAATTTTGATATGTTATACTTGAATTCATTTAAACAATTGAATGCTTATCTTTTATAAACCACTCTATCTTTATAGATGTGGGTAAAGTTGGGGATGAAGTGCATTCTTTGGAAGAGATCGATGAAGGGGATGAAGAACGCATTGTGGCAAGGATGGTTGAAGGATATCCTATTGTTGCAGATGAAAGAGATGATGAGATATGATCAAATTGCTCATATTACCTTGCAATATGTTATTTATGATTTTATTTTGTTTTGTTATCAATGAATCCATCAAAGGTTTAATTGTGTTGTTTATTATTTTATGACTCTATTATGTTAAAGTTGTCTATGACTATTTGAATTTTAAATTGTTTTATATTATGACTTGAACGTGTTTATATTAAATATTATATTTTGAAACTACTAAAAGAAAGAACTATTTTAGCGGTTGGACCGGCCAGTGTCGAGACCGGTTTGGTCTCCGATCTGATTATGAAAACATTGGTATTATGGACATCCCTGAAGGATTGTTTCCAACAACAAAATGATGTGATCCTTCCCCAAGCTCAATATGATTAGTTAAACCTCCATTTTCAAGATTTTAAATCTGTTACGAAGTACAATTCTGCCCTACACCGCATTGTATCTCAGTTAAAGCTTTGTAAAGAGACAGTCTCTGATGCTGAGTTAATTCAAAAAAACTTTATCCACATTTCACGCAAGCAACCTTGTACTCCAGCAACAGTAAGGGCCAAAGACTATAAAACACATTCTGAACTAATATATGCACTCTTAGTTGCAGAGAAACATAACCAAATGTTGATTAAAAATTATAACATAAGACCAGTTGGCTCACAAGCAGTGCCAGAAGCACATATTGCTCGGAAAAAATTTAGAGGCCGTAAACGTGGAAAGGAGTTTGATGCGAATATGGGCCGCGGATCAACTCGAAGTCGAGGCCGTGGTAGGGGATGAGGTCGGATTGATGCCCAACAAAATGCAAAAAAATGTCCAAACTAAAGAACATGGAAAATGTGTATCTCAGGATCAAAATCCTACACCACAGTCGAGCTCCCATTTTCAGAATAACCAAGTCTGTTACAAGTGTGGATGCAATGACCACTGATCTTGCACGTGCCGTACTCCAAAACATCTAGTGGAGGCTTATCAGCGAATGCTAAGAGACAAAAAGAGTAAGGCTCCTCTAGGTGAATCACACCATATCAATCTGCCTGGAGCAGACTTTGATAAAGATAAAGAAGGTCTTTTGGGTGAAGATATGACCGTTGATGACTTTGGAGACAATTAGTGATCGACACCTTCATGCTGATTATTTGCTTTTTATGTTAGACTTCATTTGCTATTATTCTTTGCTATTGTTGCCCAGCATGTTTTGATTGGCTTTGCTTTCGTTATGTTTCATGATACTATTTGACATTATGGATTGCTCATTTATGCTTTATTTTTCAGTCAACCTCAATTGTCGATCACTATTGTCTACAAATTAATACATATTAGATATCGTAGGACCTAAGTGATTCCTTGTGCGGCTGATAAATAAGTGTCTGTAATTTTGGCTCTCCTTAGTATTCCTCGTATCTGTGTGTATTAGTGTGTGCTTTTGGAGATGAATGACTTTTTGTGTATAGTAGATAGTGCTACAACACATACTATCCTAAAAGATAGTCATTTTTTTCAAACTTTAACTGAAAAGAAAGGAAGTGTCACAACAATTGCTAACGACAATATCCCAATAGTAGGCTTCGGAAGAGCTTTGATAATCCTTCCAATGGGTATCGAATTAATAATTGAAAATGCTATATTGTTTCCACAATCAAAGCGTACCCTTATCAGTTTCAAAGATATTAGAGCCAATGGCTATCACATTGAGACTGATACTGAGAACAATAGTGAATATCTTTTGATGACTCACTATATAGATTGTCGAAAATACATTGTCGAAAAGCTTTCTTCATTTTCATCTGGATTGCATTACACAAACATCAGACCTTCTAATCTCCATACAACTCTTAACTTAAAATTTCATGATCCAAATTCTTTTAAATGATGGCATGAGCGGTTAGGATATCCAGGATAAAATATGATGTGTCGGATATTAAGAATTCAATTGGCCATAATATAACAAATAACAGAATCCCTTCTATTAACGAATACATTTATGATGCATGCACAATGGATAAACTCATAATACGACCACCTCGTACTAAAGTAAGAACTGAATCTCCCAATTTTTTTGAACGAATTCATGCAGATATTTGTGGACCTATACATACTGCTTCTAGAATTTCATGGTCCTTATTGATGCTTCCACTCGGTAGACTTATGTTACTTTACTATCCACCCGCAATACTGCTTGTGCAAAGCTTATTGCTTAAATCATTGAATTAAAATCACAATTCCCAGATTATCCAATCAAATCCATTCGAATGGACAATGCAGGTGAATTCACCTTGAAAGCATTTAATGATTATTGCATGGCATTGGGAATTAAAGTGGAACATTCGGTCCCTCACGTTCATACTCAAAATGTTCTAGCTGAATCATTAATCAAACGTCTCAAATTAGTTGCTAGACCATTACTACAAAATACCAACTTACTCATTTCATGTTGGGGGCATGCAATTTTACATGCATCATCACTTATTCAAATCCGACCAACTGCATATCATGAATATTCCCCTTTACAACTTGTGCGTGAAAATGAACCTAACATTTCCCATCTGCGTACATTTGGTTGTGCAGTGTATATTCCAATACCACTTACAAAACGTACCTCCATGGGCCTACAAAGAAAACTAGGTATATACATCAGTTTTGTATCTCCTACTATCTTGAAATACCTAGAACCTTTAACTGGGGTTCAGTTCACGGCCCGGTTCGCTGACTGCACATTTGATGAAGATCATTTTCCGGCATTAGGGGGAGATAATAATACAAAATTAAATGAATGTCGAGAAATTACATGGAATGTAAAAGATCTTCAATACTTAGATCCACGCACTAGTCAATCTGAACTTGAAGTTCAAAAGATAATAAACTTGCAATACTTAGCAAGTAACCTGCCAGACGCCTTCACTGATCATAAATGAGTGATTAAATCGCATATACCTGCTGTAAATGCACCACAAAGGATACTGATGATGAACTGATGATGATGCTCAATTATATTAAGGAAGATAAAAAGAATCAGAGGCTCATGTCTCAAGGAATCTACAACACTAGGCCAGACAGCTCAGAAGAAGAAGAAGAAGAAGAAGCAGGTCCCAAACACAGAAGAAGGTGAAGCACATAAGATGAAGACACTTAATTAGATTAGACACTAAAACTCTTTAGTTTTTGGTCTATCTATATTTGTAAACTGTATCTTGAACTCTTTTATTTTATGCAGCTTTGTCTTCTATTTCTGTTGTCTATTACTCTATTTTATCTCTGTGTTGTCTGCATTTCATTGTTATCTTTGTCTATCAATATCTCATTGCTACTGCATATTTATTTATGTACTGCATAGTATGTTTTGTCAACATCAAAATAGGTGGAAATTGTTAGTACCTTGTTTTGTATAAGAATTTGATGTGTGCAAAACATACCTCTTATTGAATGCTTACTAATATTATTTGTAAGTTTGGAAAGCTAAGGAACTTACAGTGTAAAAGGAAAGTCTTCATCTGTTAAGTTTCTAAACCTACAGTTAGACAAGACCTTGCAACTGTAATGATGTTCCTACAACTGGAATCAAATTTGCAGGAATTGAAGTTGTAAAGTTCAAGGAAGCCTACAGCTGAGAAACCGTTTGAAGAATGAAGTACAAGTTTAAAGATAAGATGGATTATCAAGACCTTTATAACTCAGATTAGTGAAGCAATTATGCACTCACTAAAGAGTACTTAAGGAAGACTTTGTCATGAAGATCTAGAAGATTAAATGAAGATTATTTCAAAGATGACCCAGAATTCTGAAGATAAAGACAAATAGTACTATCTGTACCATTATGTGTGAAGGAGGAGGATCACCTCACACATGTGGAACTTATAGAGAGAAAGATGAGTCTTATCCATAATTCAAATTTGAATTCCCAACAGATAAGACACACCCCTTCATTTGTAAATAGAGGAAGAATTCAGAGGCAACAACAACAACAACCTGAGCAAGCAAGGATCCACTCTGAGCAAGTCTACAACCAACAAAATTCTGAGAGAGCTTATCTATTTTACTTTCTTTGTGATTCATAGGCTAGTTGGTTAGGATTTCTTAGAAAGAATCACATCTTCGTTGTTGTTCCCTCACACATTTTACTTATTTTTCTACCTTGTGTAGATATCTCTTTGTGAGGTTTTTTACTTTGAAACTCTGTGTGAGTTTGTATCCTGTATGAATAGGTTATAGTATTTCTTACTTAGAATAGAAATATGAGTGAATCTAGTTATGAGGGGGAATTACTTGTATTGATCTTTGTGATCACATCTTAGTGAATTTGGCACTTGAGTGGTGTAACTGTAGATGTAGGAGGTTTTATTTATAAACTCTGAATCACTACAAACTTGGTTTTATTTACCTGCATATTTAAGTTTCTGTTACATTCATCATTCTTTTTTAAACACTGCATAAAATTTTGTGTTTTCACAAAGAAACTGAACTCTACAGTTGTAGACTTCATAGTCACTCAACTGTCAGTTTCATAAGTTCATATAGTTTTTCATTAACACACACACTTTATTTCCGCTGCACATTAGAGGTTTTACAATACACTCTTAAATGTGAAAACATATCTGATTTTGTCTACAAGTTGTAAGTTTTTATTTTGCAAGTTTTTTATAACTCTACAGCTGTAAACTTCCATAGTCTACAGTTGTAACCTTTGTGGTCCAAACTCTTGTTGAATGTTTATTTTAAACTTATAGAAGGTACTTGAAAGGTTCTAGTACCCCTTTTGAAAAGAGTTTAAAATTTGTTTCAAGGTCTATTCAGTATTCACCCCCCCTAGACCTTTACCACTTATAAGGGACCAACAATATAATAAATATGTTTTTACTTTAGAATTTGAAAAGGTTATATTTAAAAGTATTAATGTTGTTATACTCTTATTACTCAGTTCACTGATATCACTTTCAAATCCTAATCGTAATTAGAAATACTGATCATAATGAAGATATTTAAATTTAATATTGAAATTATTTGAATGAAGGAAAAATTACTAGTGTTTCTATGCTCGTAGTGATCGGTCAACCGATACCACTATCAAAACATAATTTTAACTAAAACTGTGCCCTAATCATGATTTAAAATATTAATCATAATGAAGACACTTAAATATAAATATAATAATAAAATTATTCATACAATAAATATATTAATATTATATATTCAATATTATAACAGTTCTTACCATTTAATTATATTTCTAAAACTGTCATAAATAAAATCTTAATAATAATTTAAAGTTACAATAATATAATTAAAATCTAAACTTTTTAAAATTCAGAATAAATCTAATAATTTTTTTAATTAGTGTAAGCAATTATTGCTCTCAAAATTGTAATTACCAAATAATCTTAAATTATTAAATTACAAAATAAAAATAAAAATATTTATCTTTTACATTCCAGATGTATCGCAAGTACCCTAATTCAGCTCTTAACACCCCAAATGTTGCACAGTGAAATTTGAAGATGATAAATCCTAATAAAAATTAAACTCTAATTAAAAAGTTCTAGCACTTATAAAATATATAAGTTAGACTATAATATAAATTTAACTAAATTAAACAAATTGTATCATATCAGTGTATATTAAAGTTTATCAAAATTACTTAGTTTATGTAAGTTTTATTTATATTATAATTAGATATATAAAAAAAACTAGTAGTGTATGTACATTGTGAGTCTCAAATAAATATTTCTATCATTTAACCCTAAATCGTAAACTATGAGCAGTATTCTACCATTCTAAATTAAAATTTATCCATAATACATGTTTATCTAAGTTTATTTATATTATAATTAGATATATAAAAAAATATTATCAGTATCATGTGAGTGTTGATTCAATATTCCAATTACCTATCCACAAATTAAAGAGTTTCAATTTGATACAAATTTTTTTCCCGACCAGCAACTGATGACGTGTCTCGCTGGAGCGCGTGAAATGTTGTCACGCTGGCGTACACGTGTGAAATTTTTTTTGGTTAATTCTATATAAATACACCACCTTTTACTCAACTTTTAATTTAATCTTGAGTTCACGATTATTATAAAATATTCCAACCTTTTAAAGAGTTTCAATTCGATACACTTTTTTTTTTGGTCAGCAACTGATGACGTGTTTTGCCAGAGCGCGTGAAATGTTGTCATGCTAGCGTACACGTGTGAAATTATTTTTTTATATTTTATTTTTTTTCCATATCATATATTATATATATAAAAATAACAAAAATTTTATAGTGACACTCAAAATATAAGATGTAAATTGACGGTTAAAATTAGACTTAATAAGAATAGATTGCAACATAAAATTTCATTAGGTTAGTCTCTCTCTATATATATATTTATATATAGGGAAATTGCCTCTAGGGTACTACATTTACATTTTTTTTGCTCATAGGACACACATTTTTAAATAATTACTCATAGCACAATATCCTACTTTTATAGGCCTCCCATTTAGACCTCATGACCCACCCACCAATTTAGTGTAGTCATGTCCTTAATATTTAATATTAATAAAAGATATTTGAATGTTTTCAAATTATTTTAATTTTACTTGTATACTTTGTTAATATTTGTGTCTAATATTAATTAATAATAATTATATTTATTTTTTACATAGTTTTTAAGTTCTAGGAAATTGTCTATGGGGTACTACACATATAATTCATGCTCATCGTTTATTAAGTTGTATATATAATTAATGCTCATGGTTTGTAAATTATGTAAATAAATTTTACTTGCATTATTTGTTAATATTTGTATCTAATTTTAATGAACAATAATTATAATTATTTTATTAAAATATACTAGATTTTTAGTTACACTATTAGTTAAAAAAAAGTAAAAGTTCAAACGTTCATAACCATAGTTCAATTGCATTTTCAGTCAAAATTCAATTATAAATTTATTCCAACAATTCTCATTTCTCTCTTTCCTCTCTCCTCTCATTTACTCCCCCTATCCTTTGTTAATCAAATCTGACATAAATCAATTTAACCACCATAATTTTCTTTATTTTATATAACTTTATTACTTACAATTTTAATTTTAAAATAATATTCTTTATGAATTTATTTAAATTCATTTTCCCTCCTTTTATAACATTTTTAATTTCAAAATCTTATTTATCTAACACATATTTTATATTTATTTTAGATTTTACAATTTCAATTTAAAGCATTGTCTTTTTATGAATTACTTTGATTTTTTTCCCCTGAATTTGTAAAAAAAATAATTTTATTACTTTTTAATTCAAATTAACAAAACATACGTAAGTTCAAAAAAAATTCATAAGTTAAAAAAAAAAGTTAAAGTTAGATTTTTTTAATTATAGTTCAAATCTATTGATTATCAAAGTTCAACATAATTGTGTCCAAATTATCTTATTGTTCAGTAATATAAGTAAAAAATTATATTGCATTAAACTTCAAAAAAATATTTATAAACGTAAAAAAATAAAAATGAAATGTGTAAAGATTCCTCACAATGTCTATAAGTATAAAATATCAATAATTTTTATTGAATCAACAATTTTTATTATTCAGCAATATAGGTAAAAAATGAATTACATTAAATTTCACAGCAACTTTATAAGTGCAAAAAAATTAGTAAAAATTCAAATAAAATAATTGATAAGTTCAATTTTCAAATTAGTTACAAGTTCAAATTAATGGGTACCAAAATACATCAAATTAATGAGTACCAAAATACATCAAATTAGAGAGAGAGAGAGAGAGAGAGAGAGAAAGAATGAATTGCTGTCAATCCCAGTTGTACACCAGATTTTTTACAAGTGGCAGAAATACAAATGTCCTTTTTAAAAAAAAATTCTAAAATCTTAAAAAAAAAGGTAAAATTTTCAAAATTTGGAAAATCATCTAAACTCAAACAAAAAAGTGCCAGAAATCAATCCGAATAAGCAAAAAAAAAATGAAACAAATATCTAAAAACTGAAAAAATTCTCTAAAAAAAATGAAACAAATATCTGAAAAAAATAATAAATTTTAAAATTGAGAGAGAGGCAGAGAGAGAGAGATGGGTATGGTCGTCTCTGTTTGTGAAGCCCCATGGAAAACCCAATAAGCTCATGAATTCAGAATACATACCCTAATTAGTGTGATCCCAAAAAATTTGAATTCAGAACACATATCCCAATAAGCTCATAAAATTTTTAAATCCTGCAAAAAATAAATAAATAAATATAAAAGTAAGAAGGTTGCACAAACTTAAGCAACCACCATCATCTTTTCCGATGGGCAACCACAAAATCAAAATAAATTCCAAAAAAAAATAACAGATTCAGAAATAGATCCAAAAATTTGAAAAATCACAAATCCCATATTTTATGGGGTTTGAATTCTCCATCCATCTCTCCGTTCACATTCAAAGTCATAAAGCTCTAGCTTTTCTTAACACGGGCACCAAATCACCGGAAATATGCGCCGCCATAACTTCCTCCAACCCTCCGAACAGTGATTTGCCGACGAACACCGCCGAAAACTGCGGAGAAATGGATGGAGTGGGGCGGCGACAATGATAATAAAGGAGTGCAGCAAGGGTTGTGGCGGTTGCTTGAAGGCGGCGCTGTTCCAATGTAGGTGTGGAGGTCGGCGGTTTCGATGGTGAATGGAAATCAGGCGACCAATGTGGACAGCTGCATTAAGGTTTTTCGGAAAACATGGAGATAGGAGAGAGGAGAAAGGAGAGAGTGTTTTTGTTTCTGATAATTTGAAATGAGTTATGGGATTTATCCAGAGAGAGTGAGGGTTAGGAGAGAGAAAACTAATCTGAAATTATCAGTGGGGTTACCTCCACCACTCCACCCCACACAACCCCAACTTTTTCTACAATGGGGGCATAATTGGTATATATTATGTATTTTTATGACTTGAGGAGTTTTTTTTTTTTTTTTGGTGTGTCCTTAGAGTGATTTTTTCTTGTGTATAGTACCTGAGAGTTACTAACCCATATATATATATATAGAGAGAGAGAGAAAGAAATTGTCTATGGGATACTACCTTTTTACATTTTTTGCTCCCAACTCACCTAGCCTATAATAGTATACACTTAGCTCACACATAGCCTATATTTTGTAGGCACTCATCCCACACCACACCCCTTCCCCCTCCCCACTTATACCTCTCTCCCCTCCCCCAATCCCCCACCCCACCTTATTTACTTTCTTTTATTTATAGTTATATAAAATAAATTTTACTTGTATAATTTTTTATTATGTGTCTAAATGTAATTAATAATGATTATAATTATTTATTAAAATATACTGGATTTTCAGTTATATTACTAATTATAAAAAAATGAAATATTCACAAGTTCAAAAAAAAAGTAAAAGTTCAAACGTTTGTAACTACAGTTCAATTTCATTTTTTGTTAAAGTTTAATTATAAACTTATGACAAAAACTTATATACAAATTTCTACGGATATAAGATCCGTAGAAATATTCATTTTTGAAAATTTGCGGGTCTAAACCGGGTCGGGTCGAATTTGAGTATTTTTTCAAAAATTCGCGCAGCTTGTGATTTCGCTCACAGGTATGTTACAGTTTAGGCAAATGCATGTTACTTTAAGGCAAAACGTGTGTTACAACCAGATTAACTGCTATTTTCTACACATATTCATTTATATTTGCAGAAGTAAATATTTTTCATGCAATGTAACACATGTATATGTTACATTGTATGTGTAACACATATTTATTCTTAATAAAAATACATTTTATCATATAGTAACACATATATGCTCATATAATAACACAAATTGAGGAACAAATATGTGTTTCAATTAGAGCAAATATGTATTACTGCAAATTTATGTTACAATTGGAGTAAATTTGTGTTGTTGCAAATGTGTGTTACATCTAGAGTAAATGTGTGTTACAATTAGAGTAAATGTGTGTTACTGGAAATGTATGTTACAATTAGAGTAAACGTGTGTTACTGCAAATGTGTGTTACAATTAGAGTAAATGTGTGTTTCAATTAGAGTAAATGTGTGTTACTGCAAATGTATGTTACAATTAGAGTAAATGTGTGTTACTGCAAATGTGTGTTTCAATTAGAGTAAATGTGTGTTACTGCAAGATCAAATGTGTGTTACTGTATACACAAACATTTATTTATTTTTATAAAAATATATATTATATTTTATATAACATATATAAGGTATTAAATGATGTATTAAGTACATGAATAACATATTATTAACATAAATCAACAAAGAGAATAAAAAATAAATTAAGTAACACATATTTATACTTGCAGAAATACATATTTTCTTTATTGTTACTTGAAAAGTACAAAAATTAATTTTGTAAGAATTAGTAACACAGATTTTGCCTAATTGTAACACGCATTTGCCCAAATTGTAACATACCTGGGAGCGAAAAAACCATGAAATACAAGTTGCGCGAATTTTGAAAAAAATGTCTAAATCTGACCCGACCCCGGTTTAGATCCACGAATTTTTAAAAAATGGATATTTCTACGGTAGAAATTTCTACAGAAGTGTTGCCCTAAATTTATTCCAACAACTCTCATTTCTCTCTCCTATCTCTTCTCTCTCCTTCAATCACTCTCTCTCTCATTTGTCAATCAAATGTCAACAATCATTTCAAGACTCATAATTATTTTTCTTTTCTTTTTCTTATTTTATATACACTTAATGTCTTACAATTTTATTTTAATTTTTAAAATACTATTCTATATGAATTCATTTTCCCCTTTACAACAAATTTTAACTTTTAATAATAAATCCAGCCATCATAATTTTTTTTATTTATTTGAATTCATTTTCCCTCCTGTTATAACATTTTTTATTTTTAAAATCGAAATATCCACAAGTTAAAAAAAAAAGTAAAAGTTCGAACGTTCGTAACTATAGTTCAATTTTATTTTTTCTGTTAAAGTTCACTTATACATTTATTTCCAACAACTCTTATTTCTCTCTCATATCTCCTCTCTCTTTTCACTCCTTCTCTCTCCTTTGTCAATCAAATATGTCAGCAATCAATTCAACCATCATATTCATTTTTACAATTTTATTTTTATTTTAAAACACTATTTTCTTTATGAATTTATTTGAATCCATTTTTCCCTCCTTTTATAAAGATTTTAAACTTTTAATACTTAATGTTATATTAACATTTTTAAATTTTTTTATGAATTCATTTGTATTCAATTTTCTCTCAATTTTTTTATAAATTTTTTGAATATTTAACCTTTTAATTCAAATTAACAGAACATTTATAAGTTAAAAAAAAATTACATAAAAGTTCAATTTTTACAAATATAGTTCAAATCTATTGATTGTCAAAGTTCAATGTAAGACATGTTCTAGAGTAAGAAGATAGATTAAGACAGTGAATCATTATTAGGTTAAGATGACACATCTAAAGTGAAACTTATTAATCCATAGGGATAAAAAATTAAAGGGATAAGATAAAGCAAAATCCAAAAGATGCAAGAATATTAAAATGCAGAGATATGGACATCTTATAATAAAGCAAAAAATACAGCATTAAATTAAGCATAAATGGAGGAATTGCTTTTTGCTGCTTCATTTTAGACAAATAGGCCCTCTGGAAAATAATAAAATATTTATTTATGGAATAATTTAGCAATAACTCCATTGATGATCAGTTCTATTAATGGCTAATCAAAACGAAATTAAATTTGATTAACAAAGGTAACATAAGTCTAAAAAAGACAGAAATTAAATCTAAGAAATTTCAGCCTCGGTCCCAATTTTCTGTTTCTTTTTTTTTTTCACTAAAAAAAATCTTATTTTAATCGATGAAAAAGATCAAGAAGATGAAGACCCATTAGTTTCCAAGAAGATGAAGAGCAGAACCTCAATCTGCGAATTAGTCTCCAAAATTGAGGCCCAAAAACACCAGAATATAGACGGTTATTGACGGGATTCATTCTCCGGCGAGATGGAGGGTCTCGAGCAAAACCTTCTTTGAAGCTCCAAGCCACAGCCACCTCTTCGTACAGCAACTCCTTCACGCCGGAATTAATGGCCGATGCTCAACCCACACCTCCAGTTGCCGAAATCGTTCATAACCGCCACCGAAAATTGCAGCAGAGCCATCACCCACAACGGAGAAGACCACCGGAAATTGCCTCAGTCTTCAACAGCAGTCCGTGCCGCACCGGAACCTGCCATTAAAGCCCAGTCGCGCCTCGACGTCACAGCAGACGCCCCTGCTCGCCGAGAAACCTTCAAGCCTGGAAACTGCCGTCCGCGCTCCCCCTCACCGGATTAATGGCTGACGCAAAGTCCTCGCCAACACTGGAGTTCAAATTGCTGCCTGAAATAGCCTCCCCTGTTCCACGGCCGTAAGTCGCCTCGAGCTGGAGCTGGAATTCGAGAGCCACAGTCCACTGATCAAGCTTCAATGCGCCGAAAATTGAAGACTACAGCCGCATCTCACATCTACAGTCGCGCCGGAGAAGAAGATGTTCACCGGTGCTTCTTCTTCGTCGCTGCAAATTCCCTCTATGGCTTCGTTGCCATCACCGTCAAAATCCATTATCGCCATAGAGAAG
Source organism: Prunella vulgaris (assembly GCA_026898435.1). NCBI lineage: Eukaryota > Viridiplantae > Streptophyta > Magnoliopsida > Lamiales > Lamiaceae > Prunella > Prunella vulgaris. The sequence continues at coordinate 305,590 of JAPKLY010000297.1, forward strand.
AGAGAGATATGAGAGGTAGGGAAGAGTGAGAGAGAGAAGAGTGAGAGGGGGTGATTTATTCAAAATAAAGTGTGATAGGGAAGAGTGAGAATCAGATTTTTTGGAACGTGAGATGGGACAGCCTGCATCCGCCAGTGAGGGTTACTCTCGTACACCACCCCACACCACCCTACATTACCCTATATTAGTGGTACTTGTAATAGGTTTGAACTGGGGAGTAAATAATTTTTGAGTTGTTTGTTGAGAGCAAACACATCTTGTAGATTGCACCCCACAGTAAGTAACCCTATATATATACATATATATGATATCATCTTCAATCTCAATCAAATTAAAAAAATTTCATTTATTCAATCCAAATCGATAAATAAAATTTTTTCTAACAAATTATTTTAAAATAATTCAAATATCTTGTTAAAATAAAACATTCACTTACATGTATATGATAATTAAAATCAGTAGATTTTAAATTTATTAATACACAATAAAGATAATTCAAAGATCTTTTTAAAAAGTATTAATTGAAAATATTTATAGGATAATAAAAACTGGATTGACTGATCTCATTGATAATTATTTTTTTAAATAAATATAATATCAATTATAATAGTTTGATAATTTTGTATTGGTCAAATTAAATATTATGTAAATTAAATCAATTCAATCAATAATATCATTATCTTGAATAATATAATAATTTTTATAAGAGCAACACTTGTGTAGAAATTTCTACCGTAGAAATATCCATTTTTGAAAAATTCGCGGATCTAAATCGGGTCGGGTCAGATTTGGACATTTTTTTCCAAAATTCACGCAAATTGTAGTTCCAGGTTTTTTCTCTCCCAGGTATGTTACAATTTGGGCAAAGACGTGTTACAATTAGGCAAAATCTGTGTTACAAGTTCTTAAAAAATTAATTTTTTGTACTTTTCAAGTAACTATAAAGAAAATATGTATTTCTGCAAGTATAAATATGTGTTACTTAATTTATTTTTTATTTTCTTTGTTGATTTATGTTAATAATATGTTTTTTCGCTCCCATGTATGTTACAATTTGGGCAAAGACGTGTTACAATTAGGCAAAATCTGTGTTACAAGTTCTTAAAAAATTAATTTTTTGTACTTTTCAAGTACCTATAAAGAAAATATGTATTTCTGCAAGTATAAATATGTGTTACTTAATTTATTTTTTATTCTCTTTGTTGATTTATGTTAATAATATGTTATTAATGTACTTAATACATCATTTAATACCTTATATATGTTATATAATATATAATATATATTTTTATAAGGATAAATAAATGTTTGTGCATACAGTAACACACATTTGATCTTGCAGTAACACACATTTACTCTAATTGTAACACACATTTGCAGTAACACACATTTACTCTAATTGTAACACACATTTGCAGTAACACAAATTTACTCCAATTGTAACATAAATTTGCAGTAATACATATTTACTATAATTGTAACACATATTTGTTCCTCAATTTGTGTTATTATATGAGTATATATGTGTTACTATAGGATAAAATGTATTTTTATTAAGAATAAATATGTGTTACACATACAATGTAACATATACATGTTTTACATTACATGAAAAATATTTACTTCTATAAAAATAAATGAATATGTGTAGAAAACAACATTTAATCTGGTTGTAACACACGTTTTGCCTTAAAGTAACATGCATTTACCCCGACTGTAACATACCTGGGAGCGAAAATCACTATCTGAGCGAATTTTGGAAAATAATACTCAAATTCGGCCCGACCCGGTTTAGACCCGCGAATTTTCGAAAATGGATATTTCTACGGATCTTTGACCCGTAGAAATTTCTATTTGAGTGTTTGCCTTTTTATAAATATTATATTACGAGAAAATGAATATTAGATTTAAGATATTTGAGTCAAATATATTAGATTGTTTCCATGACATAGAATATTACAAAATAGTTTTCCCTAAAATTATGTCAAGTTAGTCTAATAGTTTACTTCAAATAAAATCAGAACTATTTATCTCTTACTTTTAATCAAATAAATTCATAAATTAAATAAATTATATATACAAATATATTCTTTTAAAAATTAAATATCTAAATATACTTTATACAAATGTAAAAAAATTACAATAAAAAGAAAAATTACAAAATTCACTAATATAAAATAATTCGATGTAAAAATACGAAGAAAAAGACACAAAAGGAATATTTTTAAAAGATGAGAATAATTAATAATGTTTACAGAATTAAAATTTATAGAGGTATAGAAATTTAGATAAACGCCTGAGATTTTTAAAAAATGCAAATTTTGATATTTTTTTGTGATGTTCATAGTGATATATTTTATATTCAAAAAATTATTCAGTCTACAATCATATTTTTATGGTGAAAAAATTATTTTGTTGCATCGTAAATGGGTATGATGAAGAAGACAAATACCATATATATTTTTTCCTTTTATTATGTTTTTTTATAAAGAAATTGATAAGTTTATATTATTTTGATAATTGAACTTTCTTAAAAATTATAATTATTCTGTCATTTGATAATTTTGTTTTTGGTGATGTGTACTGTTGATGGATTTGGTTAATTGGAAGATTAATATCTGTTTATAACTAAGAAATCCACCAAACAACAATGATATAGTTGTGTGTTCTTGAGAGTTTTGTAGAGAGAGAAAGTAGTTAGAATTAGAGAGAGAAAGAGTTGTGTGAATAATGAACTTAGAGAGAGAAAATTTGTACATGAGATCTATTTATAGGTTTGCATGTTGTGAGGTGACACCATATGAGCCTATTTGACTTTAGGTGCTGACAAGTGTCCTTACACCTGTCTTTTCCCACTACCATGCTTCTATTACATCACTTCGTCCTACTACATCACTACTGGTTTCCTATATAACTATTGTCCGTACTACGGACTGGGCGAGCTTCCGTGCCTTTTGCTATTCTGGAACATGTGATAATAGTGGATCTTCAACTTGGTCCCTTGGTACTGGCGAGCTCCCCTTGAGCATGGGCGAGCTTCCATATATTCTCTCTCTCCCCTCTGATTATTGATCAACTATGGAGTCGTCCACAGGCATCTAGGCGAGCTTCCCCTTGTCCCCGAGTGTCTGGGCGAGCTTCCCAAAGTTGGCTTTAGTCAAAGCTGGTAACGTGTCTCCTAGGCAAGTAGGCGAGCTTCTCAGTCTTGATCAATTAATCTCATAATTGTCCTCGAGTAGTTCACCTATCAACATGTACTTTAATTATCATATGGTATGTTTAATTTCAAATGTTACTCCTTTAAATCTTTATTAATTAAAATTCTATAAATTTCTAAAAGAATTTATAATTATATGGCTGAGTTCAATTAATTCATATATAAGAGTCATAATTAAAAGTCAAATATTAAAGGTGGTGTGCTGCCTTGAAAATATAAAAATAATATAATAAAAAAAATTCAAATAATATTATGTTCATTTCTTTTTATTTTAGGGATATTTTAGATATTTTGAATCATATATTTTATTAAAAGAACAAATTTATCCTTTTCGGATATCCTTGATATTTAACACTATCCATATTATACTAGATGTGTTAATATATCTATCACTCCTTGGTACTCCCTAACAAACATGCTCTTAGTTTATATTACAACACCTTGACGTTGACAGGTAGTTAGAAGCATATAAACACAATAAAAGTCCACCGTTGAATTGAAAGATAATATAAATATTTTAATTAATTTTATATATCAGGAAAGAAGAAATCTGATTAGTTATGTCAGCAAGATTCTCACCATTGAAGCCTAGTATATATTTTAATCATATTTATATTAT
>JAPKLY010000297.1:309435-333432 GCA_026898435.1 Prunella vulgaris
TTCTCACCATTGAAGCCTAGTATATATTTTAATCATATTTATATTATAATTACTATCATTTTGACAGCTTAGATCCTCGATTGAACCAAAACAAAACAAAAAAATTAATCATTCAATGAACTTGCGTCGAGCCTCCACAAAGGATGGAATTATAATATGATGTTGGATTACTAACAAAAGTAAAAATACGTTGACTGCTAAACAAAAATTTATCAACACGTTTTATATTTTTTATGATATAGGATGTTTTTACATATATTAACGTGAACATAGAATTTCAAGAGATGGTTGAGATAAATCCAGTATTTTAATTAAATAATAATAAAAAACAACAACAATAATAATAATAATAATAATAATAATAATAATAATAATAATATTAATAATAATAATAATAATAATCAAGCTCTTCAAAAGTGTCTCAAACATGAAATATAAATACTAGATAGAACTAGAGTTTGCTTAATGGAAGAAAACTGTTATATCAATAATAAAATAAGAAAAAAGTATAAAATATTTCAACAAATTGATAAAAATTAGTTGAAAAAGAGTTTTTGGAAAATGATATATTTTAATTTAAATTTATTACACAGACATAGTGTACATCAGCGTCTTAATTACCTAGTAACAAACTAAAAAACATCCAAATTCATTTGTTATGGCCAGCAGCAATAAACAACTTTTAAATTAAATTTGACGGAGGAAAAAATCGCTCATTCAAGCAAATGAACTTTACAAGTCTTGAAGGCAAGCTTGAGCATATGCTCCTGTCAATCTGTTAAATAATGTAACACATAATAATTATTTTAAAAATAAATTGCTACAAAAAATAAATCAAGAACGACAAAATCAATCATAAATAAAATATAATGGACACTTAGGGGGTGTATTCGTTTAAGATTTCGTGAGAGTTTAAAAGACTTTTTTCTTATAAAAAAAGTTTGTTGGTATTCAATCAGGATTTTAAAGGATTTAAAAATAATCCACTGGTATTCAATCAAGATTTTAAAAGACTTAAAAATAATCCACTGGTATTCAATCAGGATTTTAAAAGATTTAAAAACAATCCTCTGGTATTAAAAAATATAAGGATTTTAAAGGATTGTTGGGTTTGATGGACTTTTTAGTGTATTTTATAAATATCAACAAACCCATCAAAAACCCTAGGATTTCGGTGGACATTTTTAATTAGTAACTTTATTTATCCTCAAATTGATTTATAGATAATTATTTATTTTTAAGACCTAAAATAGTTTTAACCTTATAATTTCATCTCTTCATTTATAACATCAACGATAAAGTAATTACAGTGACGAAGGCTAATATAATATTATATATACATATATACTAGAATAAATAAAATAATTAATAATTAATCATTAAATATATATGTATGTTTTATATAGTATTAAAAAACGATATTGTTCATCCTAACTTACATACAAGATAAAAATTTATTTTTTTATATAGTATTATTATAATACTAATATTATATATTACATATGTCATTAGGTAATATTTTTATATTTGATAATATTTTTTTACAGAATATGAGTTTTGTTATATTTTATTTTGGTTGCTTTGATTATTCAATTTCGATACTTTTTAACATACACATATATATACGTGTATATCACAATATATATATATAGAGTCACACTTGGGTAGAAATTTCTATCATAGAAATTACTAAAAATAGATATTGAAGAAAATTAATCTCACTCGCATAACTGGAGACCACGGAGTGACGCGCGGTGAGGCACTCACCTTCAATATATAAAAAAACCCCACCACACACACATTCCACCCGCCCCCACACCCACACCCACACCCACACCCACACCCACACCCCACTCCATACATAAACCCTTCACACACCACCCATACCCAATACAACCCTTACCTTTCTCATTCCTACAGTTTATTTTAATTTTTTGTTACTATATTAATTAAAAAATATATATTTAATATAAATATTTATATATATATAGTAACAAACATTTAATCTTACAATAACATATATTTAATTTTAGAGTAACACATATTTGCTCTAATAATAACACACATTTGTCTTCCAATTTATGTTACAATATGAACAAATGTGTGTTACTATAAGGATAAAATATATTTTTATGAGAATAAATATGTGTTTCATAATTTATTTATCATCCATTTAAATGTAGGTACATTGTTTCATGTAATACATATGTTATTATATGAAAAAAATAATTATTTATTTAAAATTAAATAAATATTTGTGAATAATTAATATTTGCTCTTATAGTAACACACATTTTGCTCTTGCATTGTGTGAAAAATTATTTATTCTATAAAAATAAATGAATATATGTAAAATAGTAATATTTTATAAGATAGTAACACACATTTGCTTTAATAGTAACACACATTTGTCTCCCTTTTTGTGTTACTATATGGGCAAATTATGTTACTATAGGGCAAAATATATTTTTATCAAAATAAATATGTGTTCCTTAATTTATTCATCATCCATTTAAATCTAGGTATATTGTTTCATGTAATACATATGTTATTATATGAAAAAAAATAATTATCTATATAAAATAAATAAATATTTGTGAATAATCAATATTTGTTCTTATAATAACACACATTATGTGAAAAATTATTTATTCTATAAAAATAAATGAATAACTGTAAAATAACAACATTTTATAAGATAGTAACATACATTTGCTCTCCAGTTTATGTTACTATATAGGCATTTGTGTGTTACTGCATGGGCAAAATATACTTTTATGAGAATAAATTTGTTTCTTTATTTATTCACCATCCTTTTAAATCTAGGTACATTGTTTCATGCAATACATATGTTATTATATGAAAAAAATATTTATTTCTATAAAAAAATATATAAGTATTTGTGAATAATCAATATTTATTCTTATAATAACACACATTTTGGTCTTGCATTATGTGAAAAATTATTTATTTTCTGAAAATAAATTAATATATGTAAAATAACAATATTTTATAAGATAGATAAATACATTTACTCTAATAGTAACACATATTTGTTTTTCAGTTTGTGTTACTATATGGACAATTATGTGTTACTATATGGGCAAATGTGTATTACTATACTAACATAAATTAAGAGCAAATTTTTAAATTTATTATATAATATTATTTAATTATTTTTTTAAATTTACAACCATTAAAGTGTAATATTACAGCATGGGCTTAACGGGCTTAAAAAGTAATAATACAACTAACAACATAATACTAATTACCTGGCCTGTTGATGTGAGGAAAGTTGCTTGAGGAATGGCGCATGGGTTGGTTGGGCGGTTGCGCATATGCGCGCGTGAGTCTGTTTTTTTTAATCTATTTTTAGAAATTTCTACCGTAGAAATTTCTATATAAGTTTTTGTCATATATATATATATATATATGATACGTAGAAATTAATATATGATAATATAATTCTAATATAATAATTCTAATAAAATTACATATTAATTAAGGTAGAATTTTTTATTACAATGGTCTGGGCTAAAATAATTTTGCTATATACTGTGCCTAAAGTCCATCTAATAAAACAAAAAAGCTCATGCTATCATTGGTAAAAGGAAAATATAATAAAAGTAAGGAAAAAAAGAAAAAAAAAGGAAAATATAATAGAAGAATGGAAAAAAATAAGAAAAAAAAGGAAAAAAATAAAAAAATAAATTTCATGCATGCAAACCCTACTCTTTAAATTGGGAGCATACATACAAAAAAAATATGAAGGAAGGGGAATAGCAACAATCAAGCATACCTATGCAGAATTGGTAGAGATAAAAAGGTACAATGTCATCGCGTTCAAAGTACTTTTATTTCAGTATTTTATGTTTTTATTATGCTATCTTATTTATATTTCTCAAATTCTATGATGTTGTGTGACTAGCTTATTATGATTCCAATTCAAAGGTTGTTCAACCATTTTTTATTATGTTTTAATTAATTCCTGGTGATGTACTCTCTAATTTTGAGTTTTTCGTATTAATTAGTTGCATGCTTAGGAATTTTTGTAATTAATTTATAAGTAATGGTCTGCTAGGTTAATTTATTATTAATTTTATTGTTAGAATATAAATTGTTATTTGTAATTATTGTAGGATAAATAATATATTTGTGTGAGACTAATTTACGTTATAGAATTCATAGTTTAATTTCAATCATCTAAAAATACTCCCATTACTTTTTTTTTAGTAAATCAAATGGGAGATTCACAAGAAAATAATAAAGGAAAGAGAAAAGAGAAGGAAAACTTTGAATTTTTATTGTATGTCACAAATTCATGAAATTCTGCAAAGTCTACAAAGTCCTATAGAATCCATTAAAATCCTGATTTTAAAAGTCTTACAAAATCTTAAAAGTCACCAAAATCCTACAAAATCTTTAAAATCTGTAGGATTTTTTTCAGCTAAAAAAGTCTTTTAAAATTCTAATCCAATACACCCCCTTACTATCGACAGCCCAAATAATGCTGGCACATTTCATGGGTTTTCTCTATAAAAATTAAAATATATGTTCAATTCATGAATAATATAATTGCTGCAAAGAAAAAATACTGTAAATTTCACTATATAATCAAACAGGATAATTTATACCTTTAAGATAAAAGAACCTGTCATTGGGGAAGATTTTTTTTTTAGAAAAGATGAAGATGCATTCTAGTGATATGACGAGAAAAAATGGAAAATATCTTTTGAGGATAAATGTGTTGGAAATTGGTTTGGATTATGGGTGGTTGACCCAAGTTTGACCAATTTTATCATGACGTTCCATTAGTGAAAAATGGAATTAAGTTGCAAAATGTTAATCTAAGTTCGGAGTAGATAAATTTGGAGTATTAATTTGCTCAAAACCAATTTCGGGTGAATGAGATATTAATATATGAAGTTAGCAACTTAAACATGTTGAAGAGCGAAAATAAGGGAGAAAATATGAAAATATTCCCTTGTCCCACGTAGGAAAATGTGAGGACTTTGGAGTCCCTTATATATAGACTTGTGTACAATAGATTTAATAATATTGTATTGTTTACATGTTGGTGCCTTAAGGTTAGTCCTGCTACACCCGCTCGGGCTCGTCGCACATAGTTGCATTGGGCGCTTTAGAGGCGCACTTTGCACTTCGCTGAGGAGCCTTTAATTTTGAAACGGGTCGGGCGCGGCTCGATATGGATCAGATCAAGGCTCAGTGCGTGGGTGTACGGACCGTCGCATCAGTTCGGCTGGCACAGACCACAGACGGGTTGGACTCTAGCGGACGCATCCGGTGTTCGAACCCAGGTCGCCCATCTAGGAGTCAGAATGGGCGCCCGTCCAATGGGATTAGAACCCGAGTCAGGCAGGCGTGAATCAGGTTTAGGGTGCAGCCAACGGGTGCGATCAGAGCCCTTGAAAATCAAGAAGTGTGATCTAAGGGCTCAGATTCAAAGGCTGGAAAAGATGCCAGCCCTTCACCAAAAGGCACCACATCTCTTCAACTATTATAAATTAGACCCTAGATTTTATTCCAGAATTCATTCACAACCAAAATCGGCTTTCTCCTCTCTAAAAGCATTCAAGCATTCTAAGTGTGCATTAGAGTCGTGTCTGGAGTTCCGGATACCTATTTGCGATACGCCGATAACTTCTAATTTGTAGTGCAACAATCTGAAGTTCTAAAGTCGTTGTTCTTGGGGACGGTTGCCTACGATCCATATTGCACCAGTGTACGGGGGCAATAACGTCTTACGGAGAGCGAGTGAAACTCGTGCCTCGACTTTGTGTTTCTAAGTCCGTGTCAATACCTTCATTTTCCTATACACACTCCATTATTTTCTAACAAAATGAAAAGGTGAATTTATTTTTAAAAAAATTGGGCACACTGTATGAAATGTTTTTAGGTAAAAATGAAAAAATTCGAGCGAGAAGATTGAAGATGAGACTAAAAATTTTACCGACCAATTTCCAGTCAGAAATAAAATGAATTTTTTTTATTTCAAATTACAGCGCAGGGTACATTTATGAGACTAAAAGTTATACCAATCAATCTACTGTGGCTAATAATCGATTATTAATTTTTAATTATTTACCGAAGAACACTCCGTCATAATATTATTCTTATTAATGACTTGATACTGAAAACTAGATTAATATGACTGTTATCTTAAACTAAGTTATCAAATAAAATATGAAAGTCTTTTCTGTAAGAAGCATCAATGTGAGTATAAGATGGCTTGCTTCAAAAGTTATGATTATTATGGAGTTCCAATGGAAATTATCCCCTTTAGTCAACAAAAGGGATATTTAAAGTGTACAAGCAAGTAGGAGGTGACATCTTCTAAATAATACTATTCTATGGTTTAATAAGTGCTCTTGTGAGTTGTGACACTTGTCAAACTTATCTACGTTTTACTAGGTTAATTATTCCTCTAAAAATAGATAATTATCTCTTGTATAGGGATAATTATTAGAATAGTTACTAAATTTGTTGGTAGGCGAGCAACTAATAAAATTTAGGTGATGACCAATGATTGGTGTGCAAATTGCTTGAATTCACGTAGATATTTTACCTATTTTAATTGATTTTATTGCATTTTATGCCTAATTCGATTAATTGAACTTAATTGTCAAAAAGGGTATTTGCTTTGCTATTTTGTAGGAATTGGAGCATTTTTAAAGCAAGTCTATGCCTACAATTTATTCAAGATAATTGAAAGGTAGATGGGCCCCACGCATTGACAACTTCCATCAACAACTTTATTAAAGAAATGCAACACCATCACTGCAATCCGTTCCGGTGAAAACACATTTCCCAGCCAGAAATTTGGAAATTGCCAACACCGTACCACTACAACCACTCACAATCTCACAGCCACCTACCTCTGTTTCTAGTCGCACAACTTTAACCCACATCGGAAACCGCCACCGCCATCAAAACTCGCTTGTGTCAAGCGCAGCAGCCTGTCCTCTGCAACCAATCAGAAATCTGCCTCAGCCATAGCCGCCGGCGATTGATTATCGGAATCCGCCATTGAAACACACCTTAAATCGCTTCATAAATCGCTCACAACGCGCACTTGCCTCCGTCTCGTTGATCGAAACCACACCTACAGTCATCGGTCATTACTAGAATTTATCCGAGCCACCTCGCCGTTCAATGCCTCTATCACATCCCGTTCACAGCTTCACTCGCCGTCAATTACCACTGAAACCACCACTCTTCACAACCCATCCTCGATCCACAGCCGCCGAACTTACAAACGTCAGTAACCTTTTATGTCAGGACTTACAAGTGTCAGTAAGAATTAATGCTCAGCCCGGTTACTCAGGTTACTTCCGCCTTCACTTAATAGATTCTGTCCTGATTGCGCTTAGTACAATCAGTAGAACACTATCAGTGGTTTTCCTCAGGATTGCTTCTCTCAGGATCGATCTTCTCAGCATCGATCTTCTCAGGATCTTTAGAAACTTGGCTTTAGGACAATTTACTTGAGCTTGATCTTTATTGAGCATATTGTCCTCAGGAATGAATCTTCCTGACTTCGATATTCAGGACGTCTCCCTCTGACTTCAGCCTTCAGGATGATTCCTACTGAACTGAGTGTTCGTCCCGAAATGAGATAAATCATTGTATGGGGAGGGGAGAATACACTGATGTCAGATTTTTCTGAAGACTCAGAAAAATAATCTTACACGCTCAGTCAGGAAGATCCTGATGTTACTCAGCAAAACTGATAGTCCGCAGGGGCAGCAGGGACAAGTCAGTAATGGAGTCAGATAGGCTGAGTGAGAGTAAAGTGCTCGGAAGCTCAGTAGAGATAACAAACCTACTGACTGCTCAGAAGCAAGTCAGTTGGACTACTATCTCAGTAAGCTAGAGTACGTGCGGAATGTGAGCCCTTAGTTTCTACTCGTTTTTGCTTCTGAAAACTTTTTCTCTGAGTTTGCTTAGTATGATGGTTAAGACTGGTGCACAGTATTAGGATTCAGGATGATTGATTCAACCTGAAGATAAAAATGATGCAGTATGCTCAGTTCAATATGAATGACAATTATGATCCTGAACAAGAATGTAAATCAGCACACAATGGTCTTTTTAACGTGGTTCGGAGATAACCAACTCCTACGTCCACAGCCTGATTTAACAGGAAGCTACCCTCAAAACCCTGAGGATAAGTACTTGGTTTTTACGTGTCAAGGGACACGAATGACCAACTTCCTCTCTTAGGAACTGACCCCTGGATGGTTTACAAGTCCCAGTCCTTCTAACCAACCAATCTCACACCCTGAGTGGTTTGTTATTCTTGGTTTCCAACTAAGGATAGCCCTAGCAATACAAACCGATGCTAAGAATTAGAGCTATCAAAACTAAGAAAATATAGAGTGAATCCTATCACAACACTATGGAAATTTAATTGCAGAGTGTTGTTCAAAGTATGCTTTGAGTTCTTGGATTCTTGAGAGCTTTTGCTTGGAAATTTCCCGTTAGCCTTGAATGGGTGCAAGGCTCTCCATATTTATAGGCAAGATTCAAAATAGATCCGTTGGAGGAGATCTACCCAAATCTTTCCTATTTTAGGGTGGTTGCAGGCTAGATGTACTATTGACCTAATCACCATGCTTAATCTGGCAATTTTGTCCCGCTGCCTGCAACTCTGAGATGCATTAAATGCAGCATTAACTGCTTCGCAGACTCCGTACATGCGTGTCAAAAGATCATTGGCTCTCCGTACAAACGGCTAGTTGACCACCTGACACTTGTCCTTCCTCGTACATTCATTACTCTGAGTCTCTTGTTAATAACTCAGCCTGAATGTTTGTCTTTATTGGAGTCTTACTGACATTCTCTTTGTCTCTTTGTCCCATAGCATAAATAACCTTTTTGCTTTGGACTTACATGGATTAGGTAAACTGAACCAAGGCCTAAGTCAGGTCTTACGAGCATTCAGCTCGGCCTGATAGGTTATTCAGCCCAGTATGTGTAACCTTTATGCTTTGGACTTACATGAGTCAGATAAACTGACTCAAGGCCTAAGTCAGGTCTTACGAGCATTCAGCTTGGCCTGATAGGTTACACTTACTCTTCACTGACTAAGTTCTGTCTTGAGTATGCTTAGTGTACTCAGTAGAAACATCAGTCAATGGAATTCCGGATTGTCTTCAGGGTGGATCTTCAGGCTTCGGTCTTCAGCTTCAGTTCAGGCAATATTTAGCAAGACTGACTCTGACCTTCTTCAAGATGGATTGCACTTCAGACTTCAGTAAATTGGGTCGACTCCAAAATTCTTCAGTCTTCAACACGTTCCCCTTGAACTGAATCCCTAACATGACTATCCTGAACTAGACAATCCTGAACAACTGTACTTAGGCAAATTCATCAGGGGTTTTGGGATCTAATCAAAATACTCAGATTGTCCCAACAATTTCCCCCTTTTTGATGATGCCAAAACCCTTAAGCAAATTCCTAATCATCTATACAATCAACTGACTTAGTCAGTGAAGACAACTCAGTACCTCCTGACAAACTAGGCACTTAGTATATAAGATGAAAACAAGGAATGAGTTAGTACAGTTCTTGATATGAAATACGAAAAAGTAAATTCAGGAGTCAACAAGAAGTTGTACTCAGGAAAATAAAATAACTTCATTGATTGATAAGAAATTACAAGTATCCTGAAGATATTACAAAATTTCCTAAATCAACTAACTCCTGAGCTAGCTACTCTTCATCTTTATTTCATTCAGCAAGAGGGATTTCATACATCTCCAAGACTCGGCTCAGGACCTGCTTCATCCTGTTCCGATCACCAATGGCCCCGGCAGTGAGTCCTACTCTGATGACTTCTTCTGATATCGCTTTCCGGTCCAGTTGGTTGGAGTTCCCATAGAGTGGAGGAGGGTACTTGATAAATTCCGGCAGAGCAATCTCGACCCCTTCGATATCAGCATTCCTGATAATTTCAGCCCAAAGGTCCGGATGCTCCTGCGCCATCCAGTGGTGGAGAATGACATCTTTTTCCTCATTCAGATCGTCCCAAAGCCCCACCACATGGAATAGATACGCCCATCTATTCCGGATCAGAATCCATACCTCCAACAAATCCACAGGGATGAAATCTTCAACAAACTGAAGTGGAGGAGGGCCCTGACATGGATTTACCACCATCTTCCTCTGAGTCTTCTTTCGAGATCCAGAGGGAACTGACTTCTTCTTCTGAACCTGCAAAGTCAGGTACTCGTTGGATTCTTTCAGCCTCTGGATCTGACTGAGCAGGGACAACTCCTTCAACTTCGCCTGCTTCTCCGACCCAGTCAGTACCAGTTTCTTCTCCTGAGTGGTTGATCCAGGGTGCATTCCTTCCTCCATCTCAGCAAAAAGTGGAGCCAGCTCAGGATCGTCAGAGGACTGCTTCAACCTCTTTGGATCAGATTCTCCAGGTTCAGTGACTTGGGCTTCAGTGGCAGCAACTGATCGAGTTCTCTTTTTGTCCTGAGCTCTCAGTTCGGGGGGAAGATCTTCTTCTTTCCTCTGCCAATTTGCTTCTTTCTTTCCCCCTTTTTGGCATCATCATCGTTGATTTTGGTAACCACCTCCTCAACTGATCCAGCTAAAATGGCGAACTGATCGCCCAATTCCTGTTGCTTACCCTGAATGTGGCCAATCTGATTTGACATCCCTCTCAGATCGACACTGAGCCTAGATACAGCCTGATTATGCTCCAGCTTCAGTGTGCCCTCAAAATCTCCCATCATGGAGTCAAGGGCCTGCCTGATCTCCTCCTTCTCGTGCTCTGACATTTCACTCAACAGCTCAGCCTTGATTTCCCCCTTGATCTGAGCTAATTTCTCATCAACAAGCTGATTAACCCTCTCATCTAGCAAAGTGACGAATCTTGCATCCTGCTTAGATAGGTTGTCAGCTGTCATCTTCTGGCAGGCTTCAAGGGTTTCTGAGGTTTGTGCAACAACTGCCGTGACCTCAGTGCCAACAAACACTCCAAGGCTGACCATCGCCTCTGCCCATTCTGCATCCAAGGTGGATTGTCCTTGCTCCAGCAAAGTCACCTTTTTGCTGATGAGAGCAGTATTGTCACTGACTCTCCTTGTCTTGCCCTCAACAACACTTACCCGTCTGTGAAGATTGGCAAGTGCTCTTGATTGATCTGACATCCGACTGGTCTTGGCTTGGATCAGAACTGTTGGACCCTCTCCTGAAGCCTCAGCAGTCCCGGGTCCCATGAGTGCTTCATCGGCCAGTGCACTGACCCCTTCAGTGCCACCTTGCTGAACAGCACCAGCAATCACAATCTCCTTTCCCTTGGCAACTTTCTCCGTCTGTACATCTGGAACTCTCGCCAGTTCCATCCCAACTGCCTCTTGCTCGGGCTCAATGGTTGATGCCTCAGGATAAATCCTTCGGACTGTCTTGATGAAGTCAGGCATTCGAATCAGATGGTTTAGAGAATTTACCTGAAAGTGGTCAAACAAGGCTGCTTCATTATCAGCCAGCGTGTTTACTCCCTTCACTTTGCTCAGCTCGTCAAGTTCAGGCCAGGTGGCAGTCCTGATCATTGCATAAGTGCGGAGCTGCACCACCGCCTTCTTCTGAGCTTCAGAGAGGTCTGGAAATTGCTTGTCTGCCACTTCAGCTGCCCTACCCCTTGCCACGACCTCAAAGTCAGGTAATAAATTTTCATCAGGCGCGGGGAATGGCCATGGTGCCTCACCTTCTACTACCTCTATCCTTACTGACTCGACTTCAGCCTCCTCTTCTTCCTCCCTCCTACCTTCATTACCTTTGCTGCATTTGCTAATGTCAGCAGCAATAGGTTCCCTCTGATCCTCTTCAGAATGGACCTCCACGACCTGATATTCTGAGACAACATTGAGGATCTGATCTTCAGCCTTGTCTTCCTCAAGGACAAAGGGCGTTGGATATGAGGGTTCATCATCCGGAACAGCAACAAGGGGGACAACCTCAAGTGCAGTCTGAGCAGGCTCCTCCTCTGGAGTTGCTTGCTGAGCCTCTAGTGACTGAGTCTCCCTTTTAGCCGCCTCTTCTTCCACAAGCTTTTTCTCTCGCTCCTTTGAGTCGGGATAAATGAGTTTCAGAGTCTGTTGTTTGGGTCCGGAAGGCTTGCTAGACTTGTCCTCCGCTGGTTTCTTAATTAGAGCCCCTGAAGATTTGCTTGCCTGAGCCTTGACTCCTCCAGTCATGCTCGCCTGAGCCTTCTTCTTCAGGGTTCTTGACTTCTTCTTTGTACCAGCATCACTGGAATATGTTCTGAAGAGATCAACCTTCGGAGGAATCTCAAGAGATTGTGCCTGATCAACATCTCCGAGATTCAGAGTCTCCAGGATCAGAGAAATCTTCGTGCCGAAGTGCATTTTTGCCTCAAATGTCGCCTGACCCTCCGGAGAGTATTTGATCTTATTGGTCTCAGCCACCAATAGTTGGAGAAAATATTCCTCCCAGTTGAAAGCATGCAGAGCGGCATCTTTGATAGCCATCATGGTATACAGCTTCGGCCTGGAGATCTGCTTTAATCCTCCAGCAATCCCCATCACCCCCTGACTAGTCAGGTCAAAGAAGTGACGGTTGGAAGTCCTCAGAATGGACTTGTTCAATCCAGACTTCAGAACAACATCTCCATCACAGAGAGACTGGAGATAATCCTTCTCATGACCAGCCCCATACTCCACCGGGCTGCGTCCAGAATCAGGCAGTCTGAAAACTTCCTTGATCTTCTGCCTGATGTTGACATCGACCCATTTTCTGGTCATCTCCTCTTCACCATCCTTCCCCTTCACACACGAGGTCAAAGGAATGTAGGTTTTCCACTCTCCAGTTTCTTTGTTCTGCGCTATCTTGATGTAAAAAGCAACAAGAAGTTGAGGATGAAATCTCTGAGGCTTGGCAGAGATGAATCGAAGTAACCCAACAGTCTCAAGGAGTTCTTTGACAGGCAAAACGTCTGGGTGATTCGAAGAGAAGTCACGAAAGGGTTCCCAGCAAATATCATTCCTTAAATGGAAAAGATTTCCAAAGAATGAATCGGCAGAAGGTGAAGCCATAATCAAGATATGAAGAAATGAAGGAAAGCAATTAGCAGAGAGAAATATAGCAAGAAAAATATTTGAGTGCGTAAAGGTCGCAATGGCAAAAACTTCCCTTATTTATACTAAAATTCAGTTTTAATTGGACGGCGCAGAAAATTATGACTTATGAGATTCAATGGTTAAGATTAAAACGCAAGATGCATGGATGCGGATTGAGCCTCTTCGGTTTTCAAAATTAATGATTCAAAACTTTATTGGAAACCGTTCCCGCCCATTTTGCATTAAATGCGCGTTAGAGCATGTCCGTATTTAATTCAAATAATTTGCATTAAATAATAACTGAATATTTAATGAACGATTGAGATTAGGTGACAAAAAGATTTGATTTGATAACACGACAAACAATATCAAAAGATGATGCAAGCAAGATATGACGACTAAAAATAATTCAGGAAACATACCAGTCAGTCAGATTTTGATATCTGACTGATACCACTTTTGACCTATTAGAGTGACAAGCCATGAATTCAGTGTCCTGAACTTTAGTCAGTCTATACTGACCATCCCTTTTTACTGAAAGTTCCCCCTTCAACCATTCACTCTCTCTACTGACATCCCATCCTTATCCTTAGCTAGGCATTTCCCCTGACCTTATGCATGCTGAACTGAGATTCAGATTGAATCTCCTAAGCCTGGGTCAAGGAGTCCTAACTCTACTGATAACTCAACAAACCTGGTTTCAGGCAGAGCCTTAGTCAGGATGTCAGCTCTCTGCTTATCAGTAGAGACCCTTTCCATCCTTATATCTTTCTTCTCAACATGATCTCTGATAAAGTGATGCCTGATGTCTACATGCTTACACCTAGTGGCCTCTATTTGGTAGTCTCTCAGTTGTTGCTTCAACCAAAGAATCTGGGAGCAACAACTGCCTGCCGCCATATACTCAGCCTCAGTAGTAGAAGTTGCAACACTGGTTTGCTTCTTAGAAAACCAAGAGATCAGTTTACTCCCTAGAAATTGACATGTGCCTGTAGTTGATTTCCTATCACGCATACAGCCTCCATAGTCTGCATCTGAATAACCAATCAATTCTAGGTTGTCATCAGAGGGATACCAAAGTCCTAAATTGACTGTACCCTTCATATATTTCAGTATCTTTTTGGCACTCTCTAGATGACTTTTCTTCGGATCAGACTGATACCTTGCACAAACTCCAACTGCATAGGTGATGTCAGGACGACCTGCAGTCAGATACAATAAAGATCCAATCAGTGCCCTATATTCAGTCTGATTCACTGAGGCTTCTTCTTTGTCAGGATCCAGCTTCTCATTTGTGTTCATGGGAATACGTGAGACTCTGCTAGTCTGAACTCCAAACTTCTGAATCAAGTCCCTTGCATACTTGGACTGATTAATGAAGATTCCGGAGTCAGATTGCCTGACTTGGAGACCCAGAAAGAAGTTCATCTCTCCCATCATTGACATCTCAAATTTCCCACTCATCAGCTTGGAGAATATCTCACAAAGCTTTAGATTAGGAGATCCAAAAATTATGTCATCCACATAAATCTGAACCAAGAGAATGTCCTCCCCTTCGGATATCCTGAAGAGGGTCCTGTCCACTGTTCCTTTCACGAACCCGTGGTCTATCAGAAACTGGGAAAGTGTATCATACTAAACTCTCGGAGCCTGCTTCAGACCATAAAGAGCTTTCTTCAGGTGATATACTTTATTCCCAACTTCGAACCCTGGAGGTTGCTCAACATAAACCTCCTCGTTCAGTACACCATTCAGAAATGCACTCTTTACGTCCATCTGATACACTTTGAACTTCTTGAATGTTGCATAAGCAAAAAATAGCCTGATTACCTCTAACCTTGCGATCGGAGCAAAGGTCTCATCACAGTCGATCCCTTCGGCCTGAGAGTAACCCTTTGCCACTAGTCTGACCTTGTTTCTGACAACAACATTCTTCTCATCCCTCTTGTTCTTGAAGACCCACTTGGTGCCAATAACATGTTGACGCCTAGGTCTATCAACTAACTCCCAAACCTGATTCCTCTCAAACTGATTGAGCTCATCCTGCATGTCTAGGATCCAGTTGGGGTCAGCAAGAGCTTCTTCTATGCTCTTAGGTTCCTGATCACTCAGGAAACAACAAAACATAGCGCTCTCACCAAAGGACAACCTTGTCCTGACCCCCTCATTGACATCACCAATGATATCAGCCAATGAGTGATCATCTAGCCACCTCCTCCTGCTGACGGCTGCACAAGGGTTGCTGAAGTTCCCTCGCCTGATCCTGCAATGTTAGTCTCGACAATAACAGGTAAGGAGGCAGAACGAGCAAGAACAGGGGATACTGAGCCATTTCCTGAGGGTTGGCCAATATCAGAGACATTGTTTCCCCCTACAGTGTTGGACTCAGTAACTGTCTCAGGTGCAGAAGCATCATCACCGACAGTACGTACCTCAGGTTGAGTCTGTGCCTCCGTCTGAGACGCAACATTCTCCGAGGCTGGGGCTTGCTGAGGGTTGGCCTGAGGTCCATCCTGATCATCATCATCATCATCCCATCCCTTGGGAGCACTCACAAGTTTCAGGATTCTTCAGGCTCAGTCTTGTCACCCTCTTGGTAACCCCCTCAGTGTCAGGACTCGGAACCTGTTTTCTACGAACTGATGCAGTCTCATCAAACACAACATGAGGTGTTTCCTCCACACAATTGAGTTAATAAACTCAGTTCCCTGATCTGATCTGATCCTGACGATGCTCTAACCCTGTTCAGTACTCAATTTCTTGAGTAACTCTGGAAGCTTGACCTGAGTCTCTTTCTTGTTCAGCAAGAAAATAACCCATGTGTACCTGGAATAATCATCATCAACAACAAGGGTATATTTCCTACCATTCATGCTGACAGGAGTAATCGGGCCGAAGAGATCCATGTGCAGGAACTGAAGCACTCTGTCAGTTGAGAAGGCATCTTTCTCCTTGAATGAAGCTTTGGTTTGCTTACCTTCCTGACATGCTCTGCACACGTGGTCTTTGCTAAAGACTTCATTAGGTAGACCATCTACAAGAGAAAGTCTAGAAATTTTGTTAATAATCTTGAAGTTTAAGTGACTCAGGCATTTATGCCAAAGCCAACTGAGCTCAGAAGAGCTCTTAGCGACCAAACAAGTTTCCGGAGAGCTGCTCTTAAAGTCAGCAAAATAAACATTGCCTCTCCTGACACATGTTATCAGAACCTGCAGTGTAGATTTGTCCTTCACAAGACATATGTTAGACGTAAACTCTACACTATAACCGCGGTCACAAAACTGACTGACCGAAAACAGGTTATGCCTAAGACCCTCAACATAGGATACATTAAGCACTCTGACAGAACCAACAACAAGGGTACCGAATTCTCTGGTGAAACCCTTAGAGTTATCACCTAAGGTTACTTGCGGGCCTTCCTGAGCTACGTAGTCCTGAAGGAGATCACGAAATCCGGTCATGTGCCTGGAGCATCCTGAGTCCAAGTAGCAGTCCTTCATCTGATCCTCCTTCTTCTTCTTGTAGCCCGCAGCGACCTGAAAAGAATCAGGCATCAGGTACCCATCTCGTATTAGGTCCTACAGTGTCAGCCATACCCTTCGGGATCCAGATTTGTTTAACAATTCTGATGGCATCAGAAGTGTAAACCTGTCTCCCTGAAACATCAACATACACCGTTCTCTTCTTCCTTTGTGCCTGGGAAGTCGATGGTGTATGAGTGTCAGCCTGAGGTTCATGAGCCCTGGATTGATTTCTGGGGGCGGGCCTCATGTTCCTCCTTGGCCTGGGTGCATTGGCCTGATGTCTGTCCTGAGGAGGAGCAGCTCGGGCCTGACCTCTAGGCACATGAGGTCTGACTTGAGTGTTTCCGGAGTCAGGTCTCCGTTGCCTTTCAGGGGCCATTTGGTTTGTCCTTCTCCTCTGAGGATTAGGACGCTCCTGATGGGCCCTGTGTCCTGTCTGAGGCCTGTGGACCTCAGTAGTCCTTGGCCTAGCCTGAGGTTCCCTTCGGCCTGAGTTCCTCCTACCCTAAGCATCCTGAGGCCTAGCCTGAGAAGTGCTGGGGGCAGAATTCTTTCCAGCCTGAGGGTTCCTAGGCTGAGCCTTGGAGTTCCTTTGGTCCTTCTTCCTCGACTCAGGATGAGAAGCCTGGGCTTTTCCCTTAGGTTTTGGCCTAGATTCCTCAGTCCTTTGCCTGACAGGTTCAGGCACTTTCTCCTTCCCTTTGCCTTTATCCTGACGAGCAACACTTGGGCTCTTGTCGTCAGTTAGGGCAGGGACAAACTTCTTCTGAGAAGTGCTCCCTTAAGCACCTCTCTTCTTCTTGCCCTTTGGGTCTTGTGAGGCATCATAGCCTAACCCAGCTTTAGCACCATCGGTCAGCTGAGAGAAACTTGTTAACTCATCAACCACTTGGGAAGATGTGTGTAACTTCTTCAGCTTATCCTCAAGGTGCCCATTCTTTTCTTTCAGGGCCTCAAGCTCAGTGGTGTACTGAAGCACCAGTTTCTGATGAGCATTCTCTTTTGAGATCAGCTCAAGATCCCAAGCAGTTTGCTCAGCACAAAGGCGAGCTTGCCACTCAGTTTCAAACATCTCTCTCAGAGCAATTCGCTCAATCATCTGCTGTTCCTGAGCAAGGAACAAATCAGTGTCACGAGTCTCAATCAGTGAGCTGATTACACCATTCAGTCTTTCAACCGCCATTGGAGTTTCATCATACCTATTCTGGGCATAAAGCAACTCTTCCTGGAGGTTTACTAACCTCAAGGATTCCTCAATATCTCTCGTCCTGAGAGACTCAGTTAGCCGATCATTCTCCCCGCTCAATTGTGCATTCACATCCACTGTGTGAATATGAGTCTCCTGCAGCCTTGAGAAATCGGCCATCAATTGCTCTAAAGCGAGCTGAAGGTCGAGATCCCTTGCTAAATCTGAGCTAAGCCCAGGTGCGTGATCAGGAGAAGAGGCAGAAGAACATACCTCATCATCTGCCATCAGGCAGAGGTCATCATACTCCTCATCGAAGAAGAGTTCAGGGGACCGGTGTCCTGGGCCATCAGAATCTGAGAAATCCTCAGCAAGCATAGCTCTCCGGTCTAATGCCCTGAGCTCTCTCTTTGCTCTCTGATCCTCTAGCTCTCGAGCACTGAGCTCCGGACAATCATACTGATAATGTCCGGTCTTCTTGCAGTGGTAGCACTGATCTACATCAGAAGCAAACTTTTTATCAGTGAACCTCTTTTCTGACGATTCCCTCCTGCTCCTTGATGATCTCTCAGGCTTGGAGCTAGATCTTCTGGGATCAGCATCGTCTCTCCTCTTGGAGCTCTTCTCATCTCTGCGACACTCAGGCCCATCACGCTCTCTCATGGAATCAGAACCCCTTCTCTCTTCCCTCCGGGGGCTTGATCTCCTGGGGATGGAGTACCTGCGTTCACGATTGTCAGTATAAAACTTCTTGTACCTGCCGAAATGAGAGTTCAGCTTCTCGAATCATCGTGCCATCAGGCTGTACTCCAGGGCCAGCTCATCCTTGTTCATATCCCTCAATGATTTCGAGCCGGATCCAGCCTTAGACTCAGAAGTAACTTTAAGAGCCACACTCTTTTCCTTCTCAGGTGCCTTCTCCTCACTCACCTCCTCACTGACAACACCCTTCTTCTTCCTCTTATCGAGGTCGAATTCCAGAGCCTTTAACTCAGAGAATAGGTGAGAGTAAGGAATGTTTGTAAGATCCTGAGTGTTCTTCAGCAAGATCACTCCTGTGTCTCATCTTTCAGGGAGACAATTCAGGATTTTATACGACACCTCCCTCTTGGGAAAGTCCTTCCCAAGGGTTTCTAGCTCGTTCATCATCTTAATGAACCGAGCTTCCATCTGATCGATGGACTCTCCCTCTAACATCCGGAAGGCCTCAAACTTCTTGATAGCAAGATCTCTCTTGTTCTCCTTGATCTTCTCTGAGCCCTCACTCATCTCCTTTAGAGCATCCCAGATCTCATTCGCAGTAGTCAGATGCATGAGCCTAACCGAGTTCTCATAAGAAACGGTGTGAAGTATAATGTTCTTTGCAACATTATCCAGTCCGATTTGCTTAATCTGATCAGCAGTAAGCGCGGACCTCTCCACAGGCTCATCTCCAAGAGCCGGAATAGGGACATTACCAGCTACGGGCCAGGTGGTCTGAAGATTCCTCATAAATCTGATTGGACCATGCTCAATCACCTGGGGCATCTGATCATGGATGGAGTAGAGATGTGCAAGGACCCTGAATTTCCAATAATCATAATTATCAATAGAGAATTCAGGAAGATTGCCTTCGAGGCGTTTAGAACCGGATGCCATGAATGCAAGTTTTCAGAAACAAGATATGTTCAGTTGACCACCAAAAAGTTTCTCCTCAGAAACTGTTGGTAAACAAAGTCAGTGGTCTTTTGAACCACTACTTTGATACCACTTGTTGGTCCCGAAATGAGATAAATCAGTGTATGGGGGGGAATACACTGATGTCAGATTTTTCTGAAGACTCAGAAAAACACACTTACACGCTCAGTCAGGAAGATCCTGATGTTACTCAGCAAAACAGATAGTCTGCAGGGGCAGCAGGGACAAGTCAGTAATGGAGTCAGATAGGCTAAGTGAGAGTAAAGTGCTCGGAATTTAGGCGATGACCAATGATTGGTGTGCAAATTGCTTGAATTCACGTAGATATTTTACCTATTTTAATTGAACTTATTGCATTTTATGCCTAATTCGATTAATTGAACTTAATTGTCAAAAAGGGTATTTGCTTTGCTATTTTGTAGGAATTGGAGCATTTTTAAAGCAAGTCTATGCCTACAATTCATTCAAGATAATTGAAAGGTAGATGGGCCCCACGCATTGACAACTTCCATCAACAACTTTATTAAAGCAATGCAACACCATCACTGCAATCCGATCCAGTGAAAACACATTTCCCAGCCAGAAACTTGGAAATTGCCAACACCGTACCACTACAACCACTCACAATCTCACAGCCACCTACCTCTGTTTCTAGTTGCACAACTTTAACCCACATCGAAAACTGCCACCGCCGTCCAAACTCGCTTGTGTCATGCGCAACAGCCTGTCCTCTGCAATCAATCAGAAATCTGCCTCAGCCATAGCCGCCAGCGATTGATTATCGGAATCCGCCATTGAAACACACCTCAATTCGCTTCATAAATTGCTCACAATGCGCACTTGCCTCCGTCTCGTTGATCGAAACCACACCTACAGTCATCGGTCATTTCTAGAATTCATTCGAGCCACCTCGCCGTTCAATGCCTCTATCACATCCCGTTCACAGCTTCACTCACCGTCAATTACCACTGAAACCACCACTCTTCACAACCCATCCTCGATCCACAGCCGCCGAACTTACAAACATCAGTAACCTTTTATGTCAGGACTTACAAGTGTTAGTAAGAATTAATGCTCAGCCCGGTTACTCAGGTTACTTCCGCCTTCACTTAATAGGTTCTGTCCTGATTGCGCTTAGTACAATCAGTAGAACACTATCAATGGTTTTCCTCAGGATTGCTTCTCTCAGGATCGATCTTCTCAGCATCGATCTTCTCAGGATCTTTAGAAACTTGGCTTTAGGACAGTTTACTTGAGCTTGATCTTTATTGAGCATATTGTCCTCAGGAATGAATCTTCCTGACTTCGATCTTCAGGACGTCTCCCTCTGACTTCAGCCTTCAGGATGGTTCCTACTGAACTGAGTGTTGGTCCCGAAACGAGATAAATCAGTGTATGGGGGGAAATACACTGATGTCAGATTTTTCTGAAGACTCAGAAAAATACTCTTACACGCTCAGTCAGGAAGATCCTGATGTTACTCAGCAAAACTGATAGTCCACAGGGGTAGCAGGGACAAATCAGTAATGTAGTCAGATAGGCTGAGTGAGAGTAAAGTGCTCGGAAGCTCAGTAGAGATAACAAACCTACTGACTGCTCAGAAGCAAGTCAGTTGGACTACTATCTCAGTAAGCTAGAGTACGTGCAGAATGTGAGCCCTTAGTTTCTACTCGTTTTAGCTTCTGAAAACTTTTTCTCTGAGTTTGCTTAGTAAATGATGGTTAAGACTGGTGCACAGTATTAGGATTCAGGATGATTGATTCTGCCTGAAGATAAAAATGATGCAGTATGTTCAGTTCAATATGAATGACAATTATGATCCTGAACAAGAATGTAAATCAGCACACAAGGGTCTTTTTAACGTGGTTCGGAGATAACCAACTCCTACATCCACGACCTGATTTAACAGGAAGCTACCCTCAAAACCCTGAGGATAGGTACTTGGTTTTTATATGCCAAAGGACACGAATGACCAACTTCCTCTCTTAGGAACTGACCCCTGGGTGGTTTACAAGTCCCAGTCCTTCTAACCAACCAATCTCACACCCTGAGTGGTTTGGTATTCTTGGTTTCCAACTAAGGATAGCCCTAGCAATACAAACCGATGCTAAGAATTAGAGCTATCAAAACTAAGAAAATACAGAGTGAATCCTATCACAACACTATGGAAATTTAATTGCAGAGTGTTGTTCAAAGTATGCTTTGAGTGCTTGGATTCTTGAGAGCTTTCGCTTGGAAATTTCCCGTTAGCCTTGAATGGATGCAAGACTCTCCATATTTATAGACAAGATTCAAAATAAATCCGTTGGAGGAGATCTACCCAAATCTTTCCTATTTTAGGGTGGTTGCAGGCAAGATGTACTATTGACCTAATCACCATGCTTAATCTGGCAATTTTTTCCTGCCTCCTGCAACTCTAAGATGCATTAAATGTCGTATTAACTGCTTCATAGACTCCGTACATGCGTGTCAAAAGATCATTGGCTCTCCATACAAACGGCTAGTTGACCACCTGACACTTGTCCTTCCTCGTACATTCATTACTCTGAGTCTCTTGTTAATAACTCAGTAGAAACATCAGTTAATGGAATTCCGGATTGTCTTCAGGGTGGATCTTCAGGCTTCGGTCTTCAGCTTCAGTTCAAGCAATCTTTAGCAAGACTGACTCTGACCTTCTTCAGGATGGATTGCACTTCAGACTTCAGTAAATTGGGTCGACTCCAAAATTCTTCAGTCTTCATCACGTTCCCCCTGAACTGCATCCCTAACCTGACTATCCTGAATTAGACAATCCTGAACAACTGTACTTAGGCAAATTCATCAGGGGTTTTGGGATCTAATAAAATACTCAGATTGTCCCAATACTGAGCATCTGTGAATATAAAACAAGTCTATCCTATCCTGAACTATTCATGAGTCTATACAATCCTGATACTGTACTTAGGCAAATTCATTTTTTCAGACTAAGGGTTTGGGAATCTGAATCAAAACACTCAGTTAATATCCCAACACCACTTATTATTGAAAAGTCACACATGTTATTATTAAATAGTCACACATGTTATTATTGAAAAGTTAATTTTTAAAAATACACTTTTCAGTAATAACATGTGTGACTTCAGTAATATTTTGTGAAAACTTTTTGAAAATGCACTTGACTTGCACGGTGCACTTGGTGCGCAAGAGACTTATTCTTTTAAAAAATTTGCGTCAAAATAGAAATTGAAAGTCACTCCGAGATGTATTATTATAAAGATAAATCATGTCCTATTGTAAGGGCAACTAATTTTACTAATCCTTACAAAATCAACTATTTGTCCTATTAGACAAAAACTTATACAAAACGTTTCAAGGAGTAAAAAAAATTACATATGTAAAAATTTGCGGATCTTTGATCGACTCGGGTCGGATTTGGGAATTTTTCTCAAAAATTCGTGCAAGGTGGAATTTTAAATTTTTGTTCCCAAGTATGTTACAATATGGTTAAATGCGTGTTACTATTAGACAAAATTTATGTTACAATCAGACTAAATGTTATTATATATATCACTTGTTTCTGTAGAAATAACATTTTTCATACAATGTAAGAGTTAAATGTGTGTTATTATAAGAAAAATATTACTTTTTCATAAATATATATTTATTTGTATAGAAATAATTATTTAATCTTATATAATAACACATATAAAATAGTAAAAAGAGTGTTACTACCTTGAATCAATATATCTAAGTTTTAAGGGATGATGATTAAATTTAAAAAAAAAAACATATTTGTTCTTAAGAAAATACATCTTATCCTACAGTAACACATATTTGCCCATGTAGTAACACAATCTTGGGAGCAAATATGTATTACTATTAGAGCAAATGTGTATTACAGTCTTATGAAATGTTGTTATTTTGCATATATTCATTTGCTTTTATAGAATAAATAGTTTTTAATATAATATATGAGCAAAATGTGTGTTACTATAAGAAAAATTATTGATATTTCATAAATATATATTTGTATAGAAATAATTTTTTTATATAATAACACATATAAAATAGTAAAAAAATGTGTTAATATATGAATCAATATACCTAGATTTAAGGGGTGATGATTGAATTAAAAAAAAATACATATTTATTCTTATAAAAGTACATTTTCTCTTACAGTAACACGCTTTTGCCCATATTGTAAAACATATTTATCCATATTGTAACACAAACTGGGGGGCAAATATGTGTTACTATTAGATAAAATATATGTTACAATCTTATGAAATGTTGTTCTTTTTATATATTCATTTATTTTTATATAATAAATAATTTTTCATAAAATATAAGAGCAAAATATGTGTTACTATAAGAAAATATATTATTTTTTCATAAATATTTATGAAAAAATTATTTGGATATTCACTGAGTTGTTTTGATTCAGATCCCAAAACCTCTAAAAAGATGATTTGCCTAAGTACTGATTCAGGATTGTATAGACTTAAAAATAGAGTCA
>JAPKLY010000297.1:333442-414353 GCA_026898435.1 Prunella vulgaris
TGTGAAAAAATAACTTTTATATTTTTGTGCTAGCAAATCATTCTCCATATAATTTGTGTTTTTATAGTAACACATTTTTAAATAAATATTTATATGAAACAAATAATTATTCTGACAGAAAGTAATACGTATTTTACTCTTATAGTAACACAGAAACACCCATACAATAACACAAATTGAAAGCGAACTCCTAAATTTTATCTTTGCATGAATTTTTTGAAATCAAAATATTACTAATTACTTCTTAAGGTATTATTAACTATCTATGGAAGTATTACTGATTACATTTTGGAGTATTATCTATTATGGATTAGTATTTTTTTTTTCAAAATTTAATACACATTATGCACATGGTGTACAACAGAATGACTCTAGTATATTATGCGTGAAAACTTATGATTATTTTCATCTCATCAAAATTTACATACTTTTTATTTTTTAAGACGTTTTACTATCATTTATATAATCAAATAAGATTTTATTTTTAAATTTAGTTTCATAATATTTAGCTGATTAATTTTTTATCAACACATAAAATTTGACCAAACTCAGCTCATTTTACTATATTTTAAAAAAAATTGTCGTTATATCCTTATAAATTCTAGTGGTGGAAGAGAGTATTTTATGTTTGTTGGACCCCTAAAAGTTAAACAAATTGAACTTCTTTCATACACATTCATAGTTCAAGTGTAAGATACTGTATAAATAAGATTCTTTTTGTGCAAGAGAGGGGAATACTCCAAGGAATTCCTACTACTAAACAATTGGTGTAGAACTGTAGATTAATACTAGAGAAATGGCTTATCGGTTGGGCAACATTACAAAGCTGCAGAACATTTATCCTACAGTTACTTTTTGTGCTTTACCTCCATTTTCAACAAGAGTTGTTCGACACCGAGCACCTCGGAGGGTGGTTTTGGGCATTGGGGTCTCAATTTTGATGAACATGGCTTCTGCTAAATCTTTCATTGCTTCCGCCACGCAAAGGAGTGCTATTGACAAGGTACTATCCAAAATTATCTTACTATTATTATTATTATTTTTTTTTTTGGTTTTAGGTATTTCTTGAAATTTTAAATTTATTCCCTGGTTTGATATGATCATAATTTTAGTTTAAATTTTGTCAAGCGTAATGCCAACAAGTTAGGCACATTACTTATTTTGAGAGTCCATTTATTGGCTGGAACATCCAAATTTTGTGGATAACCTTCTTGATTATATTATTTTGTGGTTTGAATCTCTTACCTTACCTTTGATAATATTATTTTGTGAGTTTTGAGTTTGTTGTATGATTCATACTACTATTAGATATTTAGGGCAAAATGTGTGCATTATTAATTGTTGCTGATTATGTTTTCATATAATGAAGGATGTTTCAAGTTTCTCAAAATAGAAATGAGAACAAAAATTTATTGTGGCAGTTACAAAGATGGACAATTTTTTAGTTTTATTGCAAAGAGGAGAAGTGTCCAATTTTTAGAATATTTGCTCACTCATTATGAATGTGCTTTTGAATGTGAATTTTTTATAAATTAATGTGCTTTTGGATGTGAATTTTTTATAAATTTTGCACACTTGCTCCTCTTTGCAAGTTAAGGGGAAAGTGTGTCCCTCTTTGTTTTTTTCCCAAATTTATTTTCTTTGCTCACTGGTTGAGTATATTTGATGAATAACTGTCTCTAATTTTCGAAACAATGGGTAAAAACGAAGATCATTGGCTCTGACATAGTGGTATGGCTGATGATGATGTTTATAAGATTGGAGAATGGTAATCAATTTGGTAATGATTATGTTACATTTATTCTCATTTTCATTATCATTGAAAATTTTGGTAAAATAATATCAAATATTCATGTGATGCATAATTTTGTTGTGATGTATAAGGTATTGGAAAATGTGGAATGGCCTCAGCAATTTCCCTTCAAGGAAGAGGATTTCCAGCGCTTTGATGAGTAAGTCTCTCCCTCTGGACTTCATTGTGTCTGCACTTCAATTATTTGTGTTATTATTCAGTATATACACCACTCAGATTTTACCTCTCTGTATCTGTTTACGTTGAAAGCTCACCAATAACTATATAAACTAAGTAAGAAAAATATTGCTTGAAAGTGAAGAACACCGAAGAATTCAGTGGTTCGATAATGAATTTATCGATTATGAATTTACACAGCTTACAGAGTTTTACTCACAAGATATTTACAAGAAAATAAACTCGGCTCTCAAGAATTCTTCTAATGTGACTTTTTCCGAAGTTTGGGACTTTATATCTGTCTATTCCCGTCGCGACAAACCTCACTGGAAAAGGCTATTCCAAACTATAGATATGAGCTCTTGAAGATTGCACCAGAAAACTAACTTTGTTGTCAATAATCAGTTCTTGCAACTGATTTGAAATCTTGGCTTTTCAATCTGTTTCTGGAATCAAAGTTTCAATACTAAGGCATATTGAAAGGAATATGATTTTGAGATACACTCTCTCAATTTGTGGATACGAACTCAAAGCTTTTCTGAAATTCTCCACTAGTTCAATCTCTCTAGTGTTCCTTTACTGCAGGTTGATGCTTTGAGAAAGTTTGGCTCTAGTAATATATACATATGTATGATGTGCAAACATTTAAGAGCACGTAAGGTATCATGAAACCGGACATGTTTTTGTTTGATGTGGCACGTCGAGCCCCCAGACAGCCAGATAAGAATAACGTTAAACCAAAATACATAAATAATGACTTGATTACAAATTGCATTGATTAAAGATTCTCTTTGACTGAAGTTACAGTTTTAGACGCCCCAGTTTGATTTCATTGAGTTATTTTTAATAAACTAAAATAAAATAGAATGATGGATATGAGGCAGATGGGTGCTGTGGCAGTACATTAAGTTGAGATTAAAACTGCAATGAAATTTGTTTAGAGTGTTGTGGGAGCTGAAGTGTTGAATTGTCAGTCAGTCATCTAGCTTAAATGAACAGGTCAGCAGATACATTATTTTACGAATCTCCACGTTTCGTCACTCATATCGACGACCCTGCAATTGCTGCACTTACTAAATACTACTCCAAGGTTTTCCCCCCAACTGATACTCCCGGAGTTGCTATGCTTGACATGTGCAGTAGCTGGGTAAGTCGCATAGCATACTTTTCTCTTTCCTTTTATCCAACTTGTTACGTCCATATAACATTTAGCCTGATTCTTACGATTCATCTAGGTCAGTCATTATCCTAAGGGATATAAGCAACCAAGGATAGCAGGAATGGGTTTAAATGAAGAAGAACTTAAAAAAAATCCTGTGAGTGAGTGATCTCAAAATTTATGAATTGCAATTCCCATATCATTTTGTTCTGATGGATATTTATACACGTGATCAAATTTTATATTTTGCATGTAATTGAAGCATTATTTTGTTGGGGCCGCCTTATGGTACCAGCCAGAAATAAGGATATTGGTTACTATGGATCAATCAATTCGAGTTATGCTGGAAGTTTCTTCATATGTTTGAAAAATTGATGTGATCCACTTGCAGATTTTGACAGAGTATGTTGTGCAAGACTTAAACGTAAACCCTAAACTCCCATATGAAGATAACACCTTTGATGTTATAACAAATGTGGTATGCTCACCTATGTCCTTATCTTGATTCTCCTTATAATTAAGCTCAAGGGTCGCACAAATTTAATTTGAATGCACATCTGTAGCTCGTAATTGGTTTCCAATCTATATTTATGAAAAGAATTCTTGTATGTTTCAGGTTAGCGTCGACTACTTAACAAAGCCTATCGACATTTTCAAGGAGATGGCTCGTGTCCTCAAACCAGGCGGGCTTGCTGTTATAAGGTAATCATTCCATATCATGGATTCTAGCTGCTTAATATTGGTGATCAAATATCTGTATGTTTATTGAGGATTTTGTGTGGTTGCTAGCTTCTCTAATCGCTGCTTCTGGACCAAGGCAATCTCGATTTGGACATCGACAGGAGATGCAGAACATGTGATGATAGTGGGAGCATATTTCCATTATGCTGGAGGGTTTGAACCTCCTAAGGTAATTCTGCTATATATATTAAAATTGTCTTTAGAATTTCAACAATGAAGTGTTACTTTTGGCATAGATAAAGTTACAAAAATCCTGAGAATGGTGCTTTGTTTGAATTGCTATTATGTTAGGGTGTAGATATATCTCCAAGTCCTGGTCGTTCGGATCCTATGTACGTCGTCTACTCCAGAAAATTAGCAGCCTGACCAAGTTATGGATAATGAACGTCGAGATTTTTTGTGGAACTTGTTCATAGAATGAAAGTTGTATCGTTAAATATATTTATTGATATTATTAGATGTATTCATTAATATCATAATATTTTATACTGTGATTTAAGCTTATAAATTTAATAGTATCGGTTAATGTATGTAATATTATCAGCAAATAAATTAATTGATATTTCTTCATAGAAGAATTTGTGATACAATAATGATATAAATTACTTCCTCCGTCCCACTATAAGTTGCTCATGTTGTCATTTTCGTCCGTCCCACTATAAATTGCTCATTGTTTTTTTACCTTTTCTGAAAATTACTATTCACGTCTTTATTATGACAAAAACTTATATAAAAATTTCTACCGTAGAAATTTCTAAAAATAGAATAAAAAAATTTTGAGGCTCACGCGCCCTCCCCAATTCTCCCTAGCACACGTGGCCAAAGCCAATACCTATTCCACTAATTCCACTCCCTTTCCTGCCCCCTCCCGCTCACCCCTCCACCTCCCAACATGCACACACAAGCCCAAGCTCACTCCCAAGTTCCAGGGCCCATATGTAAAATAATTTAAAATATTTTAATTATTATATTTTTTAATTATTATAAATTTAAAAATAACTTAAATAATATTATATAATAAATTTTAAAACTTGCTTTCAATTTATGTTAACATGGTAAGAAACATTTACACATATAGTAGCACACATTTATTCATATAGTAACACAAACTGGAGAGAAAATATATGTTACTATTAGAGCAAATGTGTGTTACTATCTTATAAAATATTATTATTTTACATAATTTATTTATTTTTATAGAATAAATAATTTTTTACATAATACAAGAGCAAAATTTGTGTTACTTTGAGAATAAATATTGATTATTCACAAATATTTATTTATTTTTATAGAAATAATTATTTTTTAATATAATAACATATGTATTACATGAAACAATACACCTAGATTTAAAGGAATGCTAAATAAATTAAGAAACACATATTTATTATTATAAAAATATATTTTGCTCATATAGTAACACACATTTGTCAATATAGTAACACAAATTGAAAGATAAATGTGTGTTACTATTAAAACAAATGCGTGTTACTATCTTATAAAATGTTGTTATTTTACATATATTCATTTGTTTTTATAGAATAAATAATTTTTCACATAATGCAAGAGCAAAATGTGTGTTACTTTAAAAATAAATATTGACTAGTTACAAATATTTTATTTATTTTTATAGAAATATTATTTTTTCAATATAATAACATATGTATTACATGAAATAATATACCTAAATTTAAAAGGGTGATGAATAAATTAAGAAACACATATTTATTATCATAAAAATATATTTTTCTCATATAGTAACACACATTTGTCCATATAGTAACATAAAAAGGGAGACAAATGTGTGTTACTATTAGAGCAAATGTGTGTTACTATTTTATAAAATGTTGTTATTTTACATATATTCATTTATTTTTATAGAATAGATAATTTTTCACATAATGCAAGAGCAAATGTGTGTTACTATAAGAACAAATATTAATTATTCATAAATATTTATTTATTTTTATATAAATAATTATTTTTTTCATATAATAACATATGTATTACATGAAACAATGTACCTACATTTAAATGGATGATAATAAATTATGAAACACATATTTATTCTCATAAAAATATATTTTGTCCTTATAGTAACACACATTTGCCGGTATTGTAACATAAATTGGAAGACAAATGTGTGTTACAATTAGAGCAAATATGTGTTATTGTAAAATTGAATGTGTGTTACTATATATAAATATTTATGTATAATATAATATTAAATATATATACTTTTTAATTAAAATAATAACTAAAAAAAGTAAACTAAACATGGATGTGGGAGGGCATGAGTATGTATGAAACGTGTGTGTGGTGGGGGATGGGGGGTCTGGCAGTGTGTGTGGTGGGGCGGCTTGGGGGGTGGGGGGTGGGTGCGGGTGGTCTGGCAGTATGTATGAGGATCTGGCGGTGTGGGGAACGTGGAGTATGAGCGCGTGTTTTTAATTTCATTTAATATTCATTTTTAGTAATTTCTACGGTAGAAATTTCTACGCAAGTGTGTCTTCTTTATTATTATTTTCAATACTCTTTAAACTATTTCCATTACTTTTTTACTTTTCTCTATCACATCACTTATATTTTTTAACTTTTTTCATTATATCACTTATACTTTTTCACTTTTACCTTAATTCGTGTGCCTAAAAACAACGAGCAATTTACAATTTATAGCGGGACGGAGGGAGTAAAAAAAAAAAAGTTGCAGCCATAACCAAATTACCGTCACCTCTTTCAAGACATTTGAAGAGAATATTTTTTCAGTGATTTACTGTTTTTATATTATATTCATTTCATTCCAGAGTAACTTTTATTTTAATGTTTAGACGAGTTTTAATTTCAAAATTATATATTAATATTTAAAGTGAAAATTTTTTTGTTGAACATTTTGTATTTGTTCATCAAAATATGTAAAAAAAAATTGAACAAAGATTTTCAAACAAATGTCATTTGTTCGGCGAAATTGTTCGAATGAATAGTATTTGTTCAAACAACCAGAGCAGATCGAAAGCCTCCTGTAATTTGTTCACGATTTTCAACCGATGAAATTTTGTAAATAACTTTCAGTTAAATTTTAATCCCAATATTTATAATAGTAACAAAAGCTAATTCAAAATCATAAATCATTCAAATTCCTTCAATATCTAATTAAATACCAAAAAAAAATTAAAATCTTTATACATTTATTTGCCACTATCGAAAGAGACGGCGATGGTAATAGTCGGTGTCCACTAATAAATACTCCCTCCGTCCCATAATTATTTTCATACTTTCTTTTTCCGTCCGTTCCACAATTGTTTTCACACCCTATAAATGGAAACTATTACTTTAATTTTATCATCACAATCCAACTAATTTCATTATTTTAATAATATAACTTTACACAACACTATTTGGACTTTAAAATTAGACATCAAGGTCCTTGGACCATTTTTCACTAGAGTTAGGATACGGATAATTTTTTTTTCTTTTTTTAGTAGTTTCCCGTTAATTCAATTTATCATCCTATATTTTATTCAGTTATTCATCCACAAATTATCTTAGAATCTAAATAATGTTTGACCTTTTTTCAAACAAAATATATTTTTTATGTCCGTGTTCTAAATAATATGATACACTTGTTATTATTAGAAAATAATTGGTAGTGCTATTCTACTTTTTTTTTTTCAAAATAAACGAGTTTGAGTTATTTTAGATGCATAAAATTATATTACGTAATAAATTTGTATTCCAATTTGTATTTCATTATCGAAATGGTGCAACAGTAATTTGATTTTTTTTGGAAGAATGACACTTTATGTTCATTTTGGAAAAAATCATCTGTTATATTTTTTATACATATAAAAATTTCTCTAACATAAATTTTGGACCAATAAATCCTTAGTACTGGTTTTATTAAATGTCTTTAGGGGTTGATTAGATGTGCTAATCGGACGAAAAAATCTTGCAAACTATTTTTCTATTCGCTTGCAAATGTACGAGTCATCTTAAATTTTAACAAAATAATCCTAAATAAGAAAAATATTAATATTTAGAAATGTTCGAGTGAGTGGAGATGCTTCCGATGTTCTTATTAGTTCGTCCCACCCCTACATTATAATTCCAATTTATGTTTTCATATGAACAAATGTGTTACTGTAAGGATAAAATATATTTTTATGAGAATAAATATGTATTTTTTAATTTATTGATCATCCATTTGAATATAGATACATTGTTTCATGTAATACATATGTTATTATATGAAAAAAATAATTATTTTTATAAAAATAAATAAAAATTTGTGAATAATTAATATTTGTTCTTATAGTAACACACATTTTGCTATTGCATTATGTGAAAAATTATTTATTCTATAAAAACAAATGAATATATGTAAAAATAACAATATTTTATAAGATAGTAACACACATTTCCTCTAATAGTAATACACATTTGTCTCCCTGTTTGTGTTACTATATGAGCAAAATATATTTTTATGAGAATAAATATGTATTTTTTAATTTATTTATTATCCATTTAAATCTATGTTTATTGTTTCATGTAATACACATGTTATTATATGAAAAAATAATTATTTCTATAAAAATAAATAAATATTTATGAATAATTAATATTTGTTCTTATTGTAACATACATTTTGCTCTTATATTATGTGAAAAATTATTTATTCTATAAAAATAAATGAATATACGTAAAATAACAATATTTTATAAGATACTAACACACATTTACTTTAATAGTAACACATATTGACTCTCCAATTTGTGTTACTATATGAACAATTATGTGTTACTATATGGGCGAATGTGTGTTACTGTAAGAACAAAATATATTTTTATGAGAATAAATATATGTTTTTAATTTAATTAGCATCCCTTTCAATTTAGGTATATTGATTCATGTAATAACCCATTTTTTTATTATTTTATATGTGTTATTATATGAAAAATAATTATTTTTATAAAAATAAATAAATATTTATAAAAAAAACTAATATTTTTCCTTATATTAATACACATTTAACTTATATTCTTTGAAAAAATATTTATTTTATACAAATAAATAAATATATATAAAATAACAATATTTAATTTGAAAAGTAATATACATTTTTCTTTATAGTAACATGCATTTGTCCATATAATAACACAAATTGAGAGCAAAATTTTAAATTTATTACATAATATTATTTATTTTTTTAAATCCTCAACAATTAAAAAAAATCAATTAAACACTTTTATTTGGCATATGGGGATACTTGTTACATGGGATGGGATGGACCGATGGAGTATACATTTGCTTTTATAGAATAAATAATTTTTAATATAATATATGAGCAAAATGTGTGTTACTATAAAAAAAATATTGATTTTTCATAAATATTTATTTGTATAGAGATTTTTTTTTTATATAATAACACATAAAATAGTAAAAAAGTGTGTTAATATATGAATCAATATACCTAGATTTAAAGGGGTGATGATTAAATTAAAAAATACATATTTAATCTTATAAAAGTACGTTTTCTCTTACAGTAACACGCATTTGCCCATATTGTAAAACATATTTGCCCATATTGTAACACAAACTGAGGGGCAAATATGTGTTACTATTAGATAAAATATGTGTTACAATCTTATGAAATGTTGTTCTTTTTATATATGCATTTATTTTTATATAATAAATAATTTTTCATAAAATATAAGAGCAAAATGTGTGTTACTATAAGAAAATATATTATTTTTTCATAAATATTTATGAAAAAAATGTTTGGATATTCACTGAGTTGTTTTGATTCAGATCCTAAAACCTCTAAAAGATGATTTGCCTAAGTACAGAATTGTATAGACTTCAAAACAGAGTCAGGATAGATTAGTCTTTTCATATTTTTAGGTACTCAGTTCAGGGGGAACCATCCTGAAGACTGGATTCAGAGAGAGACGTCCTGAAGACCAAGTTCACGAGGAACCTTTCATGAGGACAGAAAGCTTCCTGAAGATCAAGTTCAGGGGAACTGTCCTAAAGGCCGAGGTATCCTGAAGATTCCTGAAGGTAGCTCCTAAGAAGATTGATCTTGAGAAGATCAATCTTGAGAAGATCACTGATGTTCTGCTAATTGTTTCTAAGCGCAATAAGGACAAAGCACCTCAGTGAAGGCGAAAGTAGCCTGAGTATTTAGGATAAGTGTTCATTCTACTGACACTTAGTTATTCCTAAATGAAAGGGCTACTGAGCTTTTGGGACAACATTTATGCTGAAGACTAAGGACAAAGAGAATGTCAGAAAAACTATTAAAGACAACATTTATACCTGAGATGAGTTGCAAATCACTCGGAGTATTTATGGTACGATGAAGCATAAAGTCTTGTCAATAACTAGTCATTTGAAGAACAGTCAGTAAGACTGAGACACATATATACGGAGTCTGACAACCTCATTAATGTTCGCAGTCGTAGGCGACGCCAGAAGACTTTCACCAAAATAACATTCCAAAAAGTAAACGTCATATCCTAGGCTGCCACCTACCCATAATCGGAAGATTTTTTTTATCTCCTCCAATGGATCTATTACAAATTTCTCCTATAAATACAGAAGACCTTGCACCCAAACAAGGTTACGGAAAATTTTGAAGTCGAGATTAACCAAGATGCTAGCGCTCAAAGTATTCAGGAAAACAACACTCTGCAATTTAAATTTCCCTAGTGTTGTAAGATAATCTTTTTGTATTTAGCTTAGCATGATAATTCATCCTTAGTATCATTTTTTATTGTAAGGATTATCACATCATAGTTGGAAACTTAAAAGCTAAACCACTCGAGTTGTGAGTTGGTAAAGTGGGAAGGATTGAGACTTATAAAACCACTCATGGGTTAAGTTTCTTATAGAGGAAGGAGACTGTCGTGCACCTTGGCACGTTAAAATACAAGTATCCAATCCTAAGAGTGGATTGCTCCTGTTTAATCAGATCGTGGACGTAGGAGCTTGAGTCTCTGAACCACGTTAAACCCCTTGTGTGCTGATTTACTACTTTGCATTCTTAACTGACATATCATCTGAACATTCGACATTATTTTGGCTAAGGGAGAATCTATCTTCCTGACCTGAATTGGCGCACTGTCCTTAATCACGTTTCCAAGCTAAGTTAAAAATATTTCAAAAACACTAAAACGAGTATAATTCATGGCTCACGCTTCCGCACATAATCAGACTTGTTTAGATAGCTATCCAACTGACCAGCTTCCTAAGTGGTCAGTAGGTGAGTTATCTTTATTGAGCTCACTCAGAGCACATATTCAGGACTCAGCATATTTGGTTCATGAGCCTTCAGTCCACGCGACTTCAGTCTCAGTGAGCATTGTCAATTTAAGCTGACTTAGTTCTAAGGAGTTATTCCTAAAAAGAAAAAATTGTTATCAGTGTATTCTCCCCCCCCCATACACTGATTCAAACTCATTTCGGGACCAACAAAAATAATATTTTTTTCATGGTTAAACACATTTTCTATTAGATTTTATGAAAAAATATTATTTCTACATAAACAAATAAATATATGTAAAAAATAACATTTAATCTAGTTGAAAAATATGTTTTTCCTAATAGTAACATGCATTTGCTCAAATTGTAACATACATGGGAGCGAAAAACCTGGAATTACAGCCGCGAAAATATTGCGAAAAAATGCCCAAATTCGACCAGCCTGCGGTTAATGACCCTCGAATTTAATATGATATGTTTTACACTATGAAACAATTTACATAAGTGTGTCTCGTCCTATAATGACATATGCGTGTTTAAATAACAACAAATAAATATGTATTTTTATTAGGATAAATACGTATTTCTTTCATCTATTATGTATTTCTTTAAATGTAGTTTTACTCATGTAGCAACACATCTTTTTTTTTTTTTTACATAGTAACATATTTGTATTTTTATAGTAACACATTTTTCAACATCTTAATGTGTTACTATAAGGAAAAAAAATTGTTTTTATAGGGACAAATAACACATGTTTAGACTTACAACAACACAGTGTGAAAAGGAACTTTTATATTTTTGTGCTCGCAAATCATTCTCCATATAATTTGTGTTTTTATAGTAAAACATTTTTAAATAAATATTTATATGAAACAAATAATTATTCTGACAGGAAGTAATACGCATTTTACTCTTACAGTAACACAGAAACACCCATACAATAACACAAATTGAAAGCGAACTCCTAAATTTTATCTTTGCATGAATTTTTTGCAATCAAAGTATTACTAATTACTTCTTAGGGTATTACTAACTATCTATGAATACATTTTGGAGTATTATCAATTATTGATTAGGTAATTTTTTTCAAAATTTAAATACAAATTATGCACATGATATACAACAGAATGACTCTAGTATATTTTGTCATTCATATACGTGAAAACTTATTATTATTTTCCTCTTATCAAAATTTACATACTTTTTATTTTTGAAGATGTTTTACTATCATTTATATAATCAAATAAGATTTTATTTTTAAATTAAATTTCATAATATTTATTTGATTAATTTTTTACCAACACATAAAAGTTGACCAAACTCAGCTC
The DNA here is from genome assembly GCA_026898435.1 of Prunella vulgaris. Classification (NCBI taxonomy): domain Eukaryota; kingdom Viridiplantae; phylum Streptophyta; class Magnoliopsida; order Lamiales; family Lamiaceae; genus Prunella; species Prunella vulgaris. Next base: position 345,903 of record JAPKLY010000297.1, read on the forward strand.
ATTTTACTATATTTTAAAAAAAATTGCCATTATATCCTTATAAATTCTAGTGGATGAAGAGAGTATTTTATGTTTGTTGGATCCCTAAAAGTTAAATAAATTGTGCAAGAGAATAGTAGTTGTTAAGTCTGGTGCGTAAGTTTAGGATCAGGAGAATTGATTTCTCCTGATTGTAAAATAATGTTGAATGCCCAGTTTAATAATGATGATTGTTATGATCCTGAACAGTAAATAAATCAGCACACAAGGGGATTTTTAATGTGGTTCGGAGATAACCAATTCCTACGTCCACGACCTGATTAAACAGGAGCAATCCTCTCCTAAGGATTGAATCTTGTGTTTTAACGTACCAAGGTGCACGAATAGCCTCCTTCCTCTCCCTAGGAATTCGACCACTGGGTAGTTTTACAAGTCTCAGTCCTTCCCACTAACCAACTCACAAACTTTGAGGGGTTTGACTTTCTGGTTTTCCAACTATGGTGTGATAACCCTTGCAATCTAAATAAATGCTAAGATTAGGGTTATCACTTCTAAGCAAAATATAGAAAGAGATTTCTACTACAACACTAGGGAGATTTAATGTTTCAGAGTGTTGCTTGAGTATGCTTTGAGTGCTTGGAATCTTGGATAATCTCAGTGCTTTGAAATTTCTCGTAACCTTGAATGGGTGCAAGGTCTTCTGTATTATAGGCAGATTTAAAATAAATCCGTTAGAAGAGATCTACCAAATCTTCCTATATTAAGGTGGGTGCAGCCTAAGATGTACTTGTTTTACTTTTCACCATACTTAAATAGAAAATTCTTCTGGCCGCTTCCTGCAGGTCTGAGGAGCATTAAATGCTTGTGCAGTCTCCGTATATACGTGTCAACACCTCACTGGCTGTTCTTCAAACGACTAGTTGTTGATGTGACATAATCCTTCATCGTACCATGAAGAACTCTGAGTACTATGTATTTAAACTCAGGTTTAATGCTGCCTTTATGTGGAGACTTTGACATTATTTTTGTCCTCAGAATCTTAGCATAAAGGCTAAGTCCCATTGCTTCAGAAACCTTTTTCTCAGGGTTTACTAGTGTCAGTATGAGAGACACTCAACCTGATTACTCAGGTTTCGTTCGCCTTCATAAGATGGGTTCTGTCCTGAGCATGCTTAGACTACTTAGTAGAAAAACCATCAGTGGTATCCTTTAGGGTTGTCTTTTCTTCAGCTTAAGGATTTATCTTCTCAGCATCGATCTTCAGGTCCTTCAGGTTATCAGCTTCAGGTCAGTTGTCTTAAGTTGTTCTTTAATAACTCTAACCTTCAGGATTAATTTCTTCTGACTTGGATCTTCAGGACGACTCCATCAAATCTTTGGTCTTTAGTGCGTTCCCCCTGAACTGATTACCTGCGAATATAAAATCTATTATAATCTGAACTAATCATGAACTATATAATCCTGACCTTTTGTACCTAGGCAAATTCATCAAGGGGTTTTGGGATCTGAATCAAAATAACTCAGATTATATCCCAACAATTTCCCCCTTTTTGATGATGCCAAAACCCTGAACTAAATCTACTTCTTTAACCATCTATACAATCAACTGATATAAATCAGTGCTGAGAAACTTACGCCTAACACTTGAGATACTTAATCTATAAGATGGAAACATGAAAGGGTTAGCACAATTCTTGATAAGGTGCAATAAGTAAATCAGGAGTCAAGGAGATGTTGTCTCTAGAATTAAAATAGTTTCATTAATACAAAAAGATAAGTACATGATTCCTGAAACTATTACATAGAAGTATTCCTGACAACTATTCCTGATCTACTCCTCGTCCTCCTACTTGTTCAGTACTCTGAGCTTTGCAGCATGGTGTTTCTGATGATTAAACAAGGAGTTTGATCGTCTTACAGCTTCAACAATCTCATCTATGATCCTCGGCCTGTTCAGGTGATAGTTGATACCAGTAGTGGGTGCGAAGTAGTTGATGTTCTCAGGAGCTTTCACCTGGACCTCTCTCTTGTCAGCAAAGATGATGATCTCGCTCCAGACGTCAGGATGCTCGAGTGCCATCTAGTTGTAGAAGATTGTTTCTTTGTCCTCCGTACTGTCAATCCACATACTGATCACGTAGAAGAGTTCAACAAAATCCTTATTGATTGGTATCAACCTCTCGTTCGGCTCTGGAGGAACAAAGTTGTCTACATACTCATACTGCACTGGTCCAGGCTCCTAAGGCAGCTCCTTTTTCTTCAGCACAATCTTCTTCTTCCCTGAGCCCTCAGCAGTGAGCTTCTTCGACCTGGCTGATTGTTCTTGAAGAACTTCCATCTGGCCCTTTAGGAGATCAAGCTTGGTGGCCTGACTCTTGAGCTGCATAGCTGTCTGAATCGTCAGCTGCTGAGTCTTCTTCCTTGCCTCTATAATCGGATCGCCGAGGTAAAGGTTTTCTTCCAGCTCATCGTAAATCTCAGGAAGGGTAGCCTGCTTCTACTTCTTCTGAACTTGAGTTTGAGGAACAGGCTCAGGTTCAGTAGTTTTCCTTTTCTTTTTCTCAGGTCCCACTTCATGGGGTCTTTTCTTCCTTCCCCCTTTTTGGCATCATCCTCCTCTGCTAACTGCTTGGTAATATCTGAGATTGTAATCCTCTTGGAGTGTGCCTGATCCGATAAGACTTTGACCATCTGGTCAACCTGATCCACCTTCTCAGCCCTGATGACATTTTCAAACTGGATTTACTGAAGTTGTTTCTTCACGGAATTCAAAGTTTCTTTCTGCTCATCACACTCCTTCTTGAATTCAGTCACAGTCTGATGCCACTTCACCTCTTTCTCCTTCAGGCTAGCAATAAATTGGTTGACCATTCGCTGGGCCTCAGTAGCTGCAACCTCCAGTGCAAGCTCTCTGATCCTGCTTTTATGACTAGCCAGGCCTTGTTCAATCAGTTTCTTCATAAGAGCTTTCTGACCACCTAGAGCATCGGTGATCAGTTGCTCAGTCTGGGATGATAGAACTACTAATTTCGTGGATCGCTGAGTGTCGAGTGCCAGAAATTTTCTGGAAGTTTCATTCCTAGAACTAAGGAACTCATCCTTTATTGCAAATGTCTAAGACTTTAGGTTCTTGAAGCCTGATCGTTGGCGTTTGATTTTCTTCAGGATCTTCTCAGACATAAGAGATAGACCCTGAGTCTTACCCTTCACAGCCTTCTTGCCTTTGGATTTGGACGGGGTAGTCGTTTGATTACCTAAATAAGGTAATCATCACCCTCATTTGATTACCTCCATCTCATCTTATAATCATTTGATTGCCTTCACATCAGAATAAACCAGAATCTGATGGTACAAACAAAGTTAAAGAGGAATCAACAAAGGTAGTTTATAGCTTTCAACATACTTGCTGGAATCACAAGTAAAAAGTTTATTCCATTCACCCAGCATTATTCCATCCTAAAAATTATTGCATTTGTGGTGTCTAGTACTTCTCGTTGCAATAACTCACTAAACATCCTTATAATATCAAAAATAAAAAATTTATTATTGATTTTTCATATATAAAAGTACATATTGAAAAAATTATTCAAAGGAATTGCTTACTGTATGTATAGTTACAGTTCAGGGCAATTCATCAAAATATAAGAATGTATGGTCTCATTTTCTTTACAGTCCCTGAGCTAGCTTTTGACACCCTTATCCATAGGTCAACCAGTATACAAGAATACAAATAGCATGCTTTCAACATCACGAAAGGGATGTTCTACTCCATGACCATGGTGGTTGTGAGGCTTATTTATGATCTTGGTTTGAACTCGATCATCAAAATAACATGAACAAAATATTTCAATCTCTTTAGTAAAATATGCATTAACAATGGATACTTTATTGTGGACTATATTTCTTATACTGAGCTTCGAGTTGTGTAGATAACTAAATATAGAAGTGTTTGAGATAATATCCAATATTGAGTTTCAAGTTTTGCAATAAAAAAAAAAGGACAATACAGATTAAACTCTAAATGTTGTACTACATGGGACTAGTAATTAAGGCTTTATAAGCTAAGTGAACAGTTAAGTGCTTCATCGAGTCAAAATAGTTGGGTGTAAAAATTTCATCTACCTTGCACAAAACAACAGGGTTGTCCCTCTCAAAATGCTGCATGTCATCAATTATAATCATTGAGCTCATCAAATCTTGAAAAAAAAAAAGACTTAATCTTGTGATTGCTCTCTATTCATTCTTCAAAAGTGTATATGGAAAGGCAACTGGTAACGACTATTGAGTAAGTACATCACAATAATGACTCTTCATCGAAGATACCTTCCTTGCTTCTTAACTTAACTAAATGACCTAAATTTGACACTTAATTGTCATGCAAGCTCAACTTTGCAACCCACTAACAAAATATTTTTTTTTCTTCGCTTTAGTCAGTGTGTAACAAGAATGTGGATAATTACTTATCCACCATCCTTATGTAGGCTAGCACAAAAATAGAAAAGACTCAAAGGTTCTTGGAATATTGAAGTGTCTTTGGTCTTGTCTTTTGTATTCAAGACAATGTGGAGAAAAATATTAAATATATTCTTCTTTATATGCACTATGTCCAAGTTGTGTCGAATAATGATTTTCTCTATCAAGGCAAGTTCCAAAAGATACTCCACTTCTTCCAACCACCTAGGATTCGTACTCCACTGCATCTTCCTCAGTTGTCTTCATCAAATTTATGACTGTAATCTTATGCAAGAACAGAACACCTGAGATCATTTGTATATAGTCAAGGATGAAAATATCGGTATCGACGAAAATATCGGTACCCTGAATTTATGGATATATCGGTGGAAATATCGATATCGAATATCGATATCGGTAAAAAATAGAAAATTCACGGAAATTTCATTAAAATGATGGAAATTTAACATGAAATTTTAGACAATATTATTACTAGTCTTAATACATTAATTGAACTTAAAATCTCAATAAAATGAGAATCTTACAACAAACATATCAAGAAAACATACGTAAGACATATAAAACGATACAACAATTATTCATAATTATTGAATATTACACAACTAATACCAAAATGATGTCCTATGAAGCTCAAATGTAAAAGAAGAAAGACCATCTTGGTCTAAGCAATAATGGTACCAAGTCATCAAATTAGAGAAATTCCCAAAATATATCGAAATTTCCTGAAATTTGTCGAAATTTTGACCGATAAATTACCGAAATTTCCACGATATTTCTCGATAATCTGCACATTTTGAATTACCCTGGACCGATATCGAAATTTCGCCGAAATTTCCCGAAATTTTACCGAAATTTTACCGAAATTTTGGAAAAATAATCGTTCAAGTGAATTTCCATATCGGTACCCTCAAAATTCCGAAATTTCGCGAAATTTTAATCCTTGTATATAGTTCAATATATGAGAAATAAAATATAGTGAGGATTTCTCTAATATATAAAAATTAACTATACATGCCTAACTGAATCCTTGGTTCAGGACTATGTATTGCATCTTTACCCTTCAGGGAGTCTACTCTGTTCCTCTAGAAGGAATGATCATTAGAAAAAAACTTTTGATGGTTATCGAACTATGGCATCTTTTTACTCAATAAAAGATAGAATGAATAAGACTCTTCTATGCAATACGAGTATGCTTGTTTTCCAGTTATTGAGCGCCCGTATAACATAGAATATGCTCAAAAGTTTCTAATAGTCTATAAAATAGTAAGGCACAACATGAGTTCTACTTTCTATACACGCCACATGTCTCCACTCTCATATACCACAAAGATGTCAACTCTTTAGGCAGTGGCTGAAGGTAGACATCCAATTTATGCTTGGGATTGTATGGACTTGGAACCAAGTCAATGAGAACTATATGTTGAGATTTCATGCACAATCAATGAGATAGATTGTACTATATGTTGAGATTTCATGCACAATCAATGAGATAGATTGTACAGACTCAATAACATAGTCCACTTCAAATATTTCTTTTTGTGCCTTCCAAATAGAGTAAATCTGTCGTGCATAAACTCACCCTTAAATTGTTCTCACTCGTACAATCTAGGAACTCACTATCAAGATATTTCTATGCCTAGAGTCTGCAGAATGATGTATTTCTCCAGAATATGGATCAGAACACTCCTCAACATATCATTTCATATCTTTAGCAATAACACTAGACTAATACAATCTCTCCAAACAAGAAGTGATGAACGGATAATACATTAACGTAAAAGCATTCTTTAGAACTTTCTTCTTACCTTTTCAAGTAGAGTATTATTTACAAGAGCCTATTGCTCTTAATAATAATGCAAATTAATTATAGACTCTTTATTAACCGTGGCTTTAGATTTGATGGATAATATTTTAATATTGAATGACAATTGAGTGACAATAGCACAACCAGAAAATAACTTTTGAATAATAATTTTTAGTAAATATAAAAAAATTTAGACTAGGGATTTGGTCGTTCCTCCTCTATATGTGTTTTATTAAATTGTGAATGACCACCCCAAATAGATTCAGTAAACATCATGTGGTACCTATCTGATTCCTCCTCATAAGTAGTTTGAATTGAGTATAGGGAACATGACTTGAATCATTAATTTTAAATCTTTTACCACTGCTACATCAAGTATAAAAGTGTTCAGCTATTTTGATGTCAATATTTAACTTTTCTGTGCATGAATGATTCAATTGTAATAGAGAAAAATAAAACCAACATCATAAGATGAATTTAAACCTTATTAATGTTCCATAATCTCACATTTTTGCATCTTCTAACGTAATGTGACCAAAACAATTTGTACAATGTGGATGACAAATTACAAACTCAACAAAATTTTCAATTTTATTATAATAATCTTGATTGACGTCTTCTCATATTATACGAGGTATTGTATACATCCAACTACCATCTGAAAGGTGTGTCTAATTCAAATTAAGATTATATATCTATTTTATGACAAAAACTAATCTAGTATAACCATATATCAGTCACACAAAGTAAATATACCAAAATCATAATTTAATATTTTATCAAATAAAATTATTAAAATAGGAGATTTCAATGGTACAACACTTTCGACACTGTCGATTATTGTGAAATTGAAGAAGCAAGCACTTCAATATGATATAGAATTATTCAGAAGCTATCCGCACTCCAAAGAGACCTTTAGCATCAATTATACGTAAAAAATTAAATGAAGAAAAAGCATAAAATTCCTTTTTTCATCTTAAAATGCAAGAAAATAAACTACTAACTAGTAAGTTTTGAGATCAACGACAGATTCCTTATCCATTAAAATATTTTAAAGGTGTATGACAGAAAAATTTGTCTTTACCTTAATCTAGATTTTAGCAATTATTAGCTACATTACCTATATGTTGCTATTTTTTGGAATTTGTTATAGAATCATCTGTCTTTATAAGTATGTAAGATGGGTCTAGATTATTATTGCACAACAACAATATTGCTCAACGATTCATTTACTGTACGGAACAAGGTGATGTGGCGTGTGATCAATTAATGATGGACATGTGTCTTTTGTAAAATTAAAATTAACATGTGTGACGGTTTATCATTGAAAAAGATGCCAAAACAACATCGTTCTCAACATCTAAAAGACTCTACTACTAGTAGATGTCGTAGAGTTGCAAGGGGTGTATGAATTCATCATTTCTTTTTAATTTTGACCAGTTAAACGTATCCGTTTCAAAATTAGTCATGCCTGTCATTAATTCCTTTAATTATAAACGGTTCTTTGACTGTCACTATTTCACTCTTTTTTTAAAATAACGTCTGACTGATTTAATATTTTTTTAAAATTTTATGCAACTTATGTGCAAGAAGAAAAAAAAAAAAAAGAAACTTTAGGATAATGTATACTTAAAATAATCGAGATTACTTTAAAAATATTTGCACTTTCTAATCAAAATGCAATAGTGCAAATGCAACACAGTTTCTCGTGTGCTCCTTTCATCTCCATTGCATTACTCAAGTTTTGCTCTCGAAGCTTCACATAAAACTCTACTTTATATATATAATAAAAAAATCAGTTGTTTAATTAAAATTACTTTAAAAAAGGCACGAATATTACTTTTACCTCAATCGTATTGTCATCTCACGCCCCACACATGTTTTGCCCTTCTTGAAATTGGCCAATCAATCTAGAGGGTTCAAATTTTTGGGATGAGAATTGCATATATATAAATGTGTAAGTATTCCTTGAAACTCGTTTGTAGAATAAAATTGTTACTATTAGATGTATTTCCAATATTATTGGATGCATTAACTAATGCCATAACATTTTACTCTATGATTTCAATTAATAAATCTAATAAAATTACTACATACATAAAATAATAGAAGTAAGTACATATAATAGTATTAATTTTATAATCTAATACTTGTTTATAATAAACTTTGTGTGTATAGATATGCCTAAGTATAAATGACGACGACAATATTTAGCACATACTGAAGGAGAAGGAATATAACATTGAACTTGGGGAAACAAAAATAAGAGGTGATGAATCATATTCAATAACAAAAGAAATGAGAAAAGATTACATGCTGTAGTATTCCCATTCTCTCACTTCACCAAAATTTCACCACTTTAATAACAATATTCAACATGCTAGCTAGAAAAGAAGATCATATACACAAAGAAGACTATTTGTATCTCTGGAAAAGTTTCTCCGTCTGAGCATTCTTGTAAGCACTGCAGGCCACGAGATAAAGAAGTATGAGAACAACAACTGTGACAATGAGTATTATGTTTGCTTTTCTCCATTCCTCCCTCAAGTTTCCGAGCAGCCCTGCTTTGCATGAGTCGCAGTTGTAGCAGAGCTGTCTCGGATCGTTGTTCCAAATGGCGCAGTCGGCATCTGTGCCCATATTCGTCGGTCCATTCCACGTCGTGGGGCTTACGTATTGGAAACCACATATCATCGGAGGCTTGCAGCACCCTGACTGTACCACCAACAATGTTAACATACTCTCTTGTTAAACTTGTTCACCGCATGAATCTAAATTCATTTGGCAATATGACCAACATTCATGATCACTATATACTCCTATTCTCATAAACCAATATCATAATGCTACACACACATAAACATGCCAAATTTATTTGAATAAATGTTATGGTATCAGTGATTAAATATTTTGCAATTACTAAAGGAGCATAATAACATTAGTTGCATACAATGTGAACACGTTTTACTAGATATATACTGACTAAATTTTCACATCAAATAGTACTACCTCGCCCTGAAATTACCTTCACCCTTTCAATATTTTTTGTTGTTCCAAAATAAAATTCACACTCTTAAAATTGTAAGTTCTCATTAAACTTTACTCTCAAAATATAGACAATTTTAGATAAAGTATCACTATTTTTGAGTCCGTAGATACATGTTATAATCTATTCTTTATTCTATTCATAAAAGTATGTAAAATTACTACTCAAATTCTTAGTCATTAACTTAATTAAATTCTTATTTTGTGTGTCAATGCACATACAAAGATAACTTGGGCATGGAGTATAGTGTAGGTACATAACAAATATTACACCCGTTCATCCCATGTATATTCTCATCTGCCCATTTAAGGGTCACTTACTATATTTATAAATTGTTCAAAAAATTTGCACGGTAGTATATATATATATTTTTGCACAAAAACATTTTTTTTTGCACGGGACCAATATGTAAGTTTTGTCAATTTATTAAACCATATTGTACTTTTTCCCCATTTAAATCATCATCCCAAATTTAATTTTATATATTTTTTAAAATATGTTATTAATTTTATTATCACACTTACCTTAAAAATAAGTAGTAATTACAATAAGAATACGTTTGGGGCATGAAACAACAATGTATTATCTATGATATAGTTACTTCCTCAAATGTATGAGACGTACTCGCATCATTGCGTTTGAGTGACTTGATATCATTAATGATTAGAGGAGACAAGGTATCCGATCCACGTGACATCATAAGGTTGAGAGTAAAAAAGGGACCACATGATTAGCTTAGTCTAAATTAACCATAATGAAGCCTTTTTGACTAATTGTATACAATCGGTAATTTGAAAGTGAACTTTAATATATCTCTTTGAGCAACACTTTTAATAAATAAATAAATAATACCTTCAACTAATATCATCTAACTAAAATAATCTACTTTTTCTAATGAATCACATAATTAATACACCCAAACCAAATATTCTTCTTTCTTTTATCAATAATATTCTCAATGGCAAAACATCATAGTATAACTTAAGCAAATTCTGTTTGTGGGGCCAAAGCGGTTGAAGTTTGATTGACTACACTGTCTAGTCTGTCCGCAATGATATGCAATTCAAAAGTCAAGAAAACAAACTTGTTCTGCCAAGCTTGGTTGTACTATTTCCATTGTAAATTTTTTTTTTAATTTATATGTATATATATACACACACATTTAATCCATATATCATATTTTATTTAAAAAAAACACTTATCTAGTAAGCATCCAATAAAATCTGCTAAATAGTTTCTACCATCCCAGGAGAACACAACACTTTTTAATAAATTAACAAAAATTATAAATTGATTTCGTAAAAAAAAAAAATACGTTACTGTGCAATTTTTTTGAATTAATATATAAATATAATAATTTTTTTTAACCAATATGAAAGTAAAAAATACTCAACCTAAACTTAAGAGTAAAGAGAAATATTCTTCATGCCGGCCAGCCAATAAGTAAAAAAGAAGAAATTTACCTCGATAGGAGAGAGATGAGCAGAAAAGAAATGAGGTGCGGAGATATATTTATAGTTAAGGTTGGCACAAATTCGGGACTCAGCCAAACAGGCCCTAATCCCTCCCCAGTTATCGTCGCTGGTGATATGGTCTCTCAGCCAGGAAGAGAAGCCCTGGAGCCTGTACTCGCGGAAGCCCATGCCTGGAACGGCGTGGGCGTCGTTGGGGCGCGTGACGACGAAGGCGAGGACGAGGAGCACCAGGAGTAGGACGATGAGCATGAACATGCAGACCAGGTACACCCCCAGGAGCCCTTCCTTCTTCCAGTAGGCGCCCACGAAGCCGGCCAGGGTCACGGCCAGGAAGGCCACGCCGATGAAGACGAGGGGCCACCGGAGCCACCGGATGCACTCGTTGTCGGGCTTGGAGGCCAGCCAGATGCCGGCGGAGATGATGGGGATTGAGCACATGAGAGCGATGAAGTTGAGTATAGCGGTGATGTTGTTGCTAATTGCAGCCATGGAGAGAGAGAGAGAGAGAGATGCTGTGTTGAGAAATATATAATTGGGGAAATGGGGAGGGGCGGTGGAGATGTTGTATTGGAGGAGTGACCGGACAAGGATTGGTTTAGTGAGAGACAGTGGGAAATGGAAAAGTGTCGGAGATTAGACCAACCTCGCTTTAAGTAGAATATTGAGAATATATTTCATATTCTTTTAATAATTTTCTTTTTATTGGTCTTATTCTTTTACAAATTAATTCAAACATTCGAACTTTTTTTTTGAATGGAGTGGTGAGGATTACTTTTGTAGCCACTTTACTCAGGAACCATGAACAAGGAGAGAATAGTCACTTTTCCCTTGTTAACAATAGAAATTTATTTTCCCAATACAATTTGGTAGATTAAGCTTCTTTTCTAATTTGGAAAATATATATTTATATATCTTTACATCTCTCTTTCCTTTAATTCTTTTGCTAACATTCTCGAGTAAGTTCTTGAATGTATACCATGCACTTTAATTTAAAAATTAATTTTGACTTCAATCCATCACATTTCCCACTTTCCAGTCACGTTTTTATTCCACTAATTTCGCCAACCTCAACCATACTGCTCGTCGAAAATCCTTAGACACAAATGGTGAATTTGATGATAAAAATTATTATGATTTTGAGATAGTCAAATATATTATTAATGAGTGATACTCCTGTGCACCCGGGTGCATAGTATGCACCCGAGTGCTTCACTATTGCTACACCATTAACAAAATCGAAGAAGCTCAACAGCCTATTGTCGCCCCTGTTTCTCCAAGCCACGCCCACATCTGCCAGAAAAGTGCCGCCATCACCGGAGTCCTAGAGAGCAGCCCAGCCACGCCTTAGTCGGAATCCGCCATGGAAGCCGATTGTAGCAGCCATGGAAGACGAAGAAGTCATGGAAGAAGCCATGGACCATTCCAACCATTGAAGCCACAACTTGAAATCAATTTCAGCAACCAGAGCCCAGCCCGTCGCCTCCCCTGTTGCCAGAGTCGCCGGAATCCCTCACAGCAGCCCATCGCCGCTCACAGCCGGAAGACGAAGCCTACACCGACATCCAATTCAAGCTCCGCCGCCCACACCTGGAAGCTGCACCAGCTCTTATTTTCGCCGGAGAAGAAGATGTTGCCGGAAATCTCGTAGCTTCCCATCGTCCCCTTTTCAGCCGTTCAGCCGCCACGCCTGAAATATATGTACAATTTCTCTAACTCCAAGCCATTATCTAACTCCTGCTTTCTCTCAGCACTCTATGCCCATTTCTTTCTTACCTCGGGAGTAAAATATAATACCCAAAGAGTATAATATAATACCCCAATAATAACTAATAAATACTCCAACAATAAATTTTTTCTTACCCTATGAGTAAAATATAATACCCCAAGAATAAAATATAATACCCCAAGAGTAAAATATAATACCCAAAGAGTAAAATATAATACCCCAATAACAACTAATAAAATACCCTAACAACAAATTTATTTCTTACCCTATAAGTAAAATATAATACCCCAAGAATAAAATATAATACCCAAGAGTAAAATATAATACTCCAAGAGTAAAATATAATACCCCAATAACAACTAATAAAATACCCTAACAACAAATTTCTTTCTTACCCTATGAGTAAAATATAATATCCCAAGAATAAAATATAATACCACAAGAGTAAAATATAATACCCCAAGAGTAAAATATAATACTCCAATAACAACTAATAAATACCCCAACAACAAACTTCTTTCTTACCCTATGAGTAAAATATAATACCCCAAGAATAAAATATAATACCCCAATAACAACTAATAAATACCCCAATAACAAATCTAAACAAATACCCCAAGAACAATTCACAATACCTCAAGAACAACTTACAATACCCCAAGACCAACTCACAATACCCCAAGAACAAATTTAATTAAATACCCCAAGATCAACTTATAATACCCCAATAACAAGTTTAAATAAATACCCCAAGAATAATTTTCAATACCCGAAGAACAAATAACAATACTCGAAGAACAAATCACAATACCCCAAGAACAAATATAAATAAACACCCCAAGAACATTATTTACAATTCATGATCTCACTACAATTTATTATATATCAAAAAGTCCACAGTGGCGATGACCAATTATATGTAACTATCATGCAACCTACTTTATTACAATTTAAATTTAAAATTTTTCGATTATCTGTCTTTTAGCTATCAATCATTTTAAGTGCAAGTAGTTGCTTTCTCTACTCATTCTCAGTAGTCCCTGAAAATAATGTTCTGTAAGCTAATAATGGAAGTGGATACCACAAGAACAAATAATAATACCTCAAGAACAAATAATAATACCTGAAGACAAAATAATTAATACCCCAATTACCAAAAAAACACATAGTGCGGGGTGTAGTGTGTGTTTCTGAAAATAGCAAATTACAATTAAAATTGAAGTAAAAATCCAAGTGCATAGTATGCACTTGCATGCACACAAGTTTTTGTGTTCTTGAAGATATACTCCTTCCATCACAATTTACAGATTTTTGTTTTATAAAATACCCAAAAAAAATAACTTATAATACCCAAAATAATATTTATAATACTCAATTAATAATTTATAAATGAATAATTGATAAGTAAATAAACCCAAAGAATCATTTATAATACCTAAAAAACAATTAACAATACTAAAAAAATAATATATAATACACAAAAAAATAATTTATAATATCCAAAGAATAATTTATAAATGAATAATTAATAAATAAATAATTAATAAACGAGTAATACTCAAAAAATAATATATAATACTCAAAGAATAATTTATAATACCACAAGAACAATTTAAAATTGAATAATTAATACATAGATAATAGCCAAATAATAATTTATAATACCCAAAGAACAATTTATAATACTCAAAGAACAATATATAATACCCAAATAATAATTTATAATATTCAAATAACAATTTATAAATGAATATTTCATAAATAAATAATTAATAAACAAGTAATACTCAAAGAATAAATTATAATATCCAAAGAACATCTTATAATACCCAAATAACATCTTATAATACCAAAGAATAATTTATAATATACAATTAATAATTTATAAATGAATAAACTCAAAGAATAATTTATAATACGTCCTAAAAGAACAATTTGTAATATTCAAAGAACAATATATAATATCCAAAAAATAATTTACAATATCTAAAGAACAATTTAATGATTTTGTTCTTCGGGTATTGTTAATTGTTCTTGGGGTATTGTGAGTTATTCTTGGGGTATTTGTAAATTGTTCTTGAAATACGGGGTTGATCGTGTCTATCCATTGAGCAAGTTAAAGAATCTGTTGGAGGTGAAGTTGACTGAAGGAAACGATGATTTCAAACGATTTTTTGTTTTGCATAGCTTCTCTTCTTTCTTGACACCAACATCAAATGGGATGGTGGACTTCAATGCTTTGAAAATTTAACATAAGTCCTCGATTGTAGAGGGATTTTTTTTTTTGTGTACTGGTTTGTGGTTGTGAGTATGATCTTTAATTAATGTAATAAAATTTAGAGGAATTTCATCTTGCATTTTGAGTTTCCATGGAATGTCGGGCTATCTACCAAGGTTTATTTAATTTTGTATCAATTGTTCTTGCTTTCTGTTGATGTTCTGAAATGCAGTTTTTGTAGTTTGGTTATGCTAGTTCAGAATGTAAGCATAATGTTAGATCATGATGACAATGATTGTGTGAGCGATGCCCTTTTTTTGTATTGTTTGGGTTTAATGAGGTATCTGAGAAATACTGTGGAGCGCTTGGTCCAAAATTCACTACCGCTGATTCAATACCTCAAAAATAATTATTAATATTCAAAGAACAATTTAGTTATACCCTAAGAACAATTCCTTAATACCTAAAGAACAAATTTTTGCAATACCCCAAGAACACCTTGGTATACCTAAAACCACACAGTGTGGGGTGTAGTGTGTGTTTCTGAAAAAATCAAATTAAATTTAAAAGTGAACTAAAATCAAAGTGCATACTATGCACCCAAGTGCATGCTGAAATTTGCATTCTCTTTTTTACAATTACTCACAATCCAATACACATTTAATACTCCCTTTGTTCTCATTTTAACTTTTTTATTTGACTCGAATTTTAATATAAAATATTATTTGTTACACGAAATTTTAAAGGCAATATTACATTATAGTTTGACCCGTGCAATATAATCAGATAAATATTCGCGAATTTTTAGCTGATCAAATAAAATTTTCAAAAAAAATAAAATCACAGCATTCCCAGAATGTGTTATTACATGAACATATGTGTGTTACAGTAAGACAAATTGTGTGTTGCTACCTCTTAAAAAGTTACTTCCTCCATCCCAGAAGACATTGCGGTGTCTTTTGGGCACGGGGTTTAAGAAAAAGGTATAAAAGATACATTTTTATGAATATTATATGTGTGTTGTGAGAGTGGATTTTAATAAATAATTTTCACTTTTGGATATGCAAACTTTTTGTGGGACAGACCAAAATAGAAAGTATGCAATGTCTTTTGGGATGGAGGGAGTAATTTTTTGTACTTTTAAAGTAACTATAAGGATAATATGTATTTTTACAAGAACAAATATGTCTTTCTTAATTTATTTTTTATTCTTTTTATTGATTTGTTTTGATAATATGTTAATGTAATAATAATACATTTTTTAATACCTTACATGTGTTACTATATCACGACAGTTCCAGAATGTGTTACTATATGAACATATATGTGTTACTGTAAGACAAAATGTGTATTACTACTTTTTAAAAAATTAGTTATTTATAGTTTTAAAATACTATAAAGATGATATGTATTTTTACAAAAATTAATATGTGTTTCTTTATTTATTTTCATTCTTTTTATTGATTTATGCTGATAATATGTTGTTAATAAAATAATACATCTTTTAATACCTTACTTGTGCTACTATAAGGACAATATATATTTTTCTAAAGATATATAAATACTTTTACATAAAGTAACACACATTTGATTTAACAATAACACACATTTTGCTCCCAGATTGTGTTACTATATGAGCAAATGTGTGTTACTGTAAGGATACAATGTATGTTTTATAAGAATAAATATGTGTTTCTTAATTTATTCATCATTCCTCTAAATTTAGGTATATTATTTCATGTAGAAACTCACTTTTTTTTTCTATTTTATGTGTTATTATATGAAAAAAATAATAATTTCTAGAAAAATCAATAAGTATTTATGAAAAACTAATATTTTGTCTTTTAGTAACACACATATTGCTCTTACATTGTATGAAAAAAGTATATTTCTACAAAAATAAATTAATATATGTAAAATAATAATATTTGGTCTTACAGTAATGCACATTTGGTCTTATAGTTACATAGATTTGCTCATACAGTAACTCAAACTGGGAGCGAAAATTCTGGAATTTGAAAATTTTCCAGATCTGACTCGGCCCGATCAAGAACCGCAAATTTTTTTATTTTGACCTGTTGACCTGCGAATTTTTAGATTTTCCTTTTTTAAATTAATATTTCACTGTGCAATATATCATGTAAGACCCACTCTATTTGTCAATATTGTTGGTCCCGTAGCAACCTGAGTTGAGTTGTTGAACGAAACAATAATAAACAAGTAGGAAGATCGCTGTGCAATAATAATAATGACACCAAGATTTACTGTTGGTACCTTAGTGGTGAAGGTCTAAAGGGGGTGAATAGACCTTCAAGTTAAGCTTTTCTAATTTTTAAAACAAGGTTGATAGATTCTTCACAGTACCTTAGTTTTAAAAATAATTTACAAGGTGTTGAACAAATATTACAACTGCAGATTTTGTAAGAATAAAATAAAATAACAACTTGTAGATAATTTTTCAGAGTAGTTTTCACACTTTAAAAGTGTATTGAAAATCCTCTGTGTGCAGCGAAAAATGTGTGTGTGTTAATGAAAAATATGTGAACAAAGGAGTTTACACATGAGTGACTATCAAATCTACAACTGCAGATTCCAAGTTCAAATTTTACAGGCTTTATGCAGTACATTTAAAGCAATGATGCATGTAACAAAATAAATAAGCAGCTAATAAAAGTAATAACAAGAAGTAAAGATGCACAAATGATTTATAGTAGTTTAGAGACTGTAAAGTCCTCCTACATCAACTGTTATACCACTTAGGTGCCAAATTCACTAAGATGATCACACAAATCTTTTACAAGTGATTCTCCCTAAGAACTAGCTCTCACACAAATTATTATTCTAGGTAGAACACTTAACATATTCACTCAGAATACAAATGATTCACTCAGATTCTTTAATCTCACAGAGAGTAATCTACACTAAGTTGATTTTGATATAAAATAAAAACAAGTGAGGGAACAACAACAAATATGTTATTCTTATCTAAGAAATTCCTAACAAGCCAACATATGAATCACAAAGAAAATGTCTCTCTAATAGCTCTCTGAAAATATATTGCTAGCTGTAGGATTGCTTAAGCTTGAATACTTTGAACACTCGGGTTGTTGTTGTTACTCCTTCAGAATTCTTCCTCTATTTATAGATGAAGAGGTGTGACTTATCCGTTGGAAAATACAAAAATTTTAATTCTGGATAAGACTCCTCTTACTATCTATAAAAGTCCATATGTGTGAGGTGATCCTTCTTCTCCACTCACACTAGTACTGAGTGTCCTATTGTCCTTTCTCTGAATTTTGAATTAACCTTCATTAGTCTTCAGAAAATATCAACAGTAATATCCCTAAATAGTCACTAGTGAGTTCAACTTAATGCTTCACTAATTAAAGTGATTAAGGGTCTTCTGGTTCCTACTTCACTTGATCTTTGTACTTAATCTTCCAATGGTTATAATCAGTTGTAAGTTCTCCCTTTGAGCTGCAACTTTGATCCGGCAAATTACTCTTCAGCTATAGGTTAAGTTACAACTGTAAGATCTTGTCCAACTGTAGGTTTGCAAGTCTACAAATGTTGACTTCACTTAGCAATTCTAACTTTACCATTTTTCTCATATTTTTTATCTGAAATGTTAGTTTCAAAACATGCAGTCCTATACTTTGTTATCATCAAAATCTATCTAAAACAAGATCCTAACAATTTTCCCTTATTTTGATGAAGGCAAAATTATGTGCAAAAATCTGCATGCAGTAGCAATAAATTATTGCAAATAAATACCATGCAACAAAATATGATAAGTAAGAACATACGAACTGAATTTAAATACTAAGTTGTAACAAATAAAAGAGTTAGTTACAACTTACAGACAATTTTTAGATAGACTAAAAAACTATTATAGTTTTTAGTGTCTAATATACTCCTTTGGCTTTTCTTCAAAATCTTCATCTTCTTTTGTGCTTGGGATCTGCCTCATCTTCACTGTCTTCCGAGTCTGATTTATGAGTTGGAACTATACCTTTCTAAATCAATTTCTGAGCTTGATCAAATTCTTCTATGTACTACATCATCAGCTTCAACTCATACTTTGCAAAAACTTCCTTCCTGGTCCTTTTTCGTAATGAACTTTTTTTTTGGTGCGGTCTTTTTTCTTTTTTTTTTGTGCTTGCTCCTCCAATAGCAAGATAGACATTTTTCCCAAAGTACAACATCTCTTGGTCCTTCAGGTGTCCAAACATATCAAACTTCTCTATAGTTGTCATTAGTCTTTTTAAGGAGGTATGCTTCACAGTTGGCTGTAATTCTTCCCAAAGAATTGCAACATTGGTTTTAGTCTCCTTCTGAATCTTCTTATCTTCATCCTTTTCAGGAGATTTCTAACTGGTTGCATCTTCAAGGGTTCAGTCAACACTCCTTCTTTAACAAAGCCACCATGATGGTGCTTTGGTTGATTTTTCATTCTTTCAGTCATGTTGATCTGTAGCCTTTCCTTCACCTTTCTCTCAATAAAACCTCCTGCAGATTGACCTTAATAAATTTTGATTGTGGGTTGGTTCATTACACGTTTTGAGATTGGCAGTTTGACCATCTTGCCTTGATTGTTCTTGTCAATCTCAATCAATTCCTTCTCCTTAACTTCAGTAACATTTGTGGATAGGTCCTTTGACCTTGCAACAACAAATTGGCTTTCCAGGGCCTTTTGCTCTTTCACAATTGATCTCATGATATCATTCTCCTATTTTCTCCTTCTTTAATAGCAAGACTTACTTACTTTCTCCCTTTTCGTCATCATCAAGAGATGTTAAAATTGAGTCCAGTTTCTGAGTCGAGCTCTTCTCCATTGCACTTGATTTGTCCAATAAATTGCTTACATCAGTCCTTAGACAAGTGATAGCTCTTTTTAGATAAACATTTTCTTCTTGGATTTCTTCCAACTTCTTTTTCAAAGCCACCATGTCATTTCCATTAGACATAATATCTTTTTTCAAAATCAGATTTTGATCATTCAAGTAATTAGATGTTTTCTTGAACATTTGGTACATGATTTCTTTTTCCTCAACTCCTCTCTCATGGATCTTACTCACAATGTCTTCCATTCCATTCTTCACTCTTGAGGTGATAATGGTGTCAGGAACTTTTCTTACTTCTTCTCTGATATCTCTAGCAATACTCTGAATTGTGTTTTCCATACTATTCAGCTTTCTCACCACTTCTAAAGGTGTCATTGCCTCATCACTATCTTCTTATGTTTCTATCTTAGTCACATTGACTTTTTGGCTTTTTCAAGTCTTTTGAGCCTTCGGAATTTGCAGCTCTATAGGACAGTTCTTCCTTTTGAGAGGTGTGATTGCTAGACTCTCACTTTCTGTATGCATAGTTATCAACTCATTCATGTAGTCACCATATGCACTTTCATCCAATACTGAGAGGTTTTGGATGGGAGAAGTAGATAGTGCTTATCTGAAAACTTCATCAATAATGTATTCTACAGCTGTAGACTTCAATTGCTTGCACATCTGTCTCCTTTTCCCTGTCCTCTTCTCTTCCAGCTTCAGTGGTATTTCTTCCTGAGTATTTTGACCTTTAGCTTAATTAGCCTGAGCAATCTGCTCCTCCAAGAGGTCTTCCATCATCATTGTCATCATCATCACCCTTGTCATATTTCCCTTCATGATATAGTGAATGATTCTGGTCATCATCTTTTTCCTTCTCTTGATCCTCATCTTTCTCTTCTTTTTCATTCTGAGCTTGTTCCTCTTTTTGAGTTGATCCTACAACACTTGCTCATGTAGTCTCAATAAACTCTATACTTTCAGCTAAGGTAGTAAGACCTACAACTTCTTCTAGAAATTGTGAGCTTCCTTCTCCAATTCTTGGTATCTCTTCATCATCATCAGTAGAGCTTACCACTTCATAGTTGACTTCTGGGAATTCAGCTTTCGGATCTGCTTCATTTCCCATAGTAACACTTAATGCTTCTACTGCAGATTTAGTCATCTTTTGTTTTTTTTGCCTCTTTCTCTGTCACAATTCCCTTACCTTTCTTCATGGATAGCTCACTTCTATCCTTCACAGTGGCTACCATATTTTTCTCCTCTAACTAATTGTAGCTGAACCTGGGTTCCATGAGCTTCTTCACACCTGAACATTGCAACAACCCGTTTAAATTCTTGTTGTTCTTTCCTCTTTATTTGTTCAACAGTCTTTCTGAGAGATCTCCAGACTTCAAACTTTAAGATATAATCCATAACATCAGGTGGATGTTCTGGATTCTCCTCAACCGGTATAATTTCCTCATGAGTTGACTCTGCTTCCACAATGGGTAAGTCTACAATTGTAGACTTGTCCACCTTAGCTTCTTCTTCTGTGGTTTTCTTTGAGTGGAATCTTTTAGCTCTCTTTTCTCTATCTACTTTATCCTCTGAAACAAATTCCAAGATAAGCTTTTTCTTTACAACACTTTTTATCTTAGACTTTACACCTGTAGACTCTGCATCTGTAGATTTCTGTGCTTTTTTTCCCTTTACCAGATTTCTTTCTCTTCTTTTCCTTGGGGGCCAAGGAAGCATCCACAGCTCCTCTGTGGAAGTTAATTCTCCTTATGATTCTATGAGACATAATGGGTTGACCCTCATATCCATCACAGAGTCTGAACCTAACCTTATTCAAAATATAGTTTAAGAATAAGCCAAAGCCCTTATTTCTCTCTGGTTTGCAAATATCATTTGCTATGTTCTTCTAGATTAGTTCACCTATATCTATCTTCACTTCCTTTCTGTGGAAATCATCATATCTCACATTAACCTAGTCCTTACATGATGGGCACCAGTTCTACGTAAAAGACACTTATCAATTACCTAATGGAGATAGACATACTCTACAGCTAAGTCATTCTTCTTGAAAGTTCTTTTCCAGCTTTCTAGGAAAGATTTTCCAGCTGTAAACTTCTTCCAATAAGCTCTGTCTTCACTGGAAAAGTATAAGTTTTCGTGTGCATCTCCTCCAGTATGAATCTTCAAAGCTCTGCATATGTCCTTGGAAGTTATCTTAGTTGTCTTCGCGTTCAAAGTAACCTTCATTCTTCTTCTTTCTGAACTTGCCTTCGTATGTAGATAAAACTCTATGGGTAGTTTGTCATCATACCCATATGGTATATGCAATAGACAATGCTTCAATTTCTGGTTAATTTTCTTCCTAATAACCCTCTTCATAGCATCCATATCGTATTTCTTC
The DNA here is from genome assembly GCA_026898435.1 of Prunella vulgaris. Lineage (NCBI taxonomy): Eukaryota > Viridiplantae > Streptophyta > Magnoliopsida > Lamiales > Lamiaceae > Prunella > Prunella vulgaris. Next base: position 367,851 of record JAPKLY010000297.1, read on the forward strand.
TCAATTTCATCAACATTAAAAATCACTCTGAAAATAACTCTAATAGACATTATTTGAGATTTGTGTGTGTTTTTCAAGTTTGAGGTTTAATGTTGAACGAGTGTAAGGTTTGTAAGAGCATGAGATAGTGTAAAATAAAGTTGGAAAGGTTTCAATTTCCTTTTATACCATTCCTTTACACGTGTTCAGCTACAGGGTTATAACACTTTAATTTTCAATTTAATGAGAAGAAATGTATGAGTCATTAAATAAGAACAAAAATTCATGGAAATAAATTAGACCATATTGTAACTTATATTGTATTAAACTCAATATAAAAAATTATAAAAAAATTTAGTGCATTTTATTTTAAAGAATAATCCAACATTTCTGTAACGAAAAGCACTGAAGTTTTTGGACTGTTCTTTTGTAGACATTTATTAGGTCTGAATGTAAAAAGTACTGTAAGTTTCCTAAAACTACAGTTGATTAACTTGGATAGTGATAATATACAAATATATAGAATCTGCAGTTGTTGTAAGTCTACAGCTGTAGATTCTCAAATCTATAGTTGAGTGACTTTGTAGTTGCAGGTTTCTGCTATTGTAATCTTTTACTTTTCTGAGTTTAACTGAGTATCTTAGTGATCTTCACATAGTCTTTTTATAATTATAACATCCCCAAATTCCCTCTTAAGGTTGAGAACCTTGACTCACATAGGGGTTTAGTGAAAATATCTGCTAGATTCATATCAATATGAATCTTTGTCATTTTGATATATTTTCTTTCTACATGATCTTTGATAAAATGATGTCTAACATCTATGCGTTTTGATCTAGAATGTAACACTGGATTTTGTGTAATAGCAATAGAACTAGTATTGTCACAAAATATAGTTGTTTCTCTAGCATCAATCCCATTGTCTTTTAATCGAAAATGCATCAACAATATTTGTGCACAACAGTTTCCAGCAGCAATATATTTTGCTCAGCTGTTGATAATGCAATTGAATATTATTTCTTGTTGTGCCAAGCCACTATGCTTTGGCCAAGAAACTTATATATGCCTTTAGTACTCTTTCTATCAATCTTCCAGCCTGCAAAATCAAAGTGTGTGTAACCTGTCAATTTTATTCCAGCTTTCTTACGATACCATGTCCTAAATTTTGTGTAGACTTGAAATATTTGATTATCTTTTTGACATCATTAATGTGTGATTCCTTAGTGTTGACTTGGAATCTAGCACATACTTCTACTGCTAACATAATATTTGGTCTGCTTGCTGTAAGGTACAACAGTGATCCAATTAGTCTCCTATACTTTGTAACATCAACACTCTTGTCATCTTCATCTTTGTCTAAGTTTACAAAAGGTGTCATAGGAATGTTTGTTGCTTTAGAGCTAACAATTCAAAATTTCTTGATCAATTCTGGAGTTTATTTGGCTTGACTATTGAATATTTCATTATCCATTTGCTTGACTTGTAGATCCAAGAAGAAGTTTAGTTTTCCATCATGCTCATTTCAATCAAATCTCGCATGCGCTTAGAGAATTTCCTACATAGTTCTTCATTGGTTGACCCAAATATGATGCAATCAACATAGATTTGAAAAAGTAAGATGTCATTTCCATGTTATAGTCTGAAAAGGATCTTGTCAACTACTCCTTTCTTGAAACCATATTTGATTAAATGATCACATAGAGTATCATACCAAGCTCTGGGAGCTTGCTTAAGTCCATATAGTGCTTTCCTTATCTTGTAGACTTTGCTTGCATTTATAGATTCTTCAAATCCAGGGGGTTGTTCAACATACACTTCCTCTGATAGTAAACAATTTAAAAATGCACTCTTCACATTCATTTGATAAACTGTAAAGTTCATATGTGATGCATAAGCAGGAAAAATTCTAATTGCTTCAAGTTTTGCAACTAGGGCAAATGATTCATCAAAATCTATGCATTCAGCGTAATAATAATCTTGGGCAACTAGCCTTGCTTTGTTCCTGGATACTATTCCTGTTCATCAAGTTTGTTATTGAATACCCACCTTGTTCCAATCACTTTGTAATCTTTAAGTCTGGAAACAAGTTCGCATACTTGATTTCTCTCAAATCCATTCAATTCTTCTTGCATTGCAATGATCTAATTTACATCTTGTAGTACTTCATGAATATTTGTAGGTTCCGTAGATGAGAGGAATGTAGCAAACATAGCTTCATGAGCTTGTCTTATGGTTTTCACTCAATCTGATACATCTCCAATAACCTGTTCAGGGGGATGGTCCTTTAACCATTTGAAATCTGTCCCAAGTCTTTGATCATTATTCTGTACGACTGTAGATTCCTCAATTGCAGACTCATCAGGTCCTATTGTTGGTAATTCTTCAGCTGTTTGATTATTCTCATAGACTTGATCTTCAACTCCTTCTATCTCAATAGTAGGTAACTCAATTATCATAGTATGTGCCTCCATTAGACCTGATTTTCACTATCTTCAAGTTCTTCTCATCAGTTTTGGCAATTTTTTTAGAGTTTCACTCTTCTTTCTTAGGAACACTATCCAAGAAAATTTTGAGTAATCATCTACTACCACCAGAGTATGCTTTTTACCACTAATACTTACTAGTTTAATTGGTGCAAATAAGCCATTTGTAAAAGTTCCAGTACTCTTGTAGTGCTTTAATGATTCTTGCTTTTGAGTGATTTCCTTGTTTGTTTTCCTCTTACAAAAGCGTCACATAAATGATCCTTCTTGAACTTTGTGTCTGGCAAACCTCTTACAATGTTATTGTTCACAAGTTAATTCATAGTTTTAAAGCTTATGTGATTCATTCTCTTGTGTCACAACCAACTAACTTCATTTGAGTTGTTTGCTAGAAAACAGGTAGGCTCTATTGTAGGATCCCATTCTACAATGTAGACATTTTCTTTTCTAATTCCACTTAGTTTTATGGTCTTTGTATCAGCATCTTTAACCATACAGGTGTAATGTGTAAAGTCTACAATGTAGCCTTTATAAAAAAATTGGCTCACACTTAGTAGGTTATGCTTCAGTCCTTCAACCAGATAAACATCATTTATCTGTATGTTTCCTTTGAGTAGACTTCAGGATTCTTTAGCAATTCCATTAGCATTATCTCCAAAAACTACCATAGGACCTTTGTTTTCTCTAATACTATGTAGTATACTCTTGTCACTTGTCATATATCTTGCACAATCACTGTCTGTGTACCAAATCTCCTTTATAGTGGTTCTATTTTGTCCCTGCAAAATAGAATGAATTATTTCTTAGGAATCCATATGTAAGGATCTCCTTCAGTTGTACTTTTTGCAATCCAAGTCTTTTTAGTAACTGTAGACTTTCTACAGACTTTGCTTGGTCTTCCTTTGTGATAAATTGGTGAGGGAGACAAATCAGGCACTTTTTCTTTTCTATTCTAGAACACATTAAAGTTATGTTTCCTTTCAAAGCTAGTGTTCTTTAAAACAACTCTGGCTTTCGGCTATAGAGTCTATTTAGACTCTTCATTCACTTCTCTTGCCTTCAAGGTCATAATTTGTATCTTATTAGTTATTTCTTCTGGAGTAGCATATATAATCTAAATGATTTTCTGTTTCTTTTCCTGAGATAAATTTTTAAACAAGCTTCTAAAGTTGTTCTCATCTAGATGTAGATTTGAACTTTCAGCTTCTTCATCTTTGGTTTGCTGAAAACTTTTAACAAACTTTCTTTTAGGTTCACATCCTAGATTAGCATTTTGAAAATAAGTAATCCAATCACAAGGATCGCATCCTAATCCAGTCGGATATCATGTATGTCTTTGTTGAGACATCATCTTTCTCAATTACTTGGAAGATTTTCCAAAGAAATCTAACTTTCTTTGTAAATTGTTATTTCTTTCTTCAAGCTCAGATATCCTTAGATCCTTCAGCTTGATTTCTTCTTCTAACTGTACGCAATCTGCAGCTCTGCAGCTAGCTTCAAGAAAGAGATCCTCATTGCTATTTTTCAAGTAGTTGAACCCTTTTTTAAGGTTTTGTAAGATAACTAGCTGCTTTTCTGTATCTTCTACTCTTGAGAGTAGAGCTTTCATGTTTTCTCTAATGATTTGATTATCTGTTATTAGATCCTCATTTCTTCCATGGTGATCTTTGTATGTTCTTGTATCCTCTGGATTGCATCAAACATCTCACTGGGAAGATCCTTGACTGTTCTATAACTATATTATGAGCAATCCTCTTCATCTCTAGGCATTAAACAGATAAGAACTTCATTCTCCTCATCTGAGTTAGTTGATTCACTATCATCCAACTCTACAGTTCACTTTTGAGAAGAAGGGGGACCTTCTTCTTGGTTTTTATTAATCTCTAAAAGAAGTGCTCTAACTCTCTCCTTACAAACTTCTTTATCTTTTCTCTTCTGGCCATTTTTTCTTCATCTGTGTATTTCTCAGTCTTTGGATGCGGACAATCTATAATAAATAGTGTCCATGTTTCCTGCAGTTATAACAAAGGTAAGAAGAGTTAGTTCCATTGGATTTGTTAAGCTTACTTTCTTCTCTTGGTGTAGATTGTTTCTTCTTGGTCTTTGACCATCTTCGAAACTTCTTGAGCTGCTTTAAAAAGAGCAAAGTCTTCTTCATCAGAATCTGTAGCTGCAAGGTTGTCAGCTACAAGAGCTGTAATCTTTGTAGTGTCTGATTTTTTTCTTCTACTTATGCCAAATTCATAAGCCTTCAGGTCTGGAAAGAGGACAAAGGTGGATATCTTAGATAAATCCTTTGATTCTCTCGTTACTACTACTTTCATATCCCATTCAAAAGGCAAGCTCTTATAACGTTCATGTTCATCTCTCTCTGTGAGTATTCTTTTCCAAGTGATTCAAGCTCATTGAGTATTTCAATGAATCTTGACTCAAACTTGTCAAGAACTTCTCCAGACTTCATCTCGAAGTTCTCAAACTTTTGAACTGCAATCATGAGTTTGTTTTCTTTCTTCACAAATTATTTTCAACTTTTCCCATATTTCTTAGTCCATTCTTTTCTTAGTTTAGGAATGATTTGAGCTAGTCCACTTGACTGATCAGCTGTAGTGTTTACTTTCTGGATAACAATGAGTCTATCTTCAATGATTGACCACAATTCATCATTGATTGCTTAGAGGTGTGCATGCATCCTAATATTCCACTCATTGTAGTCTTCTGCTGAGAACATAGGAACCTTGGACTTCACCATTTTAAGAGCCATGCAAGTATGCAGGTGTATTTTTTTTTTTAAAAATCTAGCCTGGTACTGATCAAAGCAGTGGCAAGCTAACTACTCTGATACCACTTATCAATTCCTTAGTGGTGAAGGTTTAGAGAGAAAGTGAATTGACCTTCGAGTTAAGTTTTTCTAATTTTTGAAGCAAGGTTGATAGATCCTTCACAGTACCTGAGTTTTAAAAATTATTTACAAGGTTTTGGACAAAGATTACAACATATGTGAAGAAGAGTTTGTTCTAAAACATTAGCATATTCTATAGGTTCTGACTTTTCAGAAAATATTTTCTCAAATGTTGGCATATTTTGAGTAGCATTCTTACTTTATCAGAAATTATAGTTTTCTTTGGAATTTCAATTAAATTTGAAACATCTTCTTCATAACTTGTTCCTGCAAGACTTGAATTATTATCGAAAACATCATTAACAAATTCTTGCACATTTTCAATCCTCAAATTATAGATTCTATAGGCTTTACTATTTCTAGAAATACTTAGAAAGAATCTTTTATCATTTTTTGAATTAAACTTGTGCAATTGATCCCTATCATTTAAGATATAACAAACACAACCAAAAACATGAAAATACTTCAAATTTGATATTATATTATTAAGGATATCATAAGGAGTTATTTTTTATTTTGTCCTAAGATGAGACTCTGTTTGAAATATGACATGCTATATTTAAAACATCAACCCAAATTTTTTTTGACAAATGTTTCGATAAAAGCATAAATCTTGCCATTTCTTTTGAAGTCTTATTCTGTCTTTTTGCAATTACATTTTGTTGTGGGAGTTTTTTTATGAAGAAAACTCTTGAAGGATACCCTTTCTCTCACAAAAATCAGAAAAACCAGCATTCTCAAATTCTCTACCAATACTCTCAGTTTCCATTGGACCCATTAAGTCCATATGAAGAAGTTCAAAAAATGTGTTGTTGAACAATATATCAACATTTTATGTGACACATTGATTTGTTTACCCTTTTGACATGCAGCACAAATATTATTTTAGGATATTCTATTAGAGTGTTTTGATGATATGAAAACTTACTTAGCTTGTAATAGGACCAGCTGAACCTGTTAGTCAGTTGATGAGTAGTCTAGATTTAAGTAGCTATTATGTAAGGGGAAACCTTGCAGCCTCGAAGATCCAAGGATGTTTGTGGAGAAGAAGTTCAGCTGAGCTCATTGAGAAAACTTAGATGATTCTTGAAGAGAGAAGTTCAAGATAGCTGATAAAATTGAAGATGAAGCTAAACTAAAGGAAAGAGGAAGAATCCAGCTGAAGTCGAAGACCAGCTGAAGAGCCGTGTGCAGCCAGACGAGGACTAGATCTGCTGAGTACTTTAATATGAGCTGAGGTCCACAATATCATCTGAGGTTGTCTTAACTGCTTCTTAGAGGATATGTCTGAGCTGAAGAAAATCTAGTCAAGGGGAAATGATCATACAATAGGCTACATTCTTGACAATATTCTGCAAAACAGAATAAACACCTACTCACCCAGACTTTCATTTGGCACCAGAGCCATTTCTAGATACACTTAGACTAGATCCTGTATTTTTTAGTGTGTTCTGATATTGTTTTTAGCAATGGAATATCCATTAACCCCAGCACTTAAACCTTCTATTTTAGACGGTAGTAACTATACTTATTGGAAACCTAAAATGAGGATGTACATCAAATCTATTGATGAACGTGCATGGAGAAGTGTTTTGTCCAGATGGAATCAATCTCGAACTCCAACTGATGATGACAATGAGTCAAGAATCAAAAGAGAGCTAGATTGGACGAATGAATAAGTAACCTTAGCAAGCTACAATTCGAAAGCCCTCAATACCATTTTTACATCTATGGATGTATCAATGTTTAAAATTATTTCAAATTGTATCTTTGCAAAGAATGCTTGGGATCGATTACAAGAGCATTGTGAAGGTTCAGAGAGTGTTCAAAAGACAAAGCTTCGGATGCTAGGGACCAAGTTTGAGAATCTTAAGATGAAATATGATGAAGACATTTTATCATACAACGAGAGAATTACTGAGATATCCAACGAATCTCGTTCAATTGGTGATCCCATATCTAACACAAGGTTAGAAACAAAAAAATATTACGTACGGTTCCTAAGCATTTTGATGCTAAAATATGAGCTATAGAAGAAGCTAATGATACGATTATATGAATCATAATGAACTTATAAGTATATTGAAAAGTTATGAAATGAATTTTACTAAAAAAGAAGAGTCTTCAAATAATAAAAGGTTTTAGCTTTCAAAGGTGAATCTTCGTCTAATGCTGAAAAATCTCCGTTTGTCACTGAAGTAGATTCAGATACTGATGTTGTTGATTTATGTTTCAACACTTCTGAAGAGATTGTTCTTTTAACCAAGCATTTTAGCTCTTTTTTAAAGAATAAAACTAATAGGTTAAAAAATAGAAGTCAACCAAATGTGGAGAACAATAATACTCAACAAATGTCGGATCAAAGATATATGTCTAACAAACCTAGGCAGTTTAACAGTAATAATAAACAAAGATATGATCTCGAATATAGAAAAATTATTAAATGTGACTCACGTACTGGTTTTGGTCGTTATGCAAATGAATGTTCTAATGTAAGGTTAAGAAAAAAAATTAAGTTTTAATGCTACTCTAAGTGATGAATCTGAAGATGAAAATGATTCTGAAATTAATAAATAATATGCTTTTTCTGCTAAAATTGAGTATGATGATACTTTTGATGATCATCTGGATGATTATTATTCTGATGATGAACCAAATGTTCCAATATTTGAGACAACATTAGATGATAACATTCCAGATATTAACTGTTTTACAAGTTCTTTGTGGAGACATGTATATCTTCATTAGGTCGCAAGGATTGTGAAGGAAATTTTCAAAGGTTAGCCAATGAAGTTGAATCTCAAAGTCAGATTCTCAAATCCTTGGATTTAGAAAATTCTGACCTGAGGGATTCACTAATCATGTTGAAGGGAAATTCTCACTCAAAAGGATGTAGAGATTGAAAAGCTAAGAGACAAGTTAAAACGTTAAACCTTAAGTTTTAAAAAATTCACCAAAGTTACAGAAAAATTAGATGATATCTTGGTGATGGGAAACTCATGTAAGACAGGTCTTGACTATGGTAAGAACTCTTCTAAACACTCAATGCATGATAATCATATAGAGTTTGTAAGGCCAGGAGTTAAACATCCTATTAGTGACTCAAAATCAAAGGATTTTCAATCAAAATTTAGAGGAGATTTTATATGTCATTACTGTTCTGGAAAAGGAGATATACGTCCATATTGCTTAAAATTATAAAGAGATCTTAAACCTAAACAAATGTTTCAAAAATGTCATATTATTCTGAACAACATATCTCAAAATCTTCTCGGAAATATGAATTAAACATGTCATGTAATGTAGTATATACATCTTTGAATGCAAGTGTCCTAGTTCTTGGTATTTTGATAGTGGTTGTTCTAGACATATGACTGGAATCATTGATTTCTTAAATGATTATAAACCTTGTAATGATGGACATGTTACTTATGGAGGTGGTGCAAAAGGAAAAGTTGTTGGTAAAGGAACATTAAATGTTTCAGGTTTTCCAAAATTGAAAAATGTTTTGCATGTAGAAGGATTACTTGCTAAGAATTATGTGGTGGCGATCTACATGTTAAGTTTGATAAGAATTCATGTTATGTATTGAACAAAGGTGATAATTTTATTATGACTGGTCATAGGTCTATTGATAATTGTTATCTAATTGAATCAAACAAAACTTGCATTAGTTCAAAATCTGATGAAAATGTTTTATGGCATCAAACACTTGGACATGCTCACTATAGAAATATTCAAAAGTTGATAAGATTAGAGGCAGTAAATGATGTTCCTAAACTTCGACCTAATAAACTTAGAGTATGTGGTCCTTGTCAAAAAGGTAAACATGTCTGGAGGTTTCATAAAATGTAGCCACAATGTTCCACAACATATTATTTTGAACTTCATATGGATCTTATGGGTCCAATGGAAACTGAGAGTATAAGTGGTAAACGATACTCATTTGTTGTAGTTGATGATTACTCTAGATATACATGGATTGAATTTGTTAAAGAAAAATCTGATATTTTTTCTATCTTCAAAACTCTTTACAAAAGATTCAAAAATGTTTTCAACTCAAAGATCAAAAGGGTAAGGTCTGATCATAGAATGGAGTTTAAGAATAGTTCATTCATTGAATTTTGTGAGAATAAAGGAATTTTTCAAGAGTTTTCTTCACCTAAAACACCACAACAAAATGGTATTGTTGAAAGGAAAAATAGAACTGTACAAGAAATGGCTAGAGTTATGTTTTTGTCAAAGTATCTTTCTAAGAAATTTTGGGATGAAGCATTAAACACTGTATGTCATATAATTAATAGAGTCTATATTCGATCTGGATCTTCGAAGACTCCTTATGAAATTTTAAATAACAAGAAACCAAATTTAAAATACTTTCATGTTTTTGGTTGTATTTGTTATATTCTTAATGATAGAGATCAATTGCATAAGTTTGATTCTAAAAGTAAAGCCTATAAAATTTATTATTTAAGGATTCACACTGTGCAAGAATCTGTTAATGTAATCTTTGATGATTTTGCTAGTCTTGCAGGACCAACTAATGATCTTATTGAGATTCAAACCCCTAATTCGAATTCTAATCAAAGTAAAAATGTTGCTTCAAATGCTCCAATATCTGAAACAACATTGCCTGAAAAGATAGAATCTCAAGGAATTTCGAATGAGTTTGAAAACACTACATCTTCAAGAATCCTGAAAGATCATCCAATAGACCAGATCATTGGTGAGAAATTCTCAGGAGTACAAACTAGAAGAAGGATGGGAATAGTAAGTAATATAGTAAGGTCAATATGTATATCTTCCATATATAACAAGGTAAACTATGAGTGTAATCATTCCTTGATTGAACCTAAGAATGTAATTGAAGCTTTAAAAGATGAAAACTGGATAAATGTTATGCATGATGTATTAAATCAGTTTAATAAAAATAATATTTGGACACTTGTTCCTAGACCTAGCAACTATGTTATAGGAACTAAGTGGTTTTATAAAATAAAATTGATGAATCTGGTAACATCAACAGAAACAAAACTAGATTAGTAGTTGAAGGTTACACTCAAGTAGAGGGAATTGACTTTGATGAAACTTTTACTCCTGTGGCTAGAATTGAATCCATTAGATTATTACTTGCTATTGCATGCTACATGGATATGAAGTTGCATCAAATGGATGTTAAAGCTGCCTTCTTAAATGGAATACATAAGGAAGAGGTATTTGTTGAACAACCTAAGGGTTTTGAAAACCCAAAATTTCCTAATCATGTTTTCAAATTGGATAAAGCCTTGTATGGTCTCAAACAAGCTTCTAGAGCATGGTATGGAATATTGACTGATTTTTTGTTTGAAATTGGTTTCATAGGAGGAGAATCTGATAGGACTCTATTCATTAAACATAATAGTAAACATATCTTGATTTCTCAAATCTATGTAGATGATATTGTATTTGGTTCTACTTGTGATAGCATGTTAGATAATTTTGTGAAGGAAAATACCTCAACATTTGAAATGTCTATGGTTGGAGACTTTAATTAATTTCTTGGTCTTCAAATCAAACAATTTAATGATGTTATTTTCTTTTCAAAAAGTAAATATGCTAGAAATCTTGTTAAGAGGTTTGGTCTTGAAACTTCAAAAAAGTATGAAAACTCCAATGTGATCCACTAAAAAATTATCTAAAGATATTTTATTATATTTGACCTCTAGTAGACCAGATATCACGTTTAGTGTATGTTTGTGTGCTAGATATCAAGCTAATCCTAAAGAATCACATTTAAATGTTGTTAAAAGAATTATCAAATATGTTAGTGGTACATGTGATTTAGGAATTTGGTATTCAAAGGACACTAATTGCACTTTAAAATGTTTTAGTAATTCAGATTGGGCCGGAGATAGTGATGGTAGAAAGAGTACAAATGGAGGATGTTTCTACATGGGAAACAATCTCATATCATGGCATTGTAGGAAACAAAATTGTGTTTCCTTATCCGGGGTCGAATACGAATACATTGCCACATGGAGTTGTTGTACTCAATTATTATGGATTAAGAAAATGTATAATGATTATGGTCTAGATAATGATATATTAAATGTGTTTTGTGATAATACTAGTGCAATAAATATATCTAAAAATCCAGTATAAAATTCTTTGACAAAGCACATTAGTATTAGATATCATTTTATTAGGGATCTTGTTGAAAAAGAAGTTGTGAAGCTTGAATACATTGCCACTGAAAAACAAATAGCTGACATTTTTACAAAAGCCCTTGATTATGAGAGGTTTTCCTCACTTAGAAAATCTCTTGGTTTATGCAAAATTTGAAAATTTATCGCTAAATGTTGTATACAAATGTTACCGGATTTGGAATAACATTAGGAAATTTCTTTATAAATTTTTCTAAGTAAGTTTGATTTTGATTATTGAATAACTCTGTGTGTAGAAATTCTTTTGAACTTCAAAAAATATTTACATGTTCTGGACATACTTTCTTTCTTAAAAATCACAATTAGATGTTTAATCACTGAGTAATTATGGGACACGGAGCTCCCTACTACAATGTACTCTTTTCAAAAGGTGATTAAAATACATCAATGTGTTCATAATCCACAGAGTAACTATGGGAAACAGAGCTCGCGACTACGATGTACTCTTTTCAAAAGGTGGATCAATATGAAACAAATTTGTGATGTGCATAAAATATTTGAAAAACAACTAAATAAAAGTTGTAAAATTATATGCTGAAATGTATGTGTGCTAACATAAAATGTAACATTGATGGAGTTTGAAATTATTTTTACTAACCTATGTTGTCTAATTTTTTAAATTAAAATTTATAAAGCATATTTTTTCTAGAAAATTCCACAACAATTTATTTAACTTTTGTTACATAATTTAATTAGAAGTATTTAATTAAATTAATATTTATTTTATAAATTAAACATGATCTAGTAGTGGAGGTTTTATAACTACCCACTTTCTACACGATCATTTTAGTGGTATTATGTATAATTTCTTCACATTTAATTTTTATATATAAGTCTCCTTTATAATCTAAGATATCTACACATTTACTTTCTTTGATAAAAGATTTCTTAAAAATCGAACTTCATAAAATTAAAGGTTATATGCACTATGTATATCATACATATTTAATTTTATTACTACATCCATTTTATTCGTTTAACTTGCAATTATTGAAGATATTATTAAAATATTATTTTAAAACTTTGCAAGTTTTATGTCTACTCCAAGAAATTAATCAATTCCATAAAACACTTCATCTTCCTCATCTGAAAATCAAAATCCTCTCAACCTTCTTACTTCCATGGCTTCGAAAAATGATTCCCAGAATGCTGATTAGAATGTTGGCGCCTCCACGCCAACATCAATCACCATTGGCTCAATCTCTGTCGAACTTCCACCATCTTCTTCCACCCAGCCGATGCCTTCTCTGATCAAAAACCCTAGCCCGACGGAACCCGTCATCGTCCAGCCTTCCTCATCTAAACTAACCTCTTAAAATGCCTCAGAAAATGCTAAAACAAATTTACCCTACTTCAATCCTGACCCTATCGCTTTGAAGTTTAGCCTCGAAAGTCCAATGGAGAAAATCACATGTGTATATGCTGTCATTCGTTCACAAATTGAGTCACCTCAAATCTTTGTTGGTGATGAACAGGTAGACACTGCTGAACTCAAAACATTACTTGCAAAAGTCTAGTCTATACCTACTGAAGCTCAAGATGATGAAGAGATGAATGTAGAGAATGACGTATCCCCTATTTCTAAAAACTTGGGTGGAAGGTTACAAAATGTGCGAAGGAAATGTAAGGGTAGTCCTAAAAGGAAATGTGGAAAGCCCAGAAGATCATCAAGAACAATGGGCAAGAGGGTGAACTATTATGAAACAAGGACGAAGCAAAAGGATGACAGTGGCGTTGCTTCAAAATCCATCTGTGAGTTTGAGTCAAGCGATGATGATACTGATCCTATCATTGAAGAGATAGCAACAACATTGCAAGCAGAGTCTGCATGTATACATGACTCTGATGCTGAGATGAATGTCCCCATTGCTCAGTTTAGACAAGAGTAGAGAAAGAAGAAAAGAAAAGAGCCGATGCAGGGTGTTACTGAAAATATTGCAACACACGAAGCAATATCTTAGGGGGAGTCAGAAAATATTGAAGAGTCCAGTAAAGAATCTGAGCAAGGAAAAACTGAAAGTGATGATCCTGATGTTGAGGTAATATCTGAACATTCTTCAAAATCTGAGTCTGAGAAGGATAGGGAATACAATGATGTTAGAAGTAAAAAGTTTAGAAAAAATTGAACTAGAACACTTGTTGGTGAAAGAGTCATCAAGATGGATGATTTTAGGGAATATAATCTAGTTGAATTTTTCAGAGAAAGGTCATTTTTGTATGCCCTAGAATTTGCTACACCATATATTTGTGAATTCTATGCTAACTTGAAGGAATTTGTGGGTAGAACAAACTCTAGACATTATGGGAATGTGTGGTTTATAGGGGTCAAACTGATGTTCACTCCTAAGGTAATTAATAAGCTGTTGAGAACTAAGTCTATGATAGAACCTGTTGTTGACAACATGGATGAAGTCATAAGTGTGCTCACTGGTGGACAATTAGACATATGGGAAAATAGAATTTCTTTTGCAAGATTGACAACTCTTTACTCTGTGCTACATAAGTTATGTGTGTACAATTGGTTACATTCTTCAAATACTACAATTCTGACAAGAGAACAAGCTGTTTTGATGTTTAAGATTGACCATCTTAAGAAATTCAACCTGGGACAGACCATATTCAACAATGTTCTATCCTATGTTGGAGATATTCAAGGCAAATGGTTGTTGCCATATCCGAATTTGAACATCAAGTTGCTTGAAGATAAGGAATTTGAAAGGGATGCAAGAGAAGAGACAATAAGCAGTTTTACAGCAAGTTTTGGGATTTCAAGTGTACTTGTGTCAGCCTGTTTCCGGAGGTGTGCCAGTTCCTCAGGCGGGAGAAGAACCTGTGGCGAGGTCTGCGCTTACATCTGACCAGATTAAGCAAATTGGACTAGATAATGTTGCGAAGAACATTATACTCCACACTGTTCCTTACGAGGATTCAGTAAGGTTGATGCATCTGAAGACTACCAAAGAAATTTGGGACACTTTGACAGAGATGAGTGAAGGATCTGAAAAGATCAAAGAGAACAAGAGAGACTTGGCGATCAGGAAGTTTGAAAGCTTCAGGATGCTTGATGGAGAGTCAATAGACCAGATGGAGTCTCGTTTCATTAAGTTGATGAACGAGCTGCCAACCCTTGGGAAGGATTTTTCCAAGAGGGAGGTGTCCTCGAAAATCCTGAATTGTCTCCCTGAAAGATGGGACACAAATGTTATCATGCTGAAAAACACTAAGGACCTTACGAGTGTCTCTCACACTCATCTCTTCTCTAAGTTATTGGCTCTAGAATTCGACCTCGATAAGAGAAAGAAGAAGAGTGAGTTCAGTGAGGATACGATTGAGGCGAGGACGCTTGAGAAAGAGAAGAGCCTAGCTTTTAAGGCCACTCCTGAGCCTGAGGCTGGATCTAAGTCCCTGAAGGAGATGGGCAGAGACGAGCTTATCGTGGAGTACAACCTGATGGCCCGGAGGTTCGAGAAGCTCAACTCTCGATTTGGCAGGTATAAGAAATTTTACACTGATTCAAAGGACAGAAGATATTCCAGCCCCAGGAGGTCGAGCCCTCGGAGGGAAGAGAGGAGGGGTTCAGACTCCAGGAGAGAGCGAGATGAGCCTGAGCGATGGAGAGAAGAAAGAAGCTCCATAAGGAGAGACAAACAGGAACCCAGAAGATCCAGCTCCAAGCAAGAAAGAAGTTCAGGGAGACGGAGGGATTATGATGGTAAGAGGTACACTGATAAACCGGGTGTTAGTGATGCAGATGTGTGTTATCACTGTAAGAAGACCAGACATTATCAGTATGACTGCCCGGAGCTCAGCGCTCGAGAAAGAGAAGATCGTAGAGCAAAGAGATATCTGAGGGCATCAGATCGGAGAGCCATGATTGCTGAGGAATCTTCGGATTCAGATGGCCCAGGACGCCGATCCTCTGATCTCTTCTCCGATGAGGAGTATGATAATATCTGCTTTATGGCAGATGATGAGGTATGTTCTTTTGCCTCTTCTCCTGATCACACACCTGATCTTAGCTCAGACTCAGCTAGGGATCTTGACCTTCAGCTCACTATAGAGCAATTGATGGCCGATTTCTCAAGGCTAAAGGAGATCCATACTCACATAGTGGATGTGAATGCTAAACTGAGTGCGGAAAACACTCGCCTCACTGAGATACTCAAAGTGAGAGATACTGATGAGGCACTAAGATTAGTAAACCTTCATGAAGAGCACTGAATGCTCGAAATGGGCATGAAGGAGTTCAGTTTGAGGTTGAACGACTCAGAGTTCTCTGCACCTCACTCACTGACAATCGTGAGGTTGATCGCTTCCTACTTCAGGAACAACTCGAGGTTGAGCGGAACGCTTTGCATGAGATGTTCAACGCTGAGTGGGATGCTCGTCTTAGGGGTGAGCACGCTGCTCGTAGCATTGAACGCTCTGCGAGGCTGATTGCTGACCATGAGTTGTTGCTTCCATACACCACTGAAATTGCTTCTCTGAGAAAGGAAAATGAGCACCTGAACTATCAGCTGGAGAAGTTATACAAATCAGCCCAAGTGGTTGAGGAGTTAATAATGATCTCCTAGCAGACTGATGGTGCTAAAGTTGGGTTGGGTTACGACCCAGAGAACCCTCAGGACCAAAACAGAGGTGCTTTAGGCAGCAAATCTGAAAGGGTGTTCGTCCCTGCCAAAACTGATGACAAAGGCAAGGTATTGCTCATCAGGATAAAGGCAAAGGTATTGCTCATCAGGACAATGGCTCAGGGAAAAGCCAAGAACCCTCATCAGGAGCCGAGGAAGATAGACCAGGGAAAACCTTAGGCTAAACCCAGGAACACTCAGACCCGGAGGAACTCAGCTCCGAGTACTTCTCACGATCAGCCTAAGGAGACTCAGAGTCGAGGGAATCCAAGATGGAACTCTGCCCCGACTAAACCTCAGGCCCAGCCTATGGTTACTCAGGACAGAGGGAGTTCAGGCCAGAGGAAGCCTCAGGCAAAGCCAAAGGATACCAAGGTCCAGTAGCCTCAGACGGGGCACAAGACCCATCAGGAACGTCCTAATCTTTCCAGGAGAAGGACCAACCGGGTGGCTCCTGAAGGGCAACGAAATCCTGATTCCGATAACACTCAGAACATACCTCATGTACCTAGAGGTCAGGAAAGAGTAGCTCCTTCTCAGGACAACACCAGGCCCACTGCACCTAAGCGAATGAGGAACCGGAGGCCGGCCCCCAAGAAGAAATTTGAGGCCTCCACAACTCAGGCTAACACCCATGCACCCTCGACTTCCAAGGCACCAAGGTAGAAGAGAATAGTGTATGTAGATGTTTCTGGGAGACAGGTTTACACTTCTGATGCTATCAGAATTGTTAAATAAATCTGGATCCCGAAGGGTACAATTGACTAAATAGGACCCAATACAAGATGGGTACCTAAAGCCTGATTTTTTTCAGGTCACTGTGGGCTGCAAGAAGAAGAGTGAGGATCCAAAGATGGGGGACTGGTACTCGGACTCAGGATGTTCGAGGCACATGACTGGTTTCCGCGATCTCTTTTAGGACTATATTGCTCAGGATAGCCCGCAGGTTACCTTTGGTGATAACTCTAAGGGTTTAACCAGAGGGTCTGGTACTCTTGTTATTGGTTCTGTCTGTGTACTTAATTTATCCTATGTTGAGGGTCTTAGGCATAACCTGCTATCTGTTAGTTAGTTTTGTGACCGTGGATATAGTGTAGAGTTTACATCGAATATATGCCTTGTGAAAGACAAATTTACACTGTAGGTTCTTATAACAGGTGTTAGGAGAGGCAACGTATATTTTGTTGACCGTAAGAGCAGCTCTCTAGAGACTTGTTTACTTGCTAAGAGTTCTGCTGAACTCAATTGGCTTTGGCATAAACGCCTGAGTCACTTATACTTCAAGATTATTAATAAAATTTCTCGACTTTCTCTTGTAGAGGGTCTTCCTAATGAAGTTTTTAGCAAGGACCATGTGTGTGGAGCATGTCAGGAGGGCAAACAAACAAAAGCTTCATTCAAAGAAAAGAATGCCTTCTCAACTGACAAAGTACTTCAGCTCCTACACATGGATCTCTTTGGTCCAATCACTTCTGTCAACATCAATGGTAGGAAATATGCCCCTTGTTGTTATTGATGATTATTCTAAGTACACATGGGTTATTTTCTTGCTGAACAAGAAGGAGACTCAAGTGAAGCTTCCAGAGTTGCTCAGGAAACTGAGTACTAAACAGGGTCAGAGCATCATCAGGATCCGATTAGCTCGGGGAACGGAGTTAATTAACTCTTATATAACTAATTTTTGTACTGACAATGGCATTCCTCATGAGACTTCTACAGCTAGGACTCTGCAGCAGAACAGAGTAGCTGATAGAAAGAATCGGACCCTGAAGGAAGCTGCCAGAACCATGTTGGCCGAGTCAGGACTGCCCAAGAAGTACTGGGCTGAGGTGATCAACACTGCGTGTTACACTCAGAACCGATCTATGCTGAACAAACAACAAGCTCAAATACCTTATGAAACGTGAAAAAAGAGGAAGCCTCGTATCTCTTATTTCCATACCTTTGGGTGTAAGTATTTCATCCTAAACAATGAGAAAGACCAGTTGAAAGCCTTTGAGTGCAAGTCTGATGAGGGAGTGTTTTTAGGATACTCCTCAGTCATCAAAGCCTTCAGGGTATACACCTGTCAGACCCTTGTTGTGGAGGAAACACCTCATGTTGTGTTTGATAAGTCTGCATCTATGCGTAGAAATCAGGTTTCAAGTCCTGACGTTGAGGGCATCACCAAGAGGGTTGTTCGGTGTAAATGAGTCCTCACGCAAGTGTACGTGTTCGTGATTAGCGTGGTAAGCTTGACCAAGTTTTAATATATTGAACCCAAAGGAGACGAGGATTTGAATGATAATTCGTTGTTTCGATTGGCTAGCTAACAAAGCAATAAAAGGCAAGGGTATCTATCGTCTACTAATTTGTCAAAAGAGCAAACTACCTATCACCTTGTGTTCGCAAAGTGAGCAAATGTGAGGGAATGTGCTAGTGTACTATCCTATGTTTCGTGAGAGAAGTATCACTTTATCATTCAATGAGATTGTGTATAATCAATGGACAAGCCTCTCTAACATGCAAAAAGGTTTCCCTAATACATATTAAAGTCTCTAATTGTTCATCTAATTCACTAAAGATAATTCTCACTATCTTAGGAATTTCATCAAACACTTGATATGCGTTGGCCTTAATACAAGAGAATTTAGGAAATAAGCTCTACTTTCGCAAGAGACTAACTCCCTAATGGCCCTTTTATCATCTACACATGCAAGCATTCATAGAAACCTTCCAATTAGAGAATTGATCATACAACAATTCAAATCATTCAAAAGATCAACATATCACTTCACTACTCCATAGGCATCATACACTAACACATAAAGAAATTAGCTCATGGCTAATTGAGTAAACTTAAGAACAATTATGCTAGGAACATTCATCATTAAGAAAGAAATGTAAAGAAATTTACCTATTACAATGACAATTGGAAATATACTATTTACCTCTAAAATGCTAAATTGAAATCTGACAAATGAAATTGAAATTTGATCGGTGAGAATGTAGCCTACAACCAGACGAGCATGCAGGAATAAACGGATCGACTATCACTACGGTAGATCAAAAGTTATCTAAGAATTTGTGAGAAGAACTATTAAGAAACCTCCAAGTAACTACCTCACTCTCTATCTAATCTAAGAAATGTGTCTTGGATTATGACTTGGCTCCCTTGAGAATCTGATCTTAAGAGTATTTATAGTGCCCACAATGCTTGGTCCAATATGCCCCTCATTAAACCCGCGAAAAGACGAAACTGCCCTTCGAAAATGGAACAACCGAGCCATCGCACGATCTCCAGCAGCTGACCGCACGAACCAAGCTCGTGTGAGTGTTCGTGCGGCTCGTCGTCGCCCAAACCAGAAGTTCGGCGCACGAACGTGGCCCATGGTCGCACGAGTCTGGCCTGTGATCGCTCGAACCCGGCTTCGACTTGTGCGATCGATCCTCGACTTCTCGTTTTCTTCATATCTTGAGTTCTAGAGCTCCGATTAACTCGATTCTTTTTTTATTGCGACCCTCTCTTCGAACTCTTCGACATGGTATCATATTTGTCTTCATTGGATCAAATCACATTTTTTGAACTTTTACGAACTTGCTCGTCTCTTCCTCGTTTTGCTCATTTTCACCTATAATCACAACTTTCTAGCTAAAAAGGGTTAATAGCACAATTTATACCATATTAGGGTCAAATATGATCATAAGAATATCAAAACCATATAAAAATGATTACAAAAACATGCAATTATGACCCTAATCACACCCCCAAACTAGATTGTTGCTCGACCTCGAGCAACGAAGCGATAAGATAGGGGAATAATTGTATTGATAAAGCATCAAGCAGAAGATCAAATGCCATAGAATCATAGCTCAATATCAAACAAGTCTAAAATGCAATTTCATCAAATCAACAATCAAAATCGAATCAATGAACAAATTGTCAAATCAACAAGTCATGATCCTCACATAGAAGTGTATAGCCCATCTCTCAAGTATTTGAGGTTCTCTCAATCTTCACACAATGATACAAATACTACCATAAGCTTGGCTCAAGTCTCAAATTCTCCACCACTTATAATGACAAATCATTGAGGACTTTCATAAGGTTGTAATGTTGGCTCTTTGGTAGGGAAGGATAGATATGGATTAGAGTGACTAAGTATGATTAGTAAAGCATAGAAGGAATCAAATAATAATCATTCATATCTTCATGCAATTGTGCACATTCTTCATGCTCTTCAAAATCACACTTCAATATCATTCTTCCCTTCTTTGCAATTTTTAGCCATACTCACAACAAAGGTCAACTTGACCATATTTTCAACAAAAGTCAACTTTTTCTCATGCTTTGCTAGCACTTGCCTTTTTTTCAAAAATTTCAATCCATGCATAAAATTCTTCATATCTTCCACTTTAGGCCACCATGTTCTTCATCATATCACCAATCTTCCTTCCTTCTTTTCACTCTACTAATCATAGGGACAAGAGAGTTCCAAAAAGAAAGGAAAATGGCTTAAAGTGTGGTTAGCCAAAGGAAAGGTCTAAAGGCGCAAAATGGTGAGCAATGGATAATAATATCAAGGTAGGCTCATATGGCAAAGTAGCTCAATGTAGATCAAAGATGGCCTCAAATCATATTATGTGAATTCAATGTCGAATGTAGTTTTAAACAAGACTAAAGTCAAGTTCTAGAGTAAAATGTACATGTGTGGACTCACATCAAGAAAAATGTCATCCGTTCAAGATTGAAACGGGCATAAATGGCTCAAAACCTCACGGGTATAGGGTGATCATGACTCATCTCATATAAAAAATGCTCATATCATCAAAATCTCAAGTATCATCAAATCCATAGCGCATAAGACAAGATAAGAATCAAGTCATAACTCTACTACATCCAACATGAAATTTCAACTCATCCACACAATAATAGACATATCTCATGCCACACTACTCAAAGCTTAGCAACAATTTGGCCAAAAATAACAAGCAAAATAACCTAATCATAAGCATATGGTCAAAACATCATACAAGCACTCAAAATCATCCTAAATATAGCATTGCGAAGAGAATGGCAAAACGATCACACCCCCCCAAACTTTTTTGGACCATAAGTCTAAAAAGTTTGGCAAAGAGGTGAAGACAATATCAAGCAATGCATACGAATTAAGCACAATCAATAGAAGCATCATAAATCCTAAGATCAAATCATCAATAATCCATCAATCATCAATTAAGTCCATAATTCACAAAATTAGCATGCAATTGGGTCTCCCATGGATTACTCATCAACAATGTAGCATTATTTCATCAACAATTGCTCAAAATTAAACTAGAATAAAGAAATCCCCAAACTAAGCTCAAGAACTCTAAAAATTAAATTTCTCATTCTAGACAATGCTACCATGGAATTTCAATAAAATTGCAAGAAATAGAATGAAGAGAGTTAAAAGAACATACCTTTGGAAGGAATTGATGAGAAAAATTGTAGAAATTGAGATATGGAAATGTTCTCCAACTTTCTCCTTCTTGGTGTTGAGAGAATATGGAGTGCAAGAGTGAAGAGAGAAGTGTGTGTTTGTGTGTGGAATAAGTGGGAAATGAAGACAAAGAGTAAGTGGACAAACCTAGGGAAGTGTGGTCAAAGTTGGACCAAAAATTGGTCAAATTCGGATTCACAAGGTGCCACACGATCCAAACCTACGGCCACACAAAACGGGATAGTGCGAGAGTTCGTGTGGACCGTCGTCACTCGAGCCAGCAAGCTTGTCGCACGAACCGGACTCGTGCGAGCGTTCGTGCGAACCACTCTCGCCCGAACTAGTGAACCGTCGCACGAACCGAGCTTCTGGGTGCACGAATCAATGCTTATGGGTGCACAAACCAAAGCCCTTTTTGCACCACTTCGATTTTTCATCTCTTTTCACCTTTTCAAGCCATTTTCTTCCATTTTCCTACACAACACAACTTAAAACTCCACATGTAACATAAATGGTCATTGAACATCATCAAATTAATCATGAAAATGAGCAATTAATCGAAAAATTAATCACGAATCACACCCCCCAAACTTTTTCGGATCAAAAATCCTAATAAAGTTTGGAAAGAGTGATTAATCAAGAAACTCAAGCTCAATAAACCATGCACAATCCATATCAATTCCCACAACAAGTATATCTCAAAACCTTAAACAAAATATGCTCCTCAAATCTATTCTTGCACAAAATAGCACAAAATCCAAAAAGAGCAATCAAAGCACAAAATCATGAGCTAAAAATGGCATTCATGCTTCTACCCCTAAAATCAAAAAGCAAAACTAATCAACACAAACAATAAAGGATACGAAAAGGATATAAGGGTGGGTTGCCTCCCACCTAGCGCTTGGATTTAACGTCCCCTAGCCGGACGCTATAAAGCTCAAGTGACATCAAAATCAATAAGGGTTGAGTGACTTACATCACTCAACTTCCTTCTCCAAAAACATCCCTTCTTCACCATATTTTTCACCACTTGCGTTACCCCCTTATCTTCATTCACCTTTTTTCTCTTTTCGAAAAGATCATCAACACAAGGTTCACTCTTAAGATCAAGAATGTTGTCTTTTGCCTTTTCATCACTTTCCATCCCATCTAGCATCACTTTGTTCAATTCTCCTTCAATCTTCTTTGGGGAACTCTCGGAATTGTCATGGATTGAAAAAGTAGCTTTTTCACCATTCATTCCAAGAGTAACCTCTCCTCGCTTGATATTAATCAACGCGTCCGATGTAGCAAGAAAAGGTCTCCCAAAGATGATAGGATTTCGAACATCTTCATCGATATCATGTACAACAAAATCAACGGGATAAATGAACTTCCCCACATGAACAACCACATCTTCTATCACCCCTCTAGGCTTCACTTTAGAACCATCGGCCAATTGCACATTAATCGTTGTTGGCCTCAACTCATGTAAGCCCAACTTTTCAGCAATAGAAAGCGGCATCATATTCACACTTGCACCTAAATCACACAAGGCCTTCATCTTTTTACTTCCTTTAATGTGGCAACTCAAAATGAAACTCCCCGGATCTCTAAGCTTTTTAGGTAGATGTTTTCGTATTAACTCACTACTCCCATGAGTAAGCTTAACCATTTCAGGTTCATTGGATTTCATTTTCCTTGACATAGCATCCCTCAAAAACCTTGTATAATTTGGTAATTCCTCAATAGCTTCTAGAAAGGGCATCTTTGAATATAGCTTTGTAAAAATCTCAAAGAACTTCTTGAATCTATCATCGAGCTTATCTTTCACTCTTTTCGAAATTTCCACCTTCACATCTTTTTCCACTTTCCCTTCTTCCACCTTTCTTCCTCACCCCCTAATTTTTCTACCCCTTCAACTTTCCTATCTTTTTTCTCCATTCTTTCAACTACCCCCATTACTTTTTCATCACCTTTCACAAAAAAATCTTTCTCCTCATCATATTTTGCTTCCTCCACCAATTCAAGATGAAAATTTTCCATAACATTTCTTTTCAACACCTCACTCTTCAACTCATTGCAAGTAGAAATAGCATTAATATGCTCTCTTGGATTAGTTTCGGTAGTAGAAGGAAACTTACCCTTGTTGATTTGTGGACTCAAAGACGAAGCAATTTGCCCGAGTTGATATTCCAAACTCTTGATTTGACTTCCTTGCGAAGTATACAAGTCATCAACTCTCTTGTTTGTTTCACTATTCATCTTTCTAAACTCCACTTCAAAACTGTCCAACTTCTTCAAGATCAATGTCAAAGTATCCTCCATGCTCCCTTTCCCTTCATTATTAGGTGGCTTAGACCCCGGATCAATCCCGGGTGGCAATTGAATTGCACCCTTAGGATTAGAATATGAAAAATTCTCATGCCTCCTATTCGGGTTGTAAGGAGGGTTACTTTGATTTGGAAACGGACCTCCTTGTTGTCGAAAAGGTGGAGCAACATATGACCTTTGATTATTTTGGAAAGAATTGTTGTATTGAGGCCGACCCATATAACTCACTTCTTCTTGAGTAGAGGTAGTAGGATGAGGAATACTCTCGACAACACTTACTTGCATCAGAGTTGGAGCTTGGTTTTGGTTTTGGCCTCCATAGACCAAATTACACACATTTGTCAATCTTTCCTCGAGAAGTGCAACTCGATCACCCGTTCCACTATTGGAATCTCTTTGAAAAGCATCATTTGCAACTATATTCTCAATGATCTCGTTCACTTGGCGAACGGTCTTAGTCCAAACCGAGCCTCCGGCACAAGAATTCAAGTAATTCTTGTCTCCTTCATGCAATCCAATTGTGAATGTCCAAAGTATGTCTTCGTCCTTCAAACCATGTTGAGGACAAGCCAACAACAAGGTTTGGTACCTCTCTCAAGCACTTGATATTGTTTCTCTCACCTTTTGTCGAAAAGTCTTTATCTCTTCCCTCGCCTTTAGCATCTTTGATGGAGGGTAAAATTTCTTGAGAAATTGTGAACGTAGCTCCTCCCATGTGGCTGCTTTTGGATTCATAGATCGGATCCATGTCTTAGCTCTCCCGGTCAAGGTGAAATTAAAGAAACAGAGCTTCTTTTCATTATCCGATATCCCTTTGTACTTGATCGTGTCACATAACTCTATGAAGTTATTGAGATGTGCATTGGGATCTTCACGATCACTTGATCCTTCAAAAGACGACTCCTTTAACAACTTCAATAGATTCGTATTAAGCTCAAACTTCTCAGCATCTATAGGTGGTCTCTCAATACCGTCATAATTCTCATTAACTCTTGGCTCAAAGTAGTCTCGGAGTAATGGTTCATTATTTTGCAGTGGGTTTACGATTTGTGGTCTTTGGTGTTGAGGTTGTGGTGGGTATGGATAGTAAGGATAGTTTTGTGGTGGTGGTGGATAGTATGGTGGGTTCATTGGGTAATTTGGGTAGTTTGGGTAGTTGGGATATTGAGGTGGATAGTATGGTTGATTTTGTGGTGGATAAGGTTGGTATTGGTGTGGTATAGGTTGTGGTTGTGGAACCTCCCTTTGAGCCAAGTGCTCCTCACCTTGATGCACTTGTCCTCTTAATGGTTCCTCTTCTCTAATTTCCTCTCGAGCTTCATTCATTTGATTATCCATGTTCTCTCGATTCAATATAGCTTATCTTCTTCTTCTTCGTATGCTAGTTTCAAGATCCAAATCAAAGGGTAATAAATCTCCCCCTTGACTTCTTGTGTGCATATACCTACAAGAAAACAAATATCAAATTCCCTCACAATAGAAACCAAATGAAAATAAAAGAAACAACAAACAATCAATCAAACAAGCCGTCTCCCCAGTAACGGCGCCAAAAACTTGTTCGGTGTAAATGAGTCCTCACGCAAGTGTACGTGTTCGTGATTAGCGTGGTAAGCTTGACCAAGTTTTAATATATCGAACCCAAAGGAGATGAGGATTTGAATGATAATTCGTTGTTTCGATTGGCTAGCTAACAAAGCAATAAAAGGCAAGGGTATATATCGTCTACTAATTTGTCAAAAGAGCAAACTACCTATCACCTTGTGTTCGCAAAGTGAGCAAATGTGAGGGAATGTGCTAGTGTACTATCCTATGTTTCGTGAGTGAAGTATCACTTTATCATTCAATGAGATTGTGTATAATCAATGGACAAGCCTCTCTAACATGCAAAAAGGTTTCCCTAATACATATTAAAGTCTCTAATTGTTAATCTAATTCACTAAAGATAATTCTCACTATCTTAGGAATTTCATCAAACACTTGATATGCGTTGGCCTTAATACAAGAGAATTTAGGAAATAAGCTCTACTTTCGCAAGAGACTAACTCCCTAATGGCCCTCTTATCATCTACACATGCAAGCATTCATACAAACCTTCCAATTAGAGAATTGATCATACAACAATTCAAATCATTCAAAAGATCAACATATCACTTCACTACTCCATAGGCATCATACACTAACACATAAAGAAATTAGCTCATGGCTAATTGAGTAAACTTAAGAACAATTATGCTAGGAACATTCATCATTAAGAAAGAAATGTAAAGAAATTTACCTATTACAATGATAATTGGAAAGATACTATTTACCTCTAAAATGCTAAATTGAAATCTGACAAATGAAATTGAAATTCGATCGATGAGAATGTAGCCTACAACCAGACGAGCATGCAGGAATAAATGGATCGACTATCACTACGGTAGATCAAAAGTTATCTAAGAATTTGTGAGAAGAACTATTAAGAAACCTCCAAGTAACTACCTCACTCTCTCTCTAATCTAAGAAATGTGTCTTGGATTATGACTTGGCTCCCTTGAGAATCTGATCTTAAGAGTATTTATAGTGCCCACAATGCTTGGTCCAATATGCCCCTCATTAAACGCGTGAAAAGACGAAATTGCCCTTCAAAAATGGAACAACCGAGCCATCGCACGATCTCCAGCAGCTGACCGCACGAACCAAGCTCGTGTGAGTGTTCGTGCGGCTCGTCGTCGCCCGAACCAGAAGTTCGGCACACGAACGTGGCCCATGGTCGCACGAGTCTGGCCTGTGATCGCTCGAACCCGGCTTCGACTTGTACGATCGATCCTCGACTTCTCGTTTTTTTCATATCTTGAGTTCTAGAGCTCCGATTAACTCGATTCTTTTTTCATTGCGACCCTCTCTTCGAACTCTTCGACATGGTATCACATTTATCTTCATTGGATCAACTCACATTTTCTGAACTTTTACGAACTTGCTCGTCTCTTCCTCGTTTTGCTCGTTTTTACCTATAATCACAATTTTCTAGCAAAAAAGGGTTAATAGCACAATTTATACCATATTAGGGTCAAATATGATCATAAGAATATCAAAACCATATAGAAATGATTACAAAAACATGCAATTATGACCCTAATCAAGGGTGACACGACTGAGCCTGAAGAAAAATCTTGAGTTCGAGGTCAAACTTATGCATGCTCCCATGGGATGGGATGATGATGAAGATCAGGATGGATCTCAGGCCAACCCTCAGCAAGTTGCTGCCTCAGAGAATGTTGAGTTTAGACGGAGGCGTAGACTCAACCTGAGGTAAGGACTGTCGGTGATGATGCTTCTGCACCTGAGATAGCTACTGAGTCTAACTCTGTAGGGGGAATCAATGTCCTTGACATTGGGCAAACCTCAGAAAATGGCTCAGTCTCTCCTTGTCTTGTTTGTTCTGCTTCGTTACCTGTGCTAGATACTAACAATTCAGGATTTGACGAGGGAACTTCAGAAGCTGCTCCAAGTGCTCCTATCAGCCGGAGGACATGGCTTTTAGATCACTCAATGGAAGATATCATTGGAGATATTAATGAGGGAGTCAGGACAAGATTGTTCCATGGCGAGAGTGCTATGTTCTGCTATTTTTTGTCTGATCAGGAGCCTAAGAACATAGAAGAAGCTCTTGCTGATTCCAACTGGATCGTGGCCATGCAGGATGAGCTCAATCAGTTCGAGCGGAATCAGGTTTGGGAGTTAGTGGAGAGACCTAGGCATCAACATGTTATTGGAACCAAGTGGGTCTTCAAGAACAAGAGGGATGAGAAGAAAGTTGTTGTCAGAAATAAGGCCAGACTGGTAGCAAAGGGTTACTCTCAGGCCGAAGGGATCGACTATGATAAGACATTCGCTCCAGTCGCAAGGTTGGAAGCAATCAGGTTGTGTCTGGCATATGCAACATTTAAGAAGTTCAAAGTGTATCAGATGGACGTGAAGAGTGCTTTTCTGGATGGTGTACTGAATGAGGAGGTGTATGTGGAGCAACCTCCAGGATTTGAAGTTGGTGATAAGGTCTATCGCCTGAAGAAAACACTCTACAGACTGAAACAAGCTCCCAAAGTTTGGTATGATACTCTTTCCCGATTCCTGATAGATCACGGGTTCGTGAAAGGTACAGTGGATAGAACTCTTTTCAGGATCACTGAAGGTGAGGACATTCTCCTGGTCCAAATATATGTCGATGACATTATTTTTGGATCTCCTAACCTTAGGCTTTGTGAGAAATTCTCAAAGCTAATGACTAGTAAGTTTGAGATATCCATGATGGGAGAGATGAACTTCTTCTTAGGTCTATAAGTCAGGCAGTCGGACTCCGGAATCTTTATCAATCAGTCTAAGTATGCGAGAGATTTAATTCAGATGTTCGGCATTCAGTCCAGCAAAGTCTCACATATTCCCATGAACACAAATGAGAAGATGGATCCTGACAAAGATGGGATCTCAGTAGACCGAACTGAGTATAGGGCACTGATAGGATCTCTATTATACCTGACTGCAAGTCGGCCTGATATCACTTATGCAGTCGGAGTGTGTGCGAGATACCAGTCTGATCCCAAGAAGAGTCATGTAGGGAGTGCCAAAAAGATTCTAATATATCTTAAAGGTATAGTCAATTTAGGACTTTGGTACCCCTCTGATGACAACCTAGAACTGACAGGGTATTCTGATGCTGATTATGGAGGATGTCGGATTGATAGGAAATCAACGATAGACACATGTCAGTTCCTAGGGAGTAAACTGATCTCTTAATTTTCCAAGAAACAAACAAGTGTTGCAACGTCTACAACTGAGGCAGAGTATATGGTGGCAGACAGTTGTTGCTCCCAGGTTCTTTGGTTGAAGCAACAACTGAAAGACTACCAAGTAATGGAAACTGAAGTCCCAATTTATTGTGACAAAATTAAAGTGCTATAGCCATATCCCAAAACCCAGTCTTACACATAAGGTGTAAGCATGTAGACATCAGGCATCACTTTATAAGAGATCATGTTGAGAAAAAGGATATCAGGATGGAGAGGATCCCCACTGATAAATAGAGAGTTGACATCCTGACTAAGGCTCTGCCTGAAACCAGGTTTGTCGAGTTGTCAATGGAGTTAGGACTTCTTGACCCAGGAGTAGATGATTCAGTATGAATCTTAGTTTAAGATTTAAACAAGTGGTGTCAAGAAGAATGTCTAACTCAGGATCAGAGAGGTTCGGAGAGAGAGAGGAATGGCATTTAGGGGGAACTAACACCAGGAGAAGGATCTCAGGATGTTAAGGTTTCAGGACTCAGAACTCAGGATTTGTCATCCTAAACTTTCACAAGTGGTATCAGTCAAATTACTATAGTTGACTGACTGGTATGTTTGTCCTAAATTTGCTTGCATCATCTCTGTATGTGTCAGTTATCATGTCAATCAAGGGTTTTCGACCTTTAAATCCTAGTCATTCATTTAATATTCAGTTATTATTTAATGCAATTATTTAAATTAAATACGGATATACTCTGACTCACATTTAATGCGTGTGGGCGGGAACGGGTTTCAATAAAGTTTTTGAATAATTACTCTCGAAAACTGAAAAGACTCAATCAATTTGCATGCATTATTGCCCTTAATCTTATCCGTTAGATTTAAAGAGTCGTTCATTTTGAACCGTCCTATTAAACTGAATGTTTGGTATAAATAGAAGAGATCATTGTTTGTGCATCTTTTTCGCACTCATATCTTTTCTTCCTATATCTCTCCCTCTCTCTACATCTAACCCAATCTCCAGTACTCTGCAATGGCATCGTCTTCCCCGAAGGAGTTCTTTAACTCTCTTAAGTTCCTCAAGGACTCCATCACCTACGAGCCCATTGCAGATCTTTCAGTTGACCATCCAGACATCCAATCCGTCCGCCAGTTCATCCTCAATGCTAACAACCTCGATAGGGTCACGGTGAAGCCAACCAAGCTTTGCCTGGTGCTGGTGGCTGCCTTCTATCTCTGATTGGCACAGAATGCTGAAAACGGTGATGAGTGGGAATCAACCGTTCCCTTGAGCAAAACGAAAGTTGTTGGAGGGAAGAAGGTGGTAGAGAGGAAATGGGTGAAGGTCAACCTCAGAAGATGATTCAGAATCTCTATAACCTTCCCCACTCCACCAAGGCCAAGAAGCTGCCACTCCCATCTGAGATTGGTCTTATATTTGAGTAGAAATTCTTAGACAAGGTTCTGATCACCCCAGTTCCGTACAAGTCGAAGATGAACAAGAGCCTACTGAACCTTGCATACAAGCTGCTCTTTGACATTGTTATTCAGAGCATTATGGGCACTGCTGGAGGTATGGAGCAGATCTCCAAGCCCAAGGTCAGCATTATGATGGCTGTGAGGGATAATCAGGAGGTTGACTGGGAAGAATATTTCATCCAGCAGATTGTTGAGGAGAGGAAGAAGATCTCCTTCAACAAGGACAGGCAGCCCATCTTCAAGAAGCCTCTACACTTTGGGACACGACTATCCCTGATGCTCCAAACCCTCGACTTAGGGGATTTGGATTTGGAGCAGTTCATCGAGCCTGCTTCCAGTGTTACTCTCTTCAGGACAAGGGCAGATGTGGAAAAGCGCCTCGACCCTCCCGTTCCCAAGAAGAAGTCAAAACCATCTTCTGCTGCTCCCACTGAACCCTTTAAGAAGAAGAAGGCACCCAAATCTCAGACTCAGAAACCAGCTACGAAACAGATTATGCTGGTTGATGAGCCCACAGATGAGGAAATAGAGGAGGAAATTGAGTAATTCGTGGAGGAGGTCGCTGAAGAAGAAGTGAGGGAGGTGGAATCTGCTGAGTAACCTGCTCCTACCGAGCACCGAGATGAAATTATTCAAGTGGTGGGTCAAGCTGCTTCTCCTAAGGAAGAGAAGGCTTCTAATGTTCAACCTGAGTATCAGTATGAGCAGGATGTAGCTGATTCTCAGATCCTGACGGTGGTGGAGGCCGTTCAGGAATTGGTGGTTAAAGAAGAGGTGGCTCAGGAGGAGCCCACGATGACTGATATCCAGGGGGAAGCTCCGGCTGAACCCGCTCCGGAGAAAACCCTTCCTCAATCTGAGGAGGCAGACCTAAAAACTTCAATGTTTGGTGCCTCGGACACTGAGGAGAAGAAGAAGAAGGTGGAGGAGGAGAAGGTGGAGGAAGAGAAGATGGAGGATGTGAAGGAGGACATCCCATGGCGATTCCCTACTCCTGACATGGCCACACTGACAAACTTCGAAGTCTTGGCCCGGAGTCAGGCTGTCGATTGGTGGAGAAACACTTCCCCGACCTATCTGATGCACAAAAGGAAGAGGTTGTGCAGCTTCGCACCTACGCTTAGATCCGGAAGGCAACTTTCTCTGAGTTAGCCATCCTGGCGGAGAAGAAGGGTTGGGAGGCTTTAAAGGCTGAGGAAATGGCTTTGTTCGATGCCTTCGAAATTAGAAACTTCTCGCTACTTCTAAAGGTAGAGGACTTTGTCCGGGTCGTGCGCAAAACCTATCCAGAAATCAAGCCAGCTGAGCCAGAAATTGTTGTGGCTCAGGAGGAAGGCGGAAAGGAACTGGTGATAGTTCATGTGGTCGAGGAGGAAAAGGGAAAGGAAGCTGAGGAGGTTGTTGCTGCTGAGGAGGTTCAGCAAAGTGCAGATCAAAGGAAGATTGCACTGGCCAATGACGCAATCTCAGGAGTTGGGACTACTAAGGCTTCAGGAGAGGCTCTAATTGACTTGATCACTGTCCTTAATGCCCGAACAAAGAAGGACAAGAAGATTTTGTGGATGAACTCAGCGGAATATGTTCATGCCAACGTCCACATGAAGCTTAACAGCCACGAGGGCAACATTAGGAGGTTCAACATTTATGCTAATCTAATCAACCTCTGATGTCAAAAGCTTGACAGGGACCTTTTTGTTGGTCTTCAAGCCCTCGAAATGGCTCATGGGACGGAGATTGTCACTATTGTGGGGCAAGTTGAGGAGGCCCTTGCAGCTTGCAAGAAAGTTGTTGCTGACGCACTGACTGAGCAAGAAGCCAAGTTTCACAAGCTAATGGAGGAGAAATTGGCTCAGTCCGATGAGAGTCTCAACAAACTGATCGATGCCAAGCTAGCTCAGTTTGAAGGAAAAGTTAGGGAGGAGGTCATGAAGGAGGTCTCATCGGAGGCGAAGGAGGCTGTCAAGACTCTTGGCTCTGAACTAAGAAAGGAGAATGAAGAATGGCATCAGACTGTTATGAATCTGAAGCATGAGTTTGATGGAAAACAGCAGAAGATGATTTCAGTTGGTGCTGCCGTTCAACAACTCCAGACTCAGAACACCGTCAGAGGTAATCAGATCACTGACTTCCGCAAGCAACTGAAGGGGATCTCTGACAAAGGTGCCGCTCAGGGTCTTACCCTTGATACCATCATCAACAAGTTTAACGATGATGATACAAAAAAGGGGTAAAGAGTGAAGGGGGAAGCGGAGCAGAAGAAGAAGAAGAAGGCGGTCAGGAGAACTCTTCCTCTTGATCCGGTTGAAAAGAAGAGGACAAGGTCCATTTCTGGGGCTGTTGAAACTAGTGCCCCTGAACCGGCCCAGAAGAAGCTAAAGTAAGTACCTCTGGAAGGGCTCTTCAAGGAGATGGAGGTGTGTCTCCATCCAGAGGTGGCGGATCAGACTGAAAGGAGTGTGCCTGAAAAGCTGGCCAAGCTGAAGGAGATTTCTCAGGACACTCAGATCCAGATACTGAAAGGGACTGTTGAATATTTGCAAGGAGTGATTCAGAAGCAGAAAATGTGGCTTCTGGTCAGCGGATGAAGGCTCCCCGGAGGTTGGAGAATCAGGACCAAAGGCCCATTTTGTTCGAGCATATTGAGCAATTTGTGCCTAAGGAACTGAACGAGAGATGGGTCCCCCTGAGGAATCAGTGGGTGTATCTGTATTACGTGGTGGGGATCTGGGATGATGTCTAGGAAGATAAGGAGACAATCCTTCACCACTGGATGATGGAAGAGCATCCTGACGTCTGATCGGAGATTGTCAGCCATTCGAATTCAAAGGGCGTGAAGATCAGTCCGCCAGACAAAATCAAGTATCCACCTCCGATGCAGGGTCTGTCAAATCAGTTGGATAGGCCAGCAATTCAGAAGAAGATCGGACGGATAGCCAGGGCGACTGACTCTCTCACTGATGCCAACCAGATGAACACAATTCTATTGCGCTTCTTGCATAAGTATGGCATTCCTTTGGATCAGTGGGATGCAGAAGATTAATGTAATAGATCAGGACTCATGTAATAACTTTAGGACCTTCTTGTACTTACTGAAAAATTAATGAAGTTATTATTTTCTTGAGATCAACTCCTTGTTGACTCCTGTTCTATTTTCAGCATCCTTATCAAGAACTATAGTACAAGTACCTCAAATGTTGGATGGTACTGAGCTGAATACGCTGATGCATATCAGCCTGATGTATAGATGGTTAGGAATTTGTTAAGGGTTTTGGCATCATCAAAAATGGGAAAATTGTTGGGATACAATCTGATAATTTTGATTAGATCCCAAAACCCCCTGATGATTCAGCTAAGTACAGTTAGTCAGGATTGCTTAGATTAGGATCAGTCATGATAGAATATTCTTTCTATTCACAGGTATTCAGTTCAGGGGGAACGTATTGAAGTTTGAAGATTGATGGAGACGTCCTAAAGATCCGAAGTCAGAAGTACATTTCATCCTGAAGACATCTGGTCTGAAGCTGAGTCCTGAAGAACCTGAAGATCCATCCTGAAGACAATTCGAAGAATCCCACTGATGATGATCCTACTGAGTAATCGAAGCATGCTCAAGTCAGGACTCATTTAGTGAAGGCTAAAGTAGCATGAGTAGTCAGGCTGAGTGCTTATTCACTGACACTCACTTTATCTTGATGAAAAGCTACTGAAGCAATGGGCATTAACATTTATGTTAACACCGAAGAACAAAAGGAATGTCAATGATCTCCGTATGAGACAAACATTTATTCTGAGTAAAGAGCAAGACACTCGGAGTTTAAATGTACGATGAAGGATGAAGTCACATCACTTTTGTAGCCGTTTGAAGGACGGTCAGTGCTGTGTCGACACGTAAGTACGGAGGACTGTGCGCATTTAATGTTCTCAGATCTCCAGGCGGCGACACAGAGCAGATTCCCTTTTAAGCATTGGGAAAGGTCAACCAAGTACGAGCTAGCCTATACCTACCTAAAATAGGAAGATTAAAAAAGATCTCCTCCAACGGATCTATTTTGAATCTCCCCTATAAATACAGAAGACCTTGCTCCCATTCAAGGTTACGGGAAATTTCCAAGAAAAGAAATATTCAGATTCCAAGTGCTCAAAGCAAACCATAAACAACACTATGCAAGTTTAAATTTTCCTAGTGTTGTAGGAATCAATCTATATATTGCTTAGAGTGATAATCCTTATCATTAGATTTGTTTTGTTAGAAAGGATTATCGCAACCATAGTTGGAAACCAGAAAACCAATCCCCTCAATGTGTGAGAAGCTTGGTGGGAAGGACTGGGACTTGTAAAACACCCAAGGGTCGAGTTCCTTAGAAAGGAAGGAGGATATTCGTGCACCTTGACATGCTAAAAACAAGCTCCGATCCTCAGTGAAAGAGGATCGCTTCCTGTTAAATTAGGTCGTGGACGTAGGAGTTGGTTATCTCCGAACCACGTTTAAAACGCCCCTGAGTGCTGATTTATTATTCAGGATCATAATTATCACACATATTAAACTGAGCATTCAGGATAAGTTTTACAATTTCAGGAGAAATCAAATCTCCTGAGCATAATTAGTGCACCAACCTTAACAACTATTTTCTAAGCAAAAAACAGAATTTCAGTTTCCAGGAACTAAAACGAGTAGAAACTTATGGGCTCACTTCCGCACGTAACTATAGCTTACTGAGATAGCTATCCAACTGACTAGCTTCCTGAGCGGTCAGTAGGTGGGTTATCTCTACTAAGCTTTCGAGAGCATAATACTCAGACTCAGCCTATTTCTCTCCTGACTGATCAGTCTCTGCTGTCCCTGAGACCATCAGTTCAGTGAGTAAAATCAGGATCTTCCTGACTGAGTTTGTAAGAGTATTTTCCTGAGATTTTGGAAAATCTGACATCAGTGTATTCCCGTCCCCCATACACTGATTATTACTCATTTCGGGACCAACATTTCATGTAATATATATGTTATTATATGAAAAGAATAATTATTTCTATAAAAATAAGTAAATATTTGTGAACCATCAATATTTGTTTAACATACATTTTGCTCTTACATTATGTGAAAAATTATTTGTTCTATAAAAATAAATTATGTAAAATAATATTATTTTATAAGATAGTAACACACATTTACTCTAATAGTAACACATATTTGCTTTCCAATTGTGTTACTATATGGGCAAATGCGTGTTACTGTAAGGACAAAATGTATTTTTATAAGAATAAATATGTATTTTTAATTTAATCAGCATCCCTTTAAGTTTAGGTATATTGATTCATATAATAACACACTTTTTACTATTTTATACTCCCTCCGTCCCGTAGGAATTTGCACCCTACGGGACGGCACATTTTTTAAGAAAAATAGTTTTATATATAAAGTAGTGGTATATGGGTAAATATGTGTAAAGGTTTGTGAGTGTGCATGTAAATCAATGTTTTCTTTTATGGTAGTGTGCAAATTTGTGTGGGACGTCCCAATAAGGAAAGTATGTAAATTCCTATGGGACAGAGGGAGTATGTGTTATTATATGAAAAAATAATTTTTTTTTATAAAAATAAATAAATATTTATGAAAAAACTAATTTTTTTTCTTTTATTAATACACATTTATCTTATATTCTGTGAAAAAATATTTATTTTATACAAATAAATAAATTTATATAAATAACAATATTTAATTTTGAAAGTAATATACCTTTTTCTTTATAGTAACATGCATTTGTCCATATAATAACACAAAGAACAAAATTTTAAATTTATTACATAATATTTTTTTTTAATTCTTAACAATTAAAAAAATCAATTAAACAACTTCATTTTGCATGCATGGATATAATTGTTACCAGGGATGGAGAGTATACATATACTTATTACCTGGAATGGAATATACATTATATGGGGGAAATGTAATTAGGGGCGGCCGCGGGTATTAGAATGAGGAGGGCCCGTGAGTAATTTTTTTTTTTAATTTATTTTTGAAAATTTTTATGGTAGAAATTTTTATATATAAATTTTTATTTTAATTAATTAATGTTTTAATATTAATTGTATATAATGATTGTTTAATATTAATTAACCGATTGATTTTAGGGTTTAAATATACATACAAATGTGTATATAAAAATATTATAGAGCGGCTATTAAATGCTCTCCTAATTAAAAAAATAAAAATAGTTAAAGAAAGGTTAAAACCCACTTTGTAACCCATATCTAACAGAGACGTTTCTACGACGGTTCTCTGAATAAGAGTGGTCGCTTGAAGAACCCTTAGAACTGCTTTTCAAGGGCAAGAATAAGAATTCTCTAAAACTCAAATCTGTAATAATATTTAGTTATATGTTAATATTTTAATTAAATAATTTATTTCTTAAAAAATATACTAATATTTTAAGAGTGTAAATTTCTTTCTAATAAAAATAATACTCCCTCTATCCCACTATAAGTTACTCATGTTGTCATATTCATCTGTCCCACTATGTGTTGCTCATTTGTTTTTTTACCTTTTATGGAAACTATTATTCACTTCTTTATTACTATTATTTTTCATACTTTTTACACTATTTCTGTTACTTTTTTACTTTTCACATCACTTATATTTTTTCACTTTTTCTATCAAATCACTTATACTTTTTCACTTTTACCTTAATCCGTGTGCCCAAAAGCAATGAGCAACTTATATCGGGATGAAAGAAGTAATAATTAATATATATGACAATAATAATATACGTACATAAAATATGATACTTAAAGTTCAAAGTATGAAATTTTAAAAATAATATTAACTTAAAATTGCGGCTCCACATTGTTTGAGAATAACTCTAACATGCATTTAATTTGGCTAGTTAGATAAATTTATCGAGAAAACTAAAAAATAATTCAAGAAATTGATAAAGCTACATATTAATCCCGTAAAAAAAAAAACACTTCTGTACAAAAAAAAATATATACTGCCTGTGCAAATTTTTAAACCAATTTATAAATATAATAATTTTTTTTGAACCAATATGTAAGTAATCCAATTTATAACCTATTTACTTTGAAGATTTATTTTCTCGGATTATATCGGATTATAGGAACAACCCGGGATAAAAGTATCATATTTCCATATATTTAAACCCCAAAAGAGTGAGGGTTTAAATTATCCATTGCATTATTCAAAATTTACTTTCCTATTTCACCCCGATATAAAGAAACTTTGCTCTTCCAATTATTTTTATTATTAATAAATTATATTAACAATCAAAGTAAATAAAATGTTATAATCTTAACTCATCTACTAATCTATTAAAAGAAACAAGTATTATCTAAATTTATTTTAGCATCCCTTACTTAAATTAATAATATCTCTATTGCCCGGGTATACAATTCCAAATTTATTCACAAAAAAATCTCAGTCTAAATCAGCAAAATCAGGAATAACATTTGCCAAGAAATCAAGCTTCCAAAGCTCCCTAGCTAATATATTTCTCCTCTAAGGTAGATGCAGTAAAACACTTCAGATAATGTAAATATAGAACTCCACCGGTTGCTGAATCAGCCTCAATTTATAGTAAGCGTATTTTGTGATGAAATAATATTAAGGAAGCATATGCAAGTGTAAGTCAAGTGTCAGCTGTTCTGAAAAGTGTCATCAATGATAGGAAAAGGTTAATGACGTCCAGATATAGGGCGACGGACGCCCAGATGTACTCGTCGTAAGTGTAGCGTTTGATGAGATTATCAGTGTCGTAAACAATGTAGCCACAGAAGATTACGGATGCCAAACATCCATAGATCATCACACTTATCTTGCCCAGAGGGAATACAATCTGCACCAACAAGCACTACTTAAAAACTCCCCCTCCCAATAATTAAGGATAGATAATTTTATCTTTTAAAACAAACACAACCATAATATATATAAAACATGTACCCACCTGAATCAGGGCAAATAGCATGAGAACCATGACAGCTCCAAATAGGGAAGGTCCCAGAAAATTGAAATCATATCCTCTCCTTGCAGCCCAGAATGTATATAAAGTTAGACTTACTACCACCGCCGCGGTTAGAATTACAGATTCTAGGATAACTTTCCCTGTAATAATCATCTCCATTCATGAGACAACAATTTTGGTACTGGTTGCAGAGCTTAAGGAGTTAACTAAAGGAAGTTATTCATTGTGACAATCTTCTACTTGTTATATACTCAGCCACTTACTAGAAATCAATTGATCTATGCACATGTTTGTAATCATACAACTGATGAGATATATATCAATAAATTATCAACAATTTGCCACACAATTCATAGATTCTTTGACAAAGCAAATGAAGAAATGAAAAGCAACTCCTCACCACTGGTGAAGGCACAAGTCAAGCCCACCACAAACGCCAGCGACACAGTGAACACCCCAACAAGGATATAGTTCAGAGGGTGCTTCTGGTAATAGTAATACAACGGCAACAAAACTGCAACCCAAATTCACATCAGTCAATTGTCAACAAAAAATTCAAAATTTCAATCTACAAGGCTTAACTCTACACTTAAAATCCAAAATGTAAGTGAGAAGATTGCTTAGACTTATAAACCCACCAAAAGTCACATTCACTGTCCATATGGAATATCACAGGTACAAAGACTTAACTCTACACTTAAAACACAAATTGTAAGTGAGAGCCCACCCAAAATCACATTTACGGAATATCTTAATACCGATATGGAAAAAACATACCAATGAAAGGGGTGATGATGAGAACAATAAAAAGCGCCAAACCAGCGCCAGTGGTGGTGAAGAAATGTGAAATCGGGCGAAAAGAAACAACGACGGCGGCAACGGCAATAGTGAGCAGTAACTGAATGCTGATAATGGTATAAATTTTGCGAATAAAAGACCACCGGAGCCGCGGGTCTTCCAGCATCATCGGGTACAGCGGCTGCGCGCCGCCTTCCACGTCGCGTTTTCGTTGAGCCCACATCCTTCCAGTAATTTACCTCTCTGTTTTTAAATTTCGCGAATTTTGGTTGCTTAATTAAGGGGTGGAGGGGATTGTTTATAAACTAGCAGTGGGAAAGTTGCAGAGGTGTCGCGTTAAGGGAATTACTAGCATGCGTGTCGTTTTATCTAACACTTTCCAGACATTTCTCGATTGGTTTTTGAAGGAAACGAGAATTTAAAATTCAAGAATCGGATTCATATTGTATGCCTATTTTGTTATACAATATACATATAAAAGAGATATACGAAGAATATTATGCTGTATTAAGAAGAGATCATTTACGAATTAAATGATTAATGTTAATAAAGTAAATAAAATTATATGTAATTAAAAATTATTTAGAGTGGAGATAAATTAATTTTTTCTAACTTCATTGAATGAATAAAAGAATGGGTCAATTATGAAATGGTACAAAAATAAACACTATTTTCAAATTGGTACAATATACAAAAAAATAACTCGATTATTCAACTTATATTTACACTATTATGCAAAAAATTTGTGATTATTTCTATAAAAAAATTATTTCTATTATTCAACTTATATTTACACTATTGTGCAAAAAAATTATTCAACTTATATTTACACTATTGTGCAAAAAAATAGTTCTTTATATTTGTACCAAAATGTGATTATTTCTATAAAAAAATTATATATGTATATTGAACTGTGGGAATACTTTAAAAATATGTTCCCTTATCCTTTTTTAATTAGGATGAGTTCACGCCTGTTCTTACAGGAAAAAAAATCATATGAAAGTAATTTATTATAGATATATTACGAAACTATATTCAAAATATTAATATATAAAATATTTGATTAAGCTTATTAAGAACTTCAATAGGAGTCAAGGTTAGTACTATCATAATGTTATTAATAAATATAATAATAACTAATATTTTAATTATTTATATTATTTATATTTTGTATGAAAATACAAAAATATAACATTTACATTTAAAATATCAATTTTTTTTAAAAAAAACATAGTATAAAAAATTTGAACAAAAGTACGTACCAATCAAACATATCAAAATTTACAGAGCAATTCATAAATAAAATAGTGCAATATATGAATTATTATCATATAAAATTTATTCTTAAGATAAAATAAGATGGTCTGATCAATCTTAAGACATGTTTTACTGGAAATATATTGGATTGAGACCGATTAATTTATAAATTTATATGTAATTGTACAAAAAATAGTATATCATGTAAAATATTATAGCTCTAGTGTATTCCTAGCTTTATTATTTTTAAAAAACTAAATAAACAAATATGCGTTATTTATATTTATATTTTTTGATTCATAGTTCGTTATTAACATGAATGTTTTACCTAATTATATAAATATTAAAATTTCGCAGCCTTCCAAATAAGATGAGGTACACTTTCATAATTTTATATTGATGATTCATTTTATTTAGTGGGAGTTTGTATCAGCAGTCATCTCCACACCTGAAAAGTAACTTTTGCAACTCTCTATCATCTTCTAGATTTATAAAATTTATTTATTAATGCATTGCTTTTTTTTTATCAGTAAATGTTAGTTGTTAGTAGTTACAAGTTAGTTCGCCAAGTTCGTTCCCAGAGGAAATCGAATCCAAACCACGTACCCACTCAAGTGAGAAGCCTTGTGGCCAGATGAGCTAACCCACCTGATTATTTATTAATACATTGTTGGTATAACATTTTGCTTTTGGATCGAATCAGCAAGTATATATACTCTTGTTTAAAATTCTACCATTAATTTTTCAATATTATAAGTTTATTAAATGGTGTATATGTTCATGTATTAATTTAAGATTGGATTTGTCAAGTTATAAATTGGTAAATATAGCTCCATAAATTTACTATACGTGAAA
This sequence comes from Prunella vulgaris, assembly GCA_026898435.1. Lineage (NCBI taxonomy): Eukaryota > Viridiplantae > Streptophyta > Magnoliopsida > Lamiales > Lamiaceae > Prunella > Prunella vulgaris. Next base: position 408,940 of record JAPKLY010000297.1, read on the forward strand.
TATGAGGTATAAATGTTGATGAATATTTAGTTGAAATGTAAACATGAATTTGTAGATAATAGTGTTTGTGGAATGAATATCTGTTGAGATTTATGGTTATGGTAGGAGCATGCATTATATTTATGTTGTAATATTGTATAATTTGTATTCAATATTGGTAGTTTTATTTGTCTGGATGCTCTATTCGTTTAAGACGTGTGTAGTGTAGTCTCCCTACATAACATATGTAAGGTAGTAAATTGCAAAGGATTATGTGATTAACATAATAGTATAATAAATATGGAATCATATAATAGTAATAAATACTTGAAAAAAACTTATATACAAATTGCTACAGTAAAAATTTTTTTTAAAAGATTCGCGGGTCTAAATCGGGTCAGGTCGGATTTAAGTATTTATTTTTCAAAATTTGCGTAACTTGTAATTTTAGTTTTTTTTGCTCCCAAATATATTATAATTTGGACAAATGTATGTTATTTTAAGACAAAATGTGTGTTACAATCAGACTAAATGTTGTTTTCTACACATATTCATTTATTTTTTCATGCAATGTAACACATGTATATGTTACATTGTATGTGTAACACATATTTGTTCCTAAGTAACAATTAGAATAAATGTGTGTTACTACAAATGTCTGTTACATTTAGAGTAAATGTATGTTACTGCAAGATCAAATGTGTGTTACTACATATACAAACATTTATTTGTCCTTAGAAAAATATAAATTGTATTTTACATAACATATGTAAGGTATTAAATGATGTATTAGTACATGAACAATATATTATTAAAATAAATCAACAAATAGAATAAAACAATAAATTAAGTAACACATATTTATTCTTGCAAAAATACATACTTTCCTTATAGTTATTTGAAAAGTACAAAAAAAATAATTTTTTAAGAATTAGTAACACAGATTTTGCCTAATAGTAACACACTGATTAATATGATTTTTGCTTGAAATTTGTGTGCTTTAATGATATAATTTTATTCGATTTCTTGCATTTATTTGCATCAATTGAGCTTAATTGAGAAAATTTAATTATTTTATAATTTTTAGAAAATTTGAGTTTGATTAATGAATTAAGTGTTGAAATTTAGTATTTGGACCGAATTGAAATTTTGTAAGAGTGGCGCTAATCATCCATAATACCTATTATGGTAATTTCCATCTTAAAATTTAATACAATTACGAATATACCCTTAATGAGATCAATGAAAATTTCATTTCAAATTCAAATTTAAAATCTCTCTCTCTTTCTCTTATTCCAACATAAAATTAAATACAAAATTTATAACTAAATTAATATCCTCTCTCTCTTTATTAAAGATTTCCTAACCCTAATTATGGTTCATATCACCTTCCGTCTCTTACTCCAAAATAACTCATACCTTCAACAAAATTCATCTCCGACGAATCTACCTACGACGAAGATTACACCTCCGACGAATCTACCTCCGGCGAATCCACCACTGTCATTCATCAATCCCTCTATTTCAATGACGACAAAAAGGGATAATACTCAGAAATTTTATGTTGTGTTCAAAGGTGTACGGATTGGGATCTATGGAAGTTGGTCCGAATGTGCACCAAATGTCATCGGGTTCAAAGGAAGTTTATTCAAATCCTTTTTGACGTTGGATGAAGCTTCTAATGCATACATATCTTATTTTGGACGAAACATCAATGTCGTTGATGCCGAAAATGGTTCTCTTGAACGGAAATTGAAGGAAGAAGAAATATCCAGTGCGGTTACAAATGAGTTTGATAGGGTTTCAAATAATATTTGTAGTTGCAATTCTTATTCTAATCTTGATGTTTCAATGTTAATAAAACTTGTAATTGTTGGTTGTATTTTTGTTTCAGCCATCATTACTTATATGTACAAGTAATATGAATGTTAAGTTAATGATATTCCATGTTGTTGTTCTTTTTTTTTTTTTTGGTTATTGTTTTGTTGGATTCGTATATTGTTCGAAATTTTTTTTAGGTTATTGTTCGATTTTTTTTTGTTATTGTTCGTTACCATTAAACATACACATTAACATGGTATATTGTTCGTATATTTTTTTAGGGTTAAATAAAGTCTGTGTTTAAATAAATTTTTTTAAGTGTATGTTCGTATCCTATGATATATATGTGATAAATTTTTTTAAAAGTGTATGTTCGTATAAAATGTTTCAATTTGATCGTATATTGTTCAAAGTTAACATATATGATATATATGGGATAATCAATAAAGTGTTAAAATATATATGTTAGTATATAATAACAATTTCATAGTGATATTTGTGTAAACTTTTGAAGTGACTGAACAAGTCTTAATTAATTGACCAAGTCTAGTTCTTATGTAATCAAATGACAGATCTTGAATAAATAAATAAATAAAGTAAAAAAATCTTTAAATATAACATAATTTTCATTAATATTAAAATTCTAAACATACAAAATTCTGGCGTTTATATAAAGTCCATTTACATATTTTTAGTTACAGAATGTATATGGCCTAATGCCATATACATACTTAATAAAGATGAAATAGTACTAGAAAATTTATAAACCCCAAACACCAAATCAACCATCGTTGTTAAAATCCACAACCATATTGACCGTTCCTTCGCCAACATCACTCGCAACACTGCATTGTTCCTCCTCGTTGATGCTTGAGTCTTCTAGTATTATTACGGGAATGGTCCTAGTCTTCATTACCTCCTGAAAAATTTCGTACAACTTGTTACAGGGCTCGTCATCAAGAATGACATAATTGACCGATTTCGGATCGAGAGCATTGATCATCCTTCTCAAAAAAACTTTGACATCGGCTTTTAGTTCTTCATCTGAGTTTTGTTGTATTCGTATACGGACATGTGGCTTTTGGGCGAGGGGGGAATTAGATGATTGTTTTTTGAGTTCTTATTTGGAGTGTGTGCCATTTTTCTTGCGTTTGATAGATATGAATGTACGAGTACAAAAATACATTGTGAAATACACTATATTTTTAGTGAAACATTCATCTTTGAATAACTATTTTGCATCCCTGGAGATTTAATTGGTTTAAATTGCATAATTTATTAAGTTATTATTTAAATTGCATAATTTATTAAGTTATTATTTAAATTACATAATTTATTAAGTTATATAATCACACATATATATTTTTAAGTTATGAAGTATATAATGACAAATATAATTTTTTAACATATAGACATCGGGCTAAACCCTAAACCATAATTTTTTCCGAATATTATTTGGATATTTTATTTTAGTTAATTAATAATCGAGCAATAGAAAATAAAATTAAATTTGAATCTGGTTTCCAACTTACACACGCTAAACTAGGGTTTCATTTAGTTGGAATAGGCATGCAAATTGCAATGATATCACTTCCGCCTTTCCAACTTCAACACGCCAAACTAGAGTTTCATTAAATAGGTAATTTGGCTTTTTAAATGATAAATAAAGCCAAAAACATTATCAACCGTTGGATTATAATCGATCTTTGTGAAGATTACCACCCACTAATAAATGTCATGACTTTTTTATTAATTGTACTTTTGTGTCTTTAATGTCAATTAAATTACTAAGATATATATATGATGCATATGTCACGTAAATTTAAAAATTATTATAAATTCAAAATTAATAATTAAGATCATATTGAATGATATATATATATATATATATATTAGTTTTTTTATCGGAAAAAGTAATTTATTAATGAGAAAAACTCATGTGATATAAGAAATATCACACAGTAAGAAATTATTTATTAATGAGAAAAAGTAATTTATTAATGGGAAAAACTCATGTAATATATATATATATATATATTAATAGTTTATTTATAATTAATAGTCAATTATATATTTTGAAATTATTTCAAATTAATAGTGAATTACGTAAGAAGATTTAGTATTGTTTCTTGCATGATGAATTTTTAATTTTCAATCAATGATGCACTGGTGGAACAAATTTTTTCCAACACAATTTATTGTTTCTTGGATGATGAATTGCTTTTTTCAAGAGAAATGATTGCTATATGTTAAAACCACATTCAATGTCATTAATAAACAATTAATTAAATAATATTAACAATAATCAATTTAAACACTATTATTTTTTTCCAAATAATCTAGATAAACAAATATTAATTAAGAAAATGAGGATATTACTACGATAATTAATTATATATTACATATGAAAAAAAATATACATCGATTAGGGATTTTTTTTTACGGATACATCGATCCTAAATTAAGATAAGTTCAACATAAAAACATACTTAATTAAATTTTGAAAGGATAAACACATTGCTTTTTGTAAGCAATTTGAGCAGACTCCAATTCCATCTTTGCGTCGAGCAACATATCTCCAATCCTGAGAAAATCTTCTCCCATAGCATTCTGAATTTCATTCTCGAGCATTGCAACCTGCATCTCGAAGATATGCACTTTCGCAAGCAAGATTTCGGCCTTTTCTGCCTACATCTTTAGCAAAAGCTTCTTCTTCTAAAAAAAAAAGATAAAAAAAATTACATGTTTAACAAAGTAAATAAACCCTAAACTTAAGAAAAAAAATTTGTGTTTACCATTTGTTTGGCCTCTAGCAACGATATAACAACCAGATCCTGAAATATAAACGAAAATTTAGAATCAGAATTTAATTACACAACATGCATGTGAGAGAGGATGAAAAAAGGTCATAAGCACAGTGTGAAGAAAGAGGAAGAAATGGATTTCATAGAAGAAGTGAAATGAAATGTAATTATGATATTGTATTTATATGCGGAGTAAATGTAGGGTATTTACTTCGAAAAAGTCATGATCATTAAAATGGTTGTAATATTAATAATGATAAATAATATTACTAGTAAATAAAACCAGTAAGTCGTGACCATTAAAATCAGTTAATTTACAAACAAATCATATAAATGTGCATGGTAGTTATAACAATTTCGTACAAATCATACAAATCATACTCCCTCCGTCCCTAACCAATTTGCACACTATCTATTTTGTGTTGTCCCAAATCAAATTGCACACTACTTAAAAGGGAAACATCGATTTGCGTGCACACTCACAAAAATTTCCACACGTTTACCCATTTATCACTACTTTATTTAAAATATACATTTTTCTTAAACTGTGTGCCATCTCATGGGTGCAAATAGCCCTGGGACTGAGGGAGTATAATAATGCTAACAATTTCAATTCTTATGACTAATACTTAATTAAATTCGGTTAATTTCAATTCATATAAATTGGTTAATTTAGGATACAATAATGCTAATAATTTGAATTAATAATATTAATATAATGTTAATTCTTCATACTTATGTTTATTTCAATTCTCATCCGTATGTAATTAATATTCCAAAAATTATTCAATTCTCTATTTAAATATCCAG